>OY288285.1:73478986-74078986 GCA_958450335.1 Hibiscus tridactylites | reverse complement strand
TGATTAATCGAGCAAGTAAGCTTTGTTTTTCGTTTCTTGAAGTTTTGCCTATAGCCACATTAACTGTTTTAGCCTATTTGCTGAATTTCAAGATAAAATTCATATCAATATGAATATTGATTCCTGTTCTTGCAGCTGGAATCCCTGTTGAGAACATTCTCTATCTCGGAGGACCTAATATAGCTTCAGAGATTTACAATAAAGAATATGCTAATGCTCGAATTTGTGGGGCTGAAAAGTGGAGGAAACCATTGGCAAAGTTCTTAAGGCAGCCCCATTTTATTGTGTGGGACAATGGTGATCTTGTTACTCATGAAGTTATGGGTGGTTTGAAGAATGTCTATGCCATAGGAGCTGGTAAGATCTAGCCTTTTTGCAAGCATGCTAAGTCTTGTACCTCGCTCAAAAGGCAGCAAAATTCTGCAATTTAGTGAATTTATCAACACAATTCCAGCTAATGTATGCTCAAAACAGGACCTATTTACCCAATAAAAAGAAAAACAAAGGTGTTGAGTTTGAGCCAATGTCCTACTTTCATTATGTTGCTGCAGATATTGTGATTTTGACTTGTTTGATCTTTAAGTGGTAGATATTACTTGATATTTGATAACCTATACTCCATAGTCTCCAAGATGCTAAAGGACATTGGCTCAACACCTTTGTGTACTATATTCATGATGCCGACAAACTTATCTTTGAACTAAATATTCAATTCAACTTTAGCAGTAAGTTGAGATTTCAAATATTTATAAGTTCACTTCCTACATTGATTCCACAGGAATGGTAGCTGCTCTAACCAATGAGAGTGCCACCAGCAAGTCAGTATACTTTGCACTGTGTACATCCGAGATGATATTCATCACTCATCTCTTGGCTGAAGAGCCTGAAAAACTTGCCGGGCCTTTGTTGGCTGACACCTATGTAACCCTGTTGAAAGGTCGTAATGCATGGTATGGGCAACAGTTGGCCAAAGGGGGATTGAACCTTGAAATGGGTGATAGCATCAAGGGGAAGGGTATGATTCAGGTATGAACTTTTGCATTAACTCCTAAACCACATTTAAGTGGATGCCGTATCCCTGACCATTCCTGGACCGGTAAAGATCAATTTCCCATTGGTTTTATGGGCCATTTTTTGTTTTGTTGGTGCAAAGTGTAAACTTCTATAACTGCATCTCCATTTCTTCATCAGTTTGGAGCTCCCTTGGATCTCACCAACACGCTTTAGCATAATCATTGTCAATTGAATAATCATAAATTTGTGGCATTTGTCATTACTGTTTAGTAATAGAACCAGATTCTAACTCCTCTTTTTCTTCGTGTCTTATCCGATGCCGTCATTTAACTCCTTTTACGAGTATTAATCTCATTATTATGGCAGGGTGTCTCTGCTGTGAAAGGCTTTTATGAGCTTCTTAGTCAGTCCAGCTTAAGCGTCATGCACCCCGAAGAAAACAAACCGGTAGCTCCTGTGGAGCTTTGCCCCATGTTGAAGATGCTATATAAAATACTCATCACAAGGTAATCAATTTCTTTTCTCCCACTCGCCTGGTGATGTTTTTCTTTATAAAAAGACTTCCAGAAGGGTGAGCTGATGAAACTTGGTTTGAATGTCCAGGGAGTTCCCTTTGCAAGCCATCCTTGATGCACTAAGGGACGAAACCATGCATGACCCGAAAGATCGTATCGAGATAGCACAAACTCATGTGTTCTATAGACCATCTCTTCTTGGTAATCAACCTTGATAAGAGAAAGATGATGATCCATCATCCATCCAGTTAGCTTTCTCGGGATGTGAATTTCATGAAGAGATAACTAGTGTAGGTTCTATTGTTGAAAGTAGGAGTTGTAGTGGAGGCAAATATTAGAAATGTGATGAATTGTGAGATTAATGTTCTTAATGCCACTTCCTGTTACTTTTGTTGTTTTGTTTAATCTTTGGCTGGAATAATGCTTGCACAGCCTAGAGGACTTGAAAGTTACTCATAGTTTATTTCCTCTTCAAAGTGTTGCTTTTGTACAAGCTCAAAATAGATCAACATCTTAAGGCTTCATTGGTAAACTGATGCTCCTTGTCCTACTGCTATCATATACACATATTTATACATATACAATCATTTGTTGTGGGAACAGAACAGTCTAAAAGAGTAGAATTTCCCAAGCCGCCGCAAAGTTGCATGAATTTGGAGAACACTTGTGTAAATGATTAGAGTTCTGTAAACCAAATGAATTCCTCATTTGCGGAAAGTAAAAATGACAATGGAAAAGATGCTTTTCCCTCCCCTTCATGAACTTGTACTCATCAGCTTTACCCTACCACTTGCTTGCTTGCCTCCTTTTTGCTTTTGCCTTCGGCTTTGATTGATTACATTGCAGACTTCAAGGGCACAGTGAAAGTTAGAACAAAAGAAAGAGACACCATAAAAGGAGAAGATTGAAGAAAGGGGTAAAATAGTTTTTAGTCCTTGAATTTAGTAATTTTTTGGATAAACTATACAGTTGGTTTGTCACTTATGTTTCGTAAGTGTTCACATTTACACATCAAATTCAAAAAATAACATTTTGTTCACTTACGTTATCGATTTATTATATTTTGATTACCGAACGGTTAGTGGCACGTTAGTAAGTTCATTTTTTCATCCTATTGAAAAATTCTTTATAGAAAATAATGAATTCATTTTAGGGTTTTGGAAGAAAGGGAAATAAGGAAAGGGGGAGTTTTTTTTTTTTGGAGAAAGAGGGTTGAGATTTTTTTTTGATTTGGGTGAAAAATGAACTTTTAGAAGTTCGGGAGCTGAATTAGAAATAAAACATTTTTACTAACCCGTCACGTCATCAACTAACTAGAAATAATGACTTAGTGACTAAAATGCAACAAATTGATAGCGGAAAAACTAAAATATTACTTTTTTTAAATCGGGGACCAAAAGTAAATAAAAGTGACCATTCTTGTAATTTACCCATATTTTCGTTCACACCAGTCTTTAAATTTTTACCCATGTTTAGTCCTTTTGATAACTTGATACACGCATCACATAATCTCATAAAGTCACATCATCAAATGATGAAATAAAGAAAATACCAATTTCATAGATGAATAGAGACAAAAACAAAGTTCCATGGACTGAATTAAAAACATAGTATATCAAATTAGGGACTAAAAGTTGCTGTATTCATTGAACAAACCCCAAAAGCTTATAATTGTGTGACAATGTCAGAAACAAAAGATTCCAATTGTTATAGTGCAACCGTGCACTTTTGTCTTAGGTGTGGTGGCATCGTATTCACATACGAGACCAAGTAAAACCTTCATGTTTAAGTTTCATAACTTGTCTAAAAACTTAAAATGTTATCGAAAAAACAAATATCGAAACTTTAAATGATATCAAAAGTCTAATATTGTAAGTTGTTGGACAAAATTCGAAACTTTAATATTTTTTAACCGCATTCTAACCCTACCGTACTTTAGACTCGAACTTTGCTAAAAGGCAAGAGCCAAAGGAGAGAGGAGGGTGATGAATATCTCAACAAAGTGGCAATTTTGGGTGAAAAACCCCTTTTAAAATATTATTTTTAATAATGGCTCCCAATAACATTTATTTGGCAAAATGACCCCCTTTCTTGCCAGGTCGGCAGACCTCGCGTTTTGTAGAACGCGAGGTACGATATCGCGTTGTACAGGACACGAGGTCTGTCGACGTGGCGTTGCAGTTCGTTTTAACGGTTTAACAGTACCTCGCGTTCTGCAGAACGCGAGGTCCCCGAGAAATTGAAAAGGCGGCTGGGAATATATCGGACGGACCTCGCGTTCTGTAGGACGCGAGGTCTGTGCAATTCCAGGCTAAACCGCAAGCAAAAACATGCGTAAGTAGGCCTTTTCGAACCCAATTTCGAGCGTGTAAATGGTATAATTTTAGCGATCATCGAGTTTGGGGTCGTAGAACTGAAAATTTTCTATCGTATGATACCAACATCGTTAATTTCCGTCCATTCTACAATGGTTTAAAATGGCTTCGAAAACCCTATGCTAGCATACTTTTTTTGATTGAAGTTGTATTTCAACTAATGTCGATAGGCATGTTCGAGCAGAATTTCATACGTATAAATAGAAGTAAACTGACTTTATTGATTAGATTGTCATGTGCGAACTCGCATATACAAATTAAAAATAATTAATTAATACGAGGGGCTGAGCGATTAGGACACTTAGGAGCTGTGTGCCCAGTATTTCGACATATAGAACAATGCTTCTTTTGTCCGGTTTTCTCTCGATGTTCGACCAAATCCTCGGCACAATATATTCTTGTAGAAGGTGGACGTCCTTTGGCTCGTAGTAGTGCTGGATCTGGGCGTATGATCGGTTCAGTGTCCACAGCATTTGGATCAACCTCATTTCCGATTGGAGGAAACTCTTTTTCGTAAACTTTAAGCACCGTTTTGAGTAAGTATATCGGATCAACCATACGAATGTATTCTATTCGTTGGTTAGTGCAAGCAGCAATGGCGTGTGCGCACGGGTATTTGAAAGTTTGGAATATTCCGCACTCGCAGGTTTTTGCCCTCAGATCTACAACGTAAGCGTTGTGCTGAATGCCTTCTAACCGCCTGGAAAATTCCGCAACACGAAACAAGTGTCCTTCTCGCGAGAAGAGGGTTGCTTGCACCTGTCTTGATTGGGCCACTTGAATATGCAGTCTGTCGCAGAAATCTGGATGAACTTTGTGTCCACCGGCCATGTACTCAGTTGCTTGCTTGCCCAAGGTTGCAAAAAGGGTAGCTAAACGATAATAGGTCGCCTTGACAATGGAAGTGATAGGCAACTGCCGAACTCCCTTCAGTGATGAGTTCACTGCCTCAGCCAAGTTCGTTGTCATGTGACCATAACGTTTACCTTCGTCATACGATCGAAGCCATTTTTCTTTTGGGATTTTTTCAAGGTATTCAGCTCCCTCTTTGTTTCTCGCTCTCAGTTCCTCGAGCATTTCAGCCACCTCTTGTTTGTAGTGCGAGTTGCCTACGAGATGACAGTTGAATAGTTATGGTCGAAAAACACATGAAAAAAGGTCGTAAATTGAAGCGAGTAACAAGTAATATAGTAAATGAAAATGACATAAATGACGTACCCATATCGAGCACCATTTGACGTTCATCACGATTCTTGTATTTCAGCAGGTAGTTTGCGGCTATGTGCCGCAAGAAAAAACGGTGGTGAATGTATGGAGGCTTCCAATAATCACCCAAATTTTGTATCGCCCACAGCAGCGCTGTGCCTCTGTCAGAAATAACACACACCCCTTCATCACTTCTTCTTCGTATTACAGGATCAAGGACATATTTTCGTAGGTTCGTAAGGAAGAACGTCCAAGACTCCAAATCCTCCTTCGGGACGATTGCGAATGCAACAGGAACGCATTTGCGATTGTCGTCCTGTGCTATAGCTAGAAGTAGGATCTGTGTATATTTTCCGTACAACCATGTGCCGTCGATTTGGACCATCGGTTTGCAGTGCTTGAATGCGTGGATGCACTGGGGGAAAGTCCAAAATAACCGGTGGAATTGACAAACACCTCGGACGACACGATCATTTTCGTATGCCAGAACCGTATCAAGTTTGACAACCATTCTGGGGATGTGTTTCTGCAGGAGATTAAGCCACGGGCGCAACTCTATGTAAGATTCCTCCCATCGGCCATACAATTCCTCTTTGGCCTTTTTCCTTGCATACCATGCTTTCGAATAACCTGGACGGAAGCCGGTGACAGCTAGAGCTGTAGCCTGACATGTGGGGACCGACACAGTGGGATTTGTTTTCACCATTGTGGAAAAGATGTCGGCGAGGTACTTTGCATCCAGGTTCTTGTGATCCTGGTTGAGGCTACCAACGGTGCATGTATGGGGCCCCTCAAGTTTTGTTATTTTCCAACGGTTGTCTGCCCTCTTCAAGTCTGATATACGAATTTTCCATTTACAGCCTTGATCCTTTTGGACGCACTGAGCCTTGTAGTATTTTGCTTGGGTTTTCTTCACCGTCGTCTCAACATTATGACGAAGGTTGTACTGCTTAACTGCCGCCACCGCAATTTCCTTGTTCGCGAACGCCATACCAATTCTTAGTTCACCATCAGAACGGTGGAGTCGGCCATCTATTGTGTCGTCATGGGGAAAATCAGGGACGTCCATTGCATCCATATCAACCGTTGTGAAGTGGGATGGTGGCTGGAACATAGAAATTGGTCTTGCGTGTACAGGAAAGTTGGTGGCAGTCGGTTCTTCGTCCAAATCTGGTGGTGGAACGGCAGTGTCTTCTGGGTCTTCTGGTAACTCTGTCAAGTCTTCTGGTTCCGGATAGAATGGCCCCAGCTCGTCTCCGTCTGGCCCGGGTTCTCTAATCGGTTCTTCGTCAGCAGCATCCTCCGGGAGCTGGAATAGTAGAGCTTCTGGAATCACTACCCTTTGAGGCGACGATTGGGGTCGAGGAGCGGGAGACCTCTCACGAGATCGCTCAGGAACCTCATTTCCAAGACCAAAATCAAGATCACCATAAGAAGAATGTATTCCCATTGATGGTTGAACGTACTCCGTGCTAGGGACATACGTTGAGTGTCGTCCATATGATGAATCATGGTCGTGCATAGCGTAAGAAGACGACGCTCCCTCACCCCCAAAAGAAGAATGTCTCCCCATAGATGGTTGACCGTAGTTGGTGCCAGAGACATACATTGAGTGTCGGCCATATGATGCTTCATGGTCGTGCGTAACGTAAGGAGCCGACGTTCCTTCCCCCCCAAAACTATAAGGATTGTATGGATTGTATGGATCGTATGGACTGTACGATGCATTTGTTGGTGCATCGAATTCATCGTTTGGGGGTTGGTTGAGGTCGAACCCGAGACTAGCTACGCAGGACTGCCTTGGAGGAGCAGATGACGATGCACCAACTTCGTTGTCTCGACAGAGTAGGCCAAAATCACGTCGTAGACCTGCGGTCGGGCTATCAACGTTGGCATTCGGATCGAAGTCGAAATTCGCCCGGCCCCAGCTTGGTATGTCGACAACTGGATGAGACTCGGAGAACGATACATACAGCTCGAGGGGCCCCCCGATTGAATACTCGAAGTGGGCTTCCATCATCATTTGCACATCAGCATTTGCCGCCACTTGGCATACAATGTACCGTAAAGGGTCTATAGATATTGGCAGCCGATACTTCACGTCGGACAAACGATGATTATTGAAACGAGGAACTTTTGCCTCTAGTTCCTTGACCAACTTCTTGAACGATAATCTCCTCGGAAGCTTTATCATTACCGGATCTTCGCAGTAAAAAAGGACCCCCTGTTCAGTACCCTCGAATATCTGGCCATCGTAGTAAACTTTCGTAGTAACGCCTCGTCCGGCCATTTGAATATTTTGAAAGACTTTTGAAATTTTGATACTTAGAAAATTTTAGGAATTGATTGCCAATTGAAACTTATATTTTCGTTTTATGGTTAGGGTTCATATATAGGCAAAATTTGAAAGACTTTGCTTGTCCATTACCTAAAACCGATAAGCAGGTAAGGGATAGATTTGATGGGAGGCAGGAATGGCGTGTGTGTGCCTGGGAGGCAGTCTCCTTACTTTCGACAAGTAAGGGATAGATTTGATGGGAGGCAGGGAACACCAGTACCTCGCGTTCTATAGAACGCGATATTCGTACCTCGCGTTCTATAGAACGCGATATTAATACCTCGCGTTCTATAGAACGCGATGTACTATAGATATCGCGTTCTATAGAACGCGAGGTCACTTCAGTGTTACTTTGTTTCAGACATTCCGTCAGAAGTTATAATAACCGTACTATTCACTATTTGTTTGTTTCTGTAATTGAGAACATGTTCGAGAATTTTAGACAATTGTAGTATTGTAATTGATACTGGTGCCTATAATGTAATTGAGTACTAGTAATTTTACATTATTTGAAGTCCGTTTAACATTCATAAAGGATGAAATAAGACGTCATATAACATAATTGGAAGATCATTTCATAAGTTAATGGTTAATCTGAATCATCGTAGTCAGTGGACACGTCTGAACTTAGGTTTAGTTCTTCGATCATCTGTTGTTTTCTTTGTCTACGCCTGTACATAAAAAGTTGCAGCTCCTCCACAGCCGCATCAACATCCGGTGAAGACGGTGCGTGTTCAGTGTTCGGAGCAGGTTCTACGGGTGCAGACGTACTACCTTCGTCGGCGTTGACGTCGTCAAACTTAACATTGAAATCGACGTCTCTAGCTCCGACGACATTGAGCTGGTCATACATGTTACGGACGTCTGTTTCGTTCGTAAGCTTCATAACGTAGTGCGTTTCATTAGCTAACGGTGATGGGATTCGACATTCCATGGCCGCAATTTGTTTGTCGGTGTGTTTACTAACCTCGATTGTTGTCAACTGTATTAAATCTTTCAGTGACATTTTCTCGGTGATTGTTGACTCAAAATAAGTATCGAGAAAATAAAATGTTGCCTTAAATTTTGCCATAAGCTGAGCAAGGATTGGGTGTTTAGAGAGAATTTGGAATGAGTAAATGATGGTGGAATTCGTGGGTATTTATAGGAAAGGAAAAACACCACATAAATAAATTTAAGTCGAATTTCATTTTACAAAACTTTCAACATGTATTCTTTAATAAGTAAATTGAGACAACTACATAAATTATCTATAAAATTCGAAACAATAAATTCAGTAGCTCCGACGGGCAAATTTGATCGGAGGTCCCGACTAAAAGAAGCAGAGAGCGAAATCCAGATGTAAATGTTGACTGCCACGCCACATCTGAAATGAGTAAATGGTAGCAGCTTTGATTCACATTAACAAATGTAATCGGCACCCGCCGCATCTGAAAATGTCGATCTGAATCCGCCCCCGCTTCGTAAAAGTCATTTCTTTTCAAAACTGTAGCCGGGGATCCTCTCGACGGCGGCTACAAAAGCAGCCATTGAAGCCACTACTACAACATACAACCTCCAAAATATTGCGATATGTCGGTAAATATTAAGGTATGTACCCCCGATGAACACAAATCTTTAAGTGAACTCCAACTATCATAAAGGAACAATATTTCGGACATAAAAATTGCAACGGAAAAAAACTCAGCATTACACGAACTCATATTCAAATAAACTTAACTGCTTACAAAAATCCATCTCCCTGCATATATATATATATACACATAGACCTCGCGTTCTGTAAAACGCGATGTATGAGTGACCTCGCGTCCTACAGAACGCGAGGTTGCCACGTCAACCCAAAACCCTCTATAAATAGCAAACTCTTTGAGTGGCAAGGAGCACCGAGATATATTTTTTCTGTATTCACGTACGCAGTTTTCGCTTGAAGCTACTAATGGCAACATAGCGCATATTTTGGAAGTTTTGTTTTACATTAACTTCCAAAATATTGCGCTATGTCGTTATTTTTAGTTACTACTGAAAATATAACGCGTACTTAGTATGATTCATTGTTGTTGTTATTATTATTGTTCTTACTACTATTATTGTTATTATTATTACTATCATACTAATAATTTTTATTGTTAGTATCATTTATTATTATTGTTGTTATTCATATTATTATTATTATTATTATTATTATATTTTTTTCTTTTTATTTTTATTGTTATTATTATAAATCAAAATTGTAAAATTAAATATTATTAAATGAGTTTACCGCTTTAAAAATTCTAATATTATTGTTCTTAATATTATTGTTGTTATTATTATTATTAATATTATTATTATTTTAATTTTAATTTTAATTTTTATTGTTATTGTAAATAAATTTTGTTATTATTGTATATTAAATGAGTTTCCCGCTTTAAAAACTCAAATTTAAAAAACCCCACGACCTCGCGTTCTACAGAACGCGATGTCTTTAGAACCTCGCGTTATATAGAACGCGAGGTACCTTTCTGACCGTTCAGTTCACGCGTCTGATCACTGACGCGCCTTTTCAGTGAACCTCGCGTTCTATAGGACGCGAGGTACATAAACATCGTGTTCTATAGAACGCGAGGTTCATTAACCTCGCTTCCCAAGCGCCGCGAGGTCCTCTATAAATTGGAGGTTTTTTTCCTAAAAACCTCCACAGAACGCGATTTCTATAGAAGTTTCACAAAAATTTGAGTGCAATTTTTATATATCGTTTGATCACATGGAGCCCTTGCTACGCAACCAAGCGAGTCACTGCAGTGAATATTGGCGCACCAATTCAGAGGTATTATTTTTTTCCCTATTAATTTCTAAAAAAATTTATTTAATTAAATTTTATTCTTTTATTTTTACTAACTATTTTATTTTATTTTTTTTAGAGATACGAACGTAACTTACAATGTTACGTTAACCGTATCACCGTCGCACCCATTCCTGCTGTTAGGCAATTGCTTGATCGGGCTGGTTTTGGGCACATAGGTCGCTATATAGGGGGTGAAGGTTAGACCGCCGTTGATCAGCGCGCTGATAGAACGGTGGAGACCCGAGACGCACACATTCCATCTTCCATTTGGCGAGGCAACAATTACGTTGCAGGATGTTGCCTACATTCTCGGGTTGCCTATAGATGGCAGCGTTATTACTGGTGTGGCGATGGGACATTGGCCACTCCTATTTGCTGAACAAATTGGGGTGATGCCCCCTGATAGAGCGTGGGACGGAGGAAAAATTTCTCTAACGTACTTGGAGGAAAACTTTGGAACCCCTCCCCCCGATGCAGATGCTGTTACACTTGAGGTATTTTTTTATTAAATTTAATATGCTTTTATTAAATTTATTATTAAATTAAAATTATTTATTTGCACATTAGCGTTTAGGGAATTTTTTATGATGACTAGGGACAATATTTAGGATCTTTTTAGTAAATATTTAGGATTAATTATAAATATGTAGGATAAATTTTTACGATGAATTCAGTAATTATTTAGGATACTTTATTAAATATTAAGGTTGCCTACATCACTTTTTAGGATACTTACAATTTTATTATTTATGATGAATTTACAATTTTTTTAATTAGGATGCCTTTATTAATTTATATTTTCACAGCGATATGCGCGAGCCCACATCTTGCGCATTATTGGCGGGATATTAATGCCCGACAAAAGTTGCAACAAAGTGCACGTTATGTGGCTTCATCATCTCACAGATTTAGCCGAGTCTGGACAAAAATCTTGGGGGTCAGCTGTCTTGGCGTTTCTTATCAGAGACCTCTGCAGAAACGTTGACGCCTCCAAAGCAACGATGGGATGATGCTGTTTATTCCTGCAGGCTTGGGTTTGGCTTCGGATCCCTACTTTGGCACCACAGCTTCGGATTCTCAGTCCTCTGTCATTTCCGCTTTTACGGAGGTACTACATAATCTACTATATTTTTTTATTAAATTATTTTATTTAACGATCTTTTTCATTATTTAAAGGTGGACCACCAACCTATCCCACGTCGGCCTACCGGACTCCCAGAAAGCATACAGATATAGATTCGATGGCTTGACGGAGGACGAGGTAATTCAACAATTATTTTGATTTTTTCCATACTATTTTTTCCAATAATATTTCATATAGAAATTTTACTAACTTTTTTCATTCTTTTTAGTTCGTGTGGACGCCCTACGATTCAGAGGAGATTCGCAGCATTACTCCAGCAGATATTGTGCAACAGCGACAGCGAGACCTCTGGATTTCCGTAGTTCCGCTGCTGAACTACGAAGTTTGCGTGTGGCATTCTGCGGATCGGGTACTCCGACAGTTCGGGTACGTCCAAGATGTTCCACGCCCTCCGCAAAATATGGACGAGTTCCACCATCTTACGCGTCAGGGGAAGACGGAGACTGACTGGGCCGAGCACCACGCTGTCTGGATAGCGCTTTGGGGTCAACGATTTCACAGACGCCCACATTTTCTCCAACCAATTATAGAAGGGGGTCCTTCGGTCACTTTCAATTATGGCCAGTGGTATAGGGACAATGGGATGCAACATATCCTTACTCCGGAGGAGCTGCAAGCCGGGCTTCCCCAGCGACCCCAAAACCGCCCACGCGGGAGCGGGCGAGCGAGCCAGACCCAGAGCCAGTCCCAGACCCAGAGGCAGACCCAGAGGCAGTCGACGCAGCGCGGTCCCAGACCACGATATGACACTCCAGGGGCATCATCTTCAGCACCACCATTGCATAGCGGTCCATCGACTTTCCAGCAGACGATGCCTCCACCCCAGTTCGGCTCCACTGATGCCTATCGCCCCCAGACGCCCACGACTGACCTTCTACTTATCGATTATCCACCTCAGTATGAGTTTCATATGGTGGAGAATACGCCGATAGGTAGTTTGTTTTACTCCCCGCCTAGGCCCAGCACAGATCCGCAGATCGCGCACGATGGTCAGGATGATAGGGACCAGGGACCACCACACGATGGACCGAGGAGGAATCCAGATCGCCCGCGTCATCCACCCGACTGCGGAACGGGTGGACATAGGCATTTTTAGTTTTTTTTGTTGTTTTCTACTTATGTTTTTAATATTTATGTAAAACACTTTAAAATTTTATAATGTCGTATTCTAATTTTATTTATGAATTATAATTTTGTTTGCATATTATAATTAAACTTTATAATGTTTATTTAATTTTTGTTTTTAATAAATTTAATAGGATTAAAAAACAAAAAATCGACATTAGTTGAAATACAACTTCAATCGAAAAAAGTATGCTAGCATAGGGTTTTCGAAGCCATTTTAAACCATTGTAGAATGGACGGAAATTAACGATGTTGGTATCATACGATAGAAAATTTTCAGTACTACGACCCCAAACTCGATGATCGCTAAAAATATACCATTTACACGCTCGAATTTGGGTTCGAAAAGGCCTACTTACGCATGTTTTTGCTTGCGGTTTAGCCTGGAATTGCACAGACCTCGCGTCCTACAGAACGCGAGGTCCGTTCGATATATTCCAGCCGCCTTTTCAATTTTTCGGGGACCTCGCGTTCTGCAGAACGCGAGGTACTGTTAAACCGTTAAAACGGACTGCAACGCCACGTCGACAGACCTCGCGTTCTGTACAACGTGATATCGTACCTCGCGTTCTACAAAACGCGAGGTCTGCCGACCTGACAAGAAAAGGGGTCATTTTGCCAAATAAATGTTATTGGGAGCCATTATTAAAAATAATATTTTAAAAGGGGTTTTTCACCCAAAATTGCCTCAACAAAGTGGCATAAGTGAGTGACTGAGGCCAGCCAAATGGGTGGGTAGTGATGGACAGGACCCCACCAACAATGGTGTTGGACCCACCTGTGTTGTCAGCCCTAGCCACCCCATGTGATTGTTTGTCTCTGTGGACCTTCCTGTTTGTAAATGCAGGGGGCAAAAGCATATATGACCCCACAGGGCCCACCCCAAATCAATAATGCTAGTAGTGCATGTGCAGGTAAGATTCTTACACTCATTCAGACAAGTTCTTGTCTGAACATCAGATTAGATTTGAATGCAGAAACCAGCTTACAGATAACAGATGATGTTCGATTAAGATTTTACACTATGAACTGAGATTTTAACATTGTTGTTCTTCTTTTTTACCCTGAAAAGGAGCATACACAATGCAATATATGCATGTTTACTACAACCATGGACTAAATAAGGGCTTTACTTCACTTCCAGGGAAAGAAATTACAGTTCAAGGGGAGTTACAACTACACATTGACTGTGTGATCCTTTTTCTTTCTTTCTATGCTTTGATTTTTTTTACCTGTGGTCCAAACTACTGAAACAATAGATAATAATGTTACAACAAAAGAAAAGGAATGGCTGACCCACTTCCTTCACTGCCTTTTTATGTACGCATGTTGTATGGTGGTGGTGGCTCTCTATAAGTTCTCTGATGTGAGATTCTGTTGTTTGATTTATACCTTCAGTCTTCTTCCTGTAAAACGAAGCCGGCCTAGTTGGAGAAACGAAACGATCGAATCGAATAAAAGTGAAACAAAGATGGTGCATTGAAGAGAGAATCTGAAGTTATCCATTTACCTTGGCATAGGATGCTAAATTCCAACAGGGCAAGTTGGACCGCCGGTGCCTGCATACATACCGATGGTCCCATGTCCGGACGAGAACCTGAATCGAGAAGCAATTCTCATGTTACAAATCATTTTGACCTTGTAGATCTTTATAAAAAAAATAATGATAATAATCATGCACCTAGGCATTTGGCAGTTGAAAGAGTTGAATGATGCCATGTCTAATGCATTATTTGCAGGAAGCAAGGTTGAAGGGACCCAATTATTGCTGATAGGAGAAGCCGAGACTGATGCATCGCTAACCGCTGCCGTATTAGAGAATGCAGACAAGTACTCTGCAGAAGCTTTTGTAGGAGATGCAAAAGGGTTATCAGGAAGGTTGTGCTCCAAACTGCAATTTGACACAATGTATGCATAAGTTACAAATCAACCGGCTATTCAATCAGCCCCGGACTGGAAACAACATGCCATTTACTATTCTGAATGCACAAAGTTCGATTACTTAAATACCTTTCGGGCAAATTACCGTCTTCACGATGAGGGCTCTCCTTGACAGTACCATTCTCTTCAACACTGGCTGATTCTTTACCTGCATCAGTACCAGTACTCACTACTTGCTTCTCGGAAGCATTCGTGTACACGGGCAGCACAGGGCTAGAACAATTCTCTGCAATGAGATATAGCAAAGCCATTTCATATGAATTAAGAAAAACAATGACCAGATTAAATTGCTATATTCGAATTTCGAAATGGAAATTGTGTAGCTACCTTGTGGAGCTTCTTGACTGTTGTGAAACAGAGGAAGCACAAGGGACTGGCTGAACATGTTCGGCGAGTGAGTAGGTGATGGAATGGGACTTCCACAAGAAAGAGCCCTGTGATGGTGATTCTTCTTCACATTGAGGAGTTGCAGACCCATCAGCCTTCTATTTTGAAGCTCGAGCGCTTGCTGAAGATCAGCTTGCTCCTCCAGCTTTCTCCTCCATAACAAGTCCTGTGTATTGTAAAACATACTCGGTCCTACAGTGCACACGGTTATTGTTAGCGTCCCAATCGAATAAATCACGAGGAAAACAGACCATGGCTTCTGCTTACCAAACTGAAGGTCTAATAGGTCTCGGGGGCTCGAATCAAGGCCGGTTGGAGTACCACAAGGAGAGAAATCTCCTCTTTCCATTTGCAGCTGATGTTTCCTGCAAAGATAACAAAGCAGGTTTGAACTTTGAACAGATATAGACCAAGTAAGCAAATCATCCGAACAAAGATTTTAAAGTGAAGAGAGGATGCCTGTACTTGTCCGGGACTTTTCCTTTCTCCTTGTAAGGCTTCACCAGAACCCGAGCATCGCAAACGAAATGAGGGTTCCCTTTGGCCAGGATGATTTTCACGGTCTCAGGATAAACAAAAGTAACAAATCCAAACATTCTTTTCTGCTGGTATGGAATTCTCACATCTTGAACCGGCCCATATATACTTTACAGGAGAAACACAAACAGTTTTAGATATAATTACCAAGCTGAACCAACATAGAAGTGGAGTGTTCAACAAAATACCTGAAATAGTTCGACACATCCTCCTCTCTGAAGGTGCTATCAGCTGGGAAAGTCAAGTAGATCTGTCTTGAAGCTGGATTAACCATGCCTGCATCACCATTTATTGAAAAGCCGTTTCGTTCGAGTCGTTCGAGCCGGGATCGGTTAAATTTGTTCATATCATCCCCCATCAAAGCAGCAGCCCTGCAGTTTCACACCAAGATGAAATCTTTTATCATTTCCACACCAGATACTTAAGTCAAGACTCAGTCTTTAGCTATTACATAATAGATAGCACATATTTAACTATTTAAGTACCTTTGAGTATCATTTTGTTGGTGTTGAAGGAACGAGTTCATGCACTTTGGGGAGTAAGGAGGAAAAGAAGCAGAACCTATGAGCTGTGAAGCAGCAGCCAACCTTTGCTGCTGAGCGGATTTGGATCTGAGTAGCTCATGGCACTGGTCCATCTCGATCTTGTTAGGTGACCCAACGAGGGTTGCACCATCTGCTCCAGCAACCACTGAACCAGACTCTCCAAGGCCACCATGGATAAATTTGCAATTACTCCCATTTTTACAGTATCCTCTAGCAAAATACAAGCAGGGTCTCCACCCAAACCCAGAACCCGGGTCATCAGCTCCCAAAATATCACTCACCGAGCTACTCCTCCTGTGAAAGGAGTTTCCCCAGTAAGAGGGGAACCCCATGGCATCAGTGCTACCACAAGCACCAGCACCAGCACCAGCAGCTCTACTAGAGGACAAGTCAGCAGCTTGGGGGTAGAAGAAATCATGGTTTTTGGGGTTAAGCTGTGGAGAACTCTCGTTAAGGAAAGCTAGTTGATCTTGAAGTTGAAACTCATCAACCATATCAGTAGCTCCCCCGTTTCCATAGAAAGGCAAAGAAGAAGGATTCAAAGAGCCACTGCTCGGACTGATCAACTCTTCAGGGTTTGGTAGTTCAGACAAGGGACTCCAAGAACAAGTACCAGAAGATGGTATGAGCCTGGAAGCTGGAGTTGAAGGTGTAGAAGGAGTGTTAGAAGGAAGACCAAGCTCTTTCTTGGCCTTGAGTATAACAGACTGAAGTGAAGCTTCAGGACCAAAGGCTAAACGAATCATCTCCTTCTCACCATGGTCCTGAATCAGCAGTAAACCCATGATTTTGGAAGCGTTTTCAGGTTCCAAGCTTTGGATTCTAGAGAACACAGTTCTGGTTGCTTCATAGCTATCCATAATAGAAAAAATCACACACACCAACAACCCCAAGCGCTGTCCAAGTAACGTTCACTTGCTGTATGCTTCTTTTCTTGTATGATTTTGAGAGAGGGAGAAGAAAGTAAAGACTTTTTACAGGTAAAACATCCTTCTCTTTTATCAACCACAAGCTCTAAACCTACCAACCGGTGAGTTGTGACCAGTTAGCAGCATTGCAGGAGTCGTCCCTCTTTATCCCTTCCATCTTATTTATTCCCACAAACATACAAAAAAAGTACTTTTTTCTTTAAAGAGAGAAAAAGAGGAGAGAGCTTGAAGGAAACGTATACTGTGGAGAAAGTAGTGATAAATGAGAAAAGAGAGGCGTCAAAAAGGAGTATTCCCGTCCCGTGTGAAGGAGATTTAAAAGGAAGCAAACATGGACATGGTGGTTGAATTTCTTTATAAAGCAAATGTATGAGCAACAGTGACACAAGGAGAGAGACAACAAAGTTGAATTACTTCCTTTCCTTAATCAAGTTCAAGACTATATAGATTGGATTAGATTTGAAAAATCAAACAAAGTCTAGACCTTTAGGTAATATACAATACATGTATGAGCAAAAAAAAAAGTTGAAAACTTTGGAGGTCTGTAAGTGTGTGTCAGTGTCTCTGAATCAGAGCTTTGGGGTTGTTTCATTGAAGGGTGTGAGCAGTAGGCGTGAATTGGTTGGCTGTTGGGTTCTGGAGCCTACAGACTACAGTGGTGGACTGAGCAGTCAAAGCAAAGGTACTGCCTTTGGAGATCTCGTTCTCACCGGATAATAAACAATGCTCTCTCTCTCTCTCTCTCTATGAGATTTTGTAATTTAAAAATGAGATTTTTGTTTTGATTTGAGTTGGGAGATAAGTATATCCGGATCTTTGGTGTTTGTTCATGTACAATAAAAATCGTCTACCTTTAGTTATGTTTTTATTTTTGCTTTTATTTTAAAATATAGATTTAAGGTTTAAAATTTAAAGTTAAGGTATAAGAAATTAGAGTTATGACATATTTTATAAAGTTTAGAGTTTATAATATAAAAATTAAGGTTATGACTTAAAATTTAATTTTTAGATATTTTTTAAGGATTAATATCCTATACACTGGCGGTGGAAAGTTTTTATTTCCACAAACGCCTCAATTATAGGGTTTAGGGTTAGTATTTAGGGTTTAGAGTTTAGAGGTTTTAGTGTAAAGGTTTAGAATTTAGGGTTTATGTCTAGAAATTAGGAATTAGGGTTAGAATTTAGGGTTTAGGGTTAGGGTTTAGTTTTAGGGTAATATGGGTGGGGATTAAAGTTTTAACTTATAAACCCTAAATTTTAACCCTAAACCCAAAATTCAATCAACAATCCCTAAATTCAAAACTATTACACTTATACCCCTAAATTTTAAACCCTAAACGAAGTCCTTAACCTCTAAAACTAAGGCGTTTGTGTAAAAAAGTTTCCACAAGTGTTTGTGTATAGAACAATTAACCATTTTTTAATAGGATATAAAAAACATGGTTAGGCTCACAAAATTTTCACTCCAAATTCTTGGGTACCGTGTAATTAAGTAGAGCCAAATTCAAAGTGTAAAGAGTTTGTAATTTGATATTTTAATTTAGTAGTTTAATCAAATTTAAGTTTTCGTGGTTTAAATTTAGATATTCGTGATAAAGATAATATTATTCACTTTAAAAGATACATTGTCTTATTTACAATACGTGTGTTTGATCAAAAGGTTATAAACATGTATGACATGTGCTATTTTGTGATTATATTATGACAATTAAAAATAATTTTAGTCATTTTATTTTTTTATTTTTTATTATTATCGAAGATTGAAGCGTTGTGATATAAGGGTAATATTTGTTCAACTTTCTTAATTTTTTTAATAAGACACACACATCGTGTAAAACTGAAGCTCGAACTTAGGTCACCTGAATGAATTACACCATACATTACTACTGAAATAATAAGGGGTGAGCAGATACTTCTTCTACATTCAATAAAAACAAACTGTTATTATTTGTCGAAAAAATATTGCGTTATATTTAAATTTATTTTGACTAAATTATGTTTGATTTGTGTTTTATGACGATTTATTATTTTGTAAGTTGATTTTTTATACAATTAACAAAACAACTACTCTGATATATTTTTTCAAACACATAAATAAGATATAATTGAATTTAAACATATTCGAATTCACAATTCCCATGAGGTCCATTTGAACAAAGATTTAATCCATATTTTTAGTTGATTTAATGTATTATTTGTACTTATACTATTCTATAAAAAATAAATTGGATTAAGTTTATTTATGGCATAATGTCAAAAAATGCCCCTAAGGTTTGATTTTGACAGAATGATCATTTTAGCCTTTATTATTTTTTTTGAAGCAAATTACCCCTCAACGTTTTATTTTGAATTCAAAATGACCCATCTGCGGATGAAAACTGTTAGTCAACTAACAATAAATGACTTGAAATGATATGACTAAAGTGACTATTCAGTCAAACGTTAGGGGTATTTTTGGCCTTCTGCCTTTATTTATTTGATGAAATTTAGCTTGATTCTAATCTCAATTTTAAAGTTGATTATTTATATTCGAATTCAAAGTTTATTTGCTTTTCAATTTAATAAATAAATATAACATTTGTCATCATCTTAAAATCGTCTTTAAAATCTTGGTTCAACAGCTTTGAAATGTGTATGTGCTTTGTTAAAAGAGTTAAATATGTGTATGTACATATATTAACTTGTAATCACCTTTATACTATTCAAAAAAATCATTTCTCCCTTTACGATTTATAAAATAATTATTCTTAATTTTTTTTTAACAATTCATACCTAAAAGGAGGGAGGAAATTTACCCCTGAGTATTGAAAATAATTATTCTTAGTTAAAATAATATATTCACATATTAATATATTAGAGCATGGTTTTATCACTCGAGTTGCTCGAGTTCATATAATTTCAATTAAATCCATTCACTTAATAAATAGTGAATTTGATTCTAATTGATATTAAATTTCACGTTTAATTCAATCTCGATTATTTGTCCTGTTAAAAAATAGTTTGATTCTTATGCTTAAAAAATTTAATTATGCTAAAGATTATAGTTAAAAATTTTCAGTTGACACCATTTTCTCTCTCATAACTTGTGAGTTTATTGTCTATTATGACTTATGAGCAAACTTTCTCTACGATTCTTAGATAAAAATTGTTAAAAAAAATTATTGTGTTCATTTCAAACTAGATTATTTACACTAATTTTATTTATTTATTTATCTTATTTTTGTATTTTTACTAGTAAACATGGTTGTATATAGATTCTCATACTTTTTGAGATTGACTCATCATGCCCACGTTCCTTTTATGATAGTGGAAACATAAAATACATTGTTATTTATTGTTTTCTTTCTTTGTAGTCTTTTAGATATAATATTGAAAATTAATCAATTAAAAATACCATAACAATTTTTATAAATAAATAGAGATGATGAGGAAACCAAATCAATCAAACAACATGAAAACCTAACCCCACTCACTTTATTTGGAGAGTAAATCACACGCGTTGAGTTGACTCACCCACTTCGGCTTTTAGTTGGTCCGAGTGGCATCGCTTGATGATGGTTTGTTTGATAAGGCCTTTGCTCCATCTCTCAAAACCTTTCTCATAAATTCCTTTTGCTTTTCTCCAATATGTCTATATCAACAAGAATTCAAAATAATATTATTACCCCTAATCATTCATCTTGTATTGGATTTATTTATGTACATGTAACATGATACTCAAATTAATGAGGAAAACCCAAAATTAAATAAAAACAACCATGCAACTTTTTAAAACATTTAATATCAAATTTTAGAATTGGTACGATCAGGTGTCTCTAAATTATGATTCAGAATTTAAATTAATTTTTAAAATTTAAAACGTTTCTAAAAATTTAATCTTTTAGAAATAAAGAAGTTATAAATTAATGTAAGAGTAATTATATCATACACTGACAGTAGAAACTAAAAGTTTTTATAAGTGTATTAGTTTTAGGGTTTAAAGATTCAATTTAGGGGTAGAGTTTAGATGTTTAAGTTTATAGGGGTTAGAAATTAGGGATAGTGATTAAAATTTAGAGTTTATGATTAAAATTTTATAGGTCAAAACATAAATTCCTCATCATATTACACTAAAACCTAAATCCTAATGTCTAAACTCTAAATTATAAAATCATAAATAAATATCAACCCTAAAACTAAGACAGAAACTAAAAAGTTTCAATAGTTAGTGTATTGAATCTAAAACGATTTTATAATCTCACCAATGATTATACATGTGTTTAAAATGGATGGAAATCGTCTACCCCTAACTATGCCCTCATTGATACATCTATTTTAAAATAATGGGTTTAGGGTTTAAGGTTGGGGCTTAGGGTTTGTGGTAGGGAATTAGGGGTAGGATGTATTTTCTAAGTATAAGATTTAGGATATGAAAATTAAGGTTTGACTTAGATTTTACTTTTTATGTATTTTTTAGTAGAGAACATATAAAGAGGCATGGTTAAGGGGTAGAAGACTTTTACTCGTTTAGAATATGATTCACATATTTTAATATGCTTCATGTGAGATATGAGATGAACTTTAATGCCAAAGCTGACGGCTAAGTTGACAGGACTTTAGTGTCAATCAAAACATTTTGATGTTATACATAGGAAAATTTAGGTTAAAAGGGTCGTTCTCACTTCCTATATTATATTTCTGTAAAATTTGATGATTAATTGACCAATAAATAAGATATCAACGATTATAAAAAGAAGAAGATAAAATTAAATTTAAGTTATATTTTAAAGACATATGATACCCATATATCATAATTATCTAATTGCATAATTTGTGGTGGGGGCAGATGTGTAGTATTTGAAAATTGTGTGTTGGTTGGTTCCTCCTTTCTATGGGAAAAATGTCTTGTTAATGAGAGGATAACCCCACAACCAAATAAATAAATAAAATGATGAGTGAATCCATTTAAGATTGCCCCACACACTCACTCACTCACTTATAATTCACAGCTCATATCTCAATTATACACTCACTTTTCCATTCACCTTTTTAATGTTTATTACTGTATACATATATGTATGATATCTAAAGATTTGAGTATTATTTGGTTTGGAAGTTGAGACCATTTTAAATGAAGTTTTTTTATTCATTCAAAGAACCATCTATATAGCTCATCCCCTTGTGTACTGGTGGCAAAGATAGATGTTCATCATCTCTTGAGACTCGAGTTCGAACACCAGTAATGCATGTTGCGTGTGCCGTCTTTAAAAAGACTAAGAAAATTGAACAGATGCTACCATTACATCACACCAGCATAAAACTTTGTACGACCAACTTTATTTGAACATCCTTCCTTATCAAGGAGGCAATAATACAACTTGTCTAAGTATTCTTCCATGCACTTTACATTAATTATACGATCATGTTTATATTTAAAGTTTAATCAGATTAAATCTCTAAATAAAAATTAGACGTGTCTCAGATATTTTATCTATAATACTTAAACTCAAATGTTTATTTAAAAACATCCAACTCCTTATTACTTAATCTGACCGACTTCAGATATTTTAGATTCTATTCTTCCAACACTAATCCTTTTATTTAAGATGTGAATCTAAGGAACTTTGGTAAAAAAAATGAAGCTAAGGATCTAAAATAGATTCCACAATAGCTACTTCCCAAGTTAGAGGTAGTGAGAGTATTGTCAATTAGCAACGAAAGAAAAATAATAAATTACACGATTGGTTGTTTTATAAATATTCACTTTACTTACTAAATTTAAAAAACAATGTTGTTGTCATTTACTATTTTGTTTTATAAAATTTTAGTCACTCGAATATTAAATATTGTTAATAATTAACAAAGTGTTTGATTTTATCAGAAAAATAAACAAAGTGTTTGACTTGGCGTGAGAAAAAATAAAATATAATATAAATACATCATTTTCCGTGGATTAAGAAAAAAATATAAAAGCTTTTATATTATTATTGTAAAAACTGGCCCTTTTTTCGTAATCCTTTCAAAACTCTTAAATTAGAACATCTAAAAAATTTATTTATTTTTCAAAAAGAAGATAATCATGAAAACAAACAATGAAGTATCCATTTGTCGTTGTGGACAATGAGTTGACATGATCATTGCTTGGACTGATGAGAACTCAAAGAAAAAGAACTGTAATCGCGCAAAGAATCTCAATCAACAACCTTAATCAAAAACTCTAAACGTAAACAACATTAAACGTCTAATTATCGACCATATACACTAAATTTCACGATTTTAACTTAAATCCTTTCGATTTTTGTCACAAAGAACGAATCCCACATTTTCACTCGAGGCTCGATTTTTTTCCCATAGAATAAACCCTAGATACCTTTTCCCAACTTTCATTTTTTTCACAGTACAACGAACCATCTGATTTACTCTAAGCACTCTAATTTTCACGATTTTAACTCCATCCTTTTCGGGTTTTGCTATAGAGAACGAACCCTACCTTATAACTGAAGGCTCGATTCCCCCCCCCACCCACCATAGAATGAACCCCATATTTCTTTTCTCAAATCCTTCCTTCATTTATTAAGCAAAAATATTTATATTTTTCAAGATAAATATTGGGATTTAAATTAATATAAGAAAAAAAATAACATTTCGACCAATTAATGAATCTCAAACCTTTCTATTTTTCATAATACAATGAATCATCTGATTTACCCTTCATTGTTTGTTAATTTAAATTTTTAGAAAATCAATATTCATTTAATTGAAATTTATGAAATAATTTAAAAATGGCTTAATACCAAAATAAATGCCTAAATTATCCTATTTTTCTATTAGGTGCTTAAACTATTTTTTGCCCCATTTAGATGCCTATACTATTATTTTGTGGTCAAATTAGGTGCCCGAACTATCTTTTTTTTTTTTTGACAAAATAGGTGTCAGATTGTTCTTAAAAAGGACAAAAAAATGTTAGTTTAGGGACATAAAAGTGACAAAAAATTTAAGAACCTAAAAGAAAAAAAATATGATAATTTGGGTACTCCTTAAAAATTGATTATGAAACGTCTTAATAAAGTCAAACGGTTAGTCAAACTTTTTATTCTACGTGGAATTGATATTTTTTACTTTATTTATTTTACCGTGTCAAATCAATAATTTGATAATGGTCCAATAATAAATATCGTTTCAGTGATCAAAATGTTAAAAGATCAATGACGTAAATAATTAAAATTTTATAAAATAAAAACACAAATAAATATAACATTATTTTTCTAAAACTTGATGAATAAAAATAAACACCTATAAAACGGCAGGTTTGCATATATATGGTAGTCAACTTTTTTTCCTTCACAAATATGATACAATTAAAATTATTTACACAAATATTGTAGTTTGAACAATAAAAGTGAAGTCGGTGTGCACTCGATTCAACTTTATTGTTCCTTCTATTTTTTTTATTAAAAATTGATGAAGATAAATAGCGAAAATGTACTTTACACATAAAACACTGTTTAAAGTAGACACTAAATATTTTACGACAAATCTCCTCCAAATCACTGATATAGTTATTAAAATCGTGAGCATCGACATGTAAGTTTCAGATCTACATGGTAGTATCGGGTCTTTTAGCTATTGTTCTTGAGAAATGACTCGACTTCAATTTTTTTTTTTATTTATGAAAAAGCAAAAGGCACTCGTATTCTTGATTTTCATCATATTCATGGTTCAATCAAACTACCAACAGTGGTGCTCCCAGTCCCACATGGGGGGTGAGTGTGTTGTGCTGTGGCGTCATTATTATCCTCTGTTTTTATTCTACTTTAAAGCATTGCAATGCAGTCTGCTGTATGGTAACATTTACCTATTTCAGACACCCAATCTTTCCTCTTAATTTGTGTTCCAACATGGTTGTTTGAAGCCAAACTCTTCAAGTTTGCAGATTGAAATAATTCTATTTGTTGATCAAAAGCTTTTGTTTTACTAGCTACTCCATTCTTCCTACATATAGGCAACTGTTGACCTGAGGATTTAATTAAGAGCGTGCAAAACTCGATTCAGATTTGAAAATTTTGAATTATCCGATTCGATACGAAAATACTTGACTCATAATTTATAAACTCACTTTAACTCGAAATTTCTAGTAATTAGTGGATTAATTTTTAAGTTTAAGTTGAATTTCTCAATTTTGCTTGATATATATATATATATATATATATCACATATGAAGAAATATATATGTGTCTTGTATATGTTTATAGAAATCCGTTTACATTGAAACTAACTCGTACCATAACATTATAAATGTTTACAATTAAATTTAAACAGAAATACAAACAACTTGACTTGACTCGAAAATATTTCAAATAAAATTTGAGTTTTAAAATATGATGACTCTTCAACTTGATTAATTCAAATATTTTTACTTGACTCGATCGAATACACACCCTTATGAGGATCCATTGCGAATGAGGAAGGATTTGGGCAGGGAAGACAAGAGATCCCATATGGATTAATATCCATGCATCCAGGGACAAACATAAGATTTCGAGATAATTTTTTTAATACTCTGTTTGTTTGCAGTTCATAATTTTAGACAAAACTGACTAATCAATTTGATTGATTATCTTAAGATTTGTAAATTTTATGCACTAAAATATCCTATGATCCGGTGATTTTAAGCACCCGTGATCCATTGAAGTCGGATTCTATTCCACTTAGTATTCTCGTGATGCACTTGAATGAGTTGAAACTGCGGGCTTGGACTGTTCGGTTACAACATACTCGCCGGGATGGTATAAAGCATCCGATGCCCTTGCCAAGCTTGCCCCGATTGATAATTTACAGGTTCTCCGGTTTGATACTCCCCCACCTGAGTTCTTGTAGTGGTTGCAGGACAATTTTGGTATGGGTCTTGATACGTGACAGTTCAGTATTCTGGTTTATTTGATGTAATTTTATTTGCCGACTTTATCTCGTCTAACATTTTGTAATTATTGACATGTGTACTCTTTTTTCCGTGTAAATTTAAGAAGATTTTTTAAAGAGGTACATGGTAATAATATTTTCCCTTTTTGCTGATTTTTTTACAAAAAATATTAACCGATATTTTAATAAGTGGGAAAAAAAACTTATTACATGAACCGAACTGATTATTTCAATTAACCGGTCAATCAATTATTCGATTTAGTTGATACAATTCAGGATCAAAAATTAAATAATTTAAATTTACCAATTAATAAAAATAATTTATTAACGATTAACCAAATCAAATTTATTTCATTATGTTTGCGGGCTTTAGAACTAAGCGATAATACATTGAATCATCGTCAACATCAGCAAATTGGCCCGATCAGATCCAGCCATAGCCCATAATGGGTACAACTGAATTGGGCATATAACTAGAGGCCCAATGCTCTCAAAAGAGTTATTACAACACACGTAGGCCCCATCTAGATAAATGGGCCCTGTGTGACCAAATATGATACTGGTAGGCCGACAAAAGAAACATAATCTCTTGGCACATTGCAAGCTTTTAGTAGATTCGAGTTCGAGTAGCATATTTATACGATGTGTTTTTCAAAAGATTAAGATTGTAGAATAAATACAACCATGTAAGAAAAGAAGACCAGTTTACTTAGAGTAGCATATTTAATTTATATTCCAGTACAAGATAACAGCATATAGGTAAATGCTCATACATAGAACACATATATCAAGTAGATAGATCATATAAACTGTTAATATAGAGGCTGAAATCCGTGCTTGAGACATGCTTCCCAAACTTTGTCGATGTTCGACATGGCGGAACCACATTCGTGCTCCTCCCACCCTTCAAGACCATGCACTATCCCGGCGATGCGCCACACGCTCATCACTCTCCTCGGCAGCCAATTCTGTCACATTCATACACATTGTACTGGTTTATACATACATGTAATATTACATAGTAGAACCGAAGTAGTACGAGGTTTCGAGACCAACCTCACAAGAATCCACGTTCTCAAGGGCCTTGGGAGTCTGCATTGCTGGTGTGGTGTGATAGAAGCAGTCTTTGCGCAATCTTTTCGGTGGAAATTGCGAAAACGGAATGAATAGTGTTCCTTTACCTGCCTTTCTTTGCTCTTCTTCGGTCGATTCATCTCCAACTAACCATACCTGCAACATATCAACAATCCATCAGCACTTTCCACTATTAAGGCTTGTGATAATTGAGACTTTAGTTACCTTGTAAGAGCTATAGCTCTTTGACATAACCAATTTACCCTCGGACTTGGTACCGAATGACTTATTGAGCTTTTCGTATTCGTCCTCACGCGATACAGCGACCTACGGTGAATTAAGATTAGAAATCATGGTCTTATGAAAGCTGATTATTCGATGAGGTAGGCACTGCCTGTTTGTGGTACCTGAATGCCTCTTTGGCACAGGGCAGAGGTGACGGCAGACGCAACCTTAGTTAGGTTGCCTCTAAGAAGTACTCCGGTTGTTCCTTTCGGTATGGTATTTAGAAGAACTGCAACTGCCAAGCTACTCCCATCCACTAACTTCACTTTGAGCTTGGGATGTTTTTTCACATATAACTCACCATACCTGTTCAGCTCTTCACTCTGCACAGTATTTGATTTTATGTAATTATCACACGACACGAGCATAGTGACCGATTATGGCAAGAAAGGGGAGAAGACTTGCCTGATTCATGAGGCCGAGGGTCAACACACGAGCACCTTTCTTATCGGCCTCTAATACGGCTTCCTCGATCAAGTTATTGATGGACTCCTTTTGCCATTTCGAGCGGTACTGAAAATTAATTACAGCATTGTCAACGATCGAGACTATACATATACAATATGTACAATATGTGTTTGTATTGGGTTGCACCAACTTGCAGCTGCACTAATAGAGCATCTTTACCTGTACTTTATATATAGTTATGGCCCAAGTCTGTAATCTGAGTTGATTGAATCGGTTCCTTTCGACAACGAAAGTGCGACGATAAATCCAGGTAAGCATCATGGACCACAATGTGATAGGCCAGACCAACCGCAAGTACCAAGCCGGTGAGTATGGTTTAGAGGCCAACGAGGCAAATCCAAGGCGGAGATGATAGATTGAATCAGGTGTGGTTAGGTGCGTTAGATGCACCACGTTGGGCGATTCGTCTTTTCTTTTAAGTGACTTTTCATACAAGGCATCTGAAGATTTGTCCGTCGTGCCGTAAATGTAATCGTAGATCGGCATGAACAGCGAATAGTTGGTTCTGAATTGTGTGTGGTGCAGCGAGTGGAATCTGTCCAAATATTCAACCAAAATTCAACATTATTTTTGTACAAGGAGTTGGATTATAAAGACAGAGACAGAGGGGACTTACGATGGAGTGTACATTAGGTACTTAAGAGGGGGGAAAACGGAGAACACCCAATTGGGAACAAGCTCAAAGTTACAATGGCCCATGTTGTTCATGAAGTCGATGTAAGTGCTGTAACCGGCAATGGAGACGAGGGAAGCAGTTCCGGTTAGCACCGTTGTCAACCCCGGTAATGCGAACAAGGCATAGTATGCAATGTGCTCTGCAAATGGATGAATCACAGCTGCAACACGAAAAAAATGCCTCGGTCACATGTTAAACTAAGTAATCAAGTTTGAGCAGCGGTTTAAAGGCGAGGTGCCTACAAGTAATAGGTTCGGTGACAACGGAGGAATGGTGATGAGAATGGTAGCGCGAGTAAAGATAATGATGGTGCAGTGCCCTATGGAGCCAGTAGTACAGGAACTCGACCACGCCGGCATGGAACAATACGGTTATAACCACACCATCAATTCTCCATAGGGGTAAATGTGAAGCTCCCGGAATGTACTTGTTCACCAAGTAAAACAGGATTGCATTGAACAATATCTGATCATCCCTGCAATAACATTCATGATTAACAACAATGATCTGATCATCCCTGCAATAACATTGAACAATAATATGTTACCAATTACTCTCCCTGTCGACTTGGTCGAACTCGATAGCCTTGTCCACAATCCTGTTGGTGCCGATGGCAGTTCGATATCGAGAAAGGCTGATCCACAGCTGGTTGTGCAACGCTCTCCATAGCATGAGTGGGAGTATCATAAGGTTGACAACATCCCACTCTTTAACTACAATCGAGTATACGCTCGCCGTAATCCATGGAGCCAGGACTATGTACTGCAAACAAACATCCAACAAAACAACATGTAAGTGCATGAAAATGCATGGGAGAAATGGAAGTAGAAGGGAGAAAAATGATACCTTAAAGCTTCCAAGAGACTTCCATGGCCAATCAGTGAGGATTCCTGGTTTAGAAGCCATGCTTTGCTCTAATTACTAGTATGAGGCTTAACTGCTTTGTATGTGTAGGGGTGGTAGCAATTATATAGTACATTCAAGTTCAAATTGGAGGAGAGTGTGGGACCGACACATACATGATTTTATGTAAGGGGTGCGGACTATTAGAAAGTTATATCAAAAAATACAAATTGGTCATCAAATTTTTAAAAGTTATATAATGGACATTAAGCTTTAGTTTTTTATACAAAATAGTCAATGAACCGTTAACTGGACGACGTAACAGTTATAGAAAATAGAATAATAGAACATTTAATCATCCATTTTGACACATTTAATCAATTTATTTCTAATTTACTGCTCATTATTGATCTCTAAATTGATTAGATGTATAAATATTGAAGATTAAATATGTTATTATACAAATTTTTTCAATAAAAATTAAAGTTTAATGTCTATTATGTAACTGTTTACCAAGTTGCTTACCACTTGGATCAAGTTTGATATCGCTTAATCATGTCTTGAGTTCGAGGTCTTGTGTATGTAAAAAAAATTTGTTGGAAGATTCACCCACTAAAACTAAATGTGTTACGTGGATTGATCTGAACTAATCAGAGCGAATTCATGAACTAAAAAGACAACTAATTTTTTTTTGAGAAGTGTCACTGTCCCTATCCATCCCCGAATACGATGGGTGGAATTTTCTTTCTTTGCGTTCCAAATAATACAATGGATTGATGTCATTGTTAGTACTCTTATAATTAAATGGCGGCAGCCCTGAGGGGTTGAATTTTGTGGGGATGTTTTTTGTCAAGTGGCTACAATATCTGACTTAGTGCATGAATTTAGTTGGATAGTACATAGAATGGAGGGTACCCTATTAATTAGATGTGGACTTCCTTTAGAATTTCAGTTTTCAATATTTGAAATTAAATTGAGTTTTTGGGTGAATGTTTTGACCTAAATAATTGATCAGGTCAATCACATTTTTCTCTTTCTCGTTTTCGATTTATTTGTTAGGGTAAACTACACGAAATACCACTCAATTTTACCTTTTAAATTAAACATACGAACTATAAATTGATACTATTATGCCACTAAATTTTGTTTTTTTTTGCAATCAGAGCACTCGACCGTTAACTTACAATGGACCGTTAAAGTCAAAACGACGTCGTTTTGATTTCGTTGTTTTGAAGCCTAAGATAGGTCAAAACGACGTCGTTTTGTTAGAAAAAAAAATTAAAATAACATTGCGTTTTAGGAAGCTTAAACCCAAGACCTTTAAGATGAAAAACTTATATCAAAGTACCAAGCCAACTTAAATACATGATACCGTTTGAATAAAAGTAATATATAAATAATATTACAGTTGAACTTAATTTTATTTATCTCATGATATATTTTTATAATATTTATAATATACTTTTATAAATAAATATTATTTATAATATATATTTTAATAGATATAATATATATAATTAAACCTAAACCAAAACCCAAACCCTAAAAACTCCAAACCCTAAACCATATATTAACTAAAACTAAAAACCCTAAACCCTAAACCATATATATAAATAAACCCAAAATACTAAACAATAAATCATAAACCCTAAACATAATTAAATCATAAATCACAAATCTCAAACCCAAAATCTTAAAATTAAAATATTATTTATAATATATATTAGGATTTATAATATAGGGTTTAGGTTTAGGTTTTAGTTACATATATTGTTTAGGGGTTAGGGTTTGTGATTTATTTATGTATATGGTTTAAGGTTTGGGGTTTACGGTTTAATTATATATATTATATCTATTCATATATATAAATTATAAATAATATTTATTTATAAATTCAATATATTTATATGTATGTTTTAGGGTTTAGAATTTATTTATACATATGGTTTAGGGTTTGAATTTTGGGGTTTAAGGTTTAATTATATATATTATATCTATTAAAAATAGATATTATAAATAATATTTATTTATAAAATTAATATATTTATAAAATTATATTATGAGATAAATGAAATTAAGTTCAACTGCAGTATTATTTATATATTATTTTTGTTAAATTAGTAACAAGTATTTAAGTTGGCATGGTGGTTTAGTATAAGCTTTTCATTTTAAAGGTCTTGGGTTCAAACTTCCCAAAATACAATTTCTTAATTTATTTTACTAACAAAACGACGTCGTTTTGGCCTATCTTAGGCAACGACGCTGTTTTGAATTTAACGGTCTATTATAAGTTAACGGTCTAGTGCTTAGATTGAAAAAAAAACAAAGTTTAGTGACATAATAATATCAATTTATAGTTCAGTAGTAAGTTCGATTCAAAGGGTAAAGTTGAGTGGTATTTAGTGTTTTTTTTTATCAATGAAGAGATGTATTAATATAGAATATAAAACAAGCTACAACTTTAAGGCCTCATTAAAAACCTCCCTAGACCTAATGGAGGAAAAGAGTACCTTAAGGAGGTAGTATTACAAGTCAAGATGGATGAATGTACTTCAAAACCCACTGCACGTATCAAAATCCTAATTCATCCCATCCCACTGTCATTTGTCTATGAAAAACCAGAACAATAGAATCGAAGTTACCCTATACCTGCTTTTGCAAGACCATCCGCAGCAAAGTTAACGGCCCTCGAAATATGCCGCACAATACAACAATTCAACTTAATAAAATCTGCCAACACTGTGATTCCACTCTTGAAAGCCCCTGGGCAAGAAGAAGGATATGCTAACCAATTTATCAACGTTTTGCTATCGGATTCGATTATGAGGCGAGACCTTTTTTAAATCGGAATGCTCGTGAATAATTCAATACCTCGCCTTAGAGCTGCGATTTCTGCTACGATTGGGGGACCAGACCCATATGTCTCCGAAAAAGACGCCACCCTTACTCCTAAGGGATCTCTGATGATACCACCTATACCTCCCATGCCCCCAGATTTGGGCATCGCCCCATCGATATTAAGCTTCAGGAACCCTAGTGGTGGAGGAGACCAAGCTTCAGGTACAACACCAGAGTATGTAACCCCTACCTTACGATCAGCCACTGCAGGATTGCAGATAAAATCATCCAAGGAAACTGAGCACTCAGAATTTAGAGCCATGAACCATAAGGCTAGTCTGTATTTGGTGACAAAGAGGAGGTTGACCGGATCAGGTTTATGCTTTTTGAACACTATGTCATTGCACATCAGCCATAGAGACCATAGAATAGCACAGGGAATAAGCTTCCAAAACTTGTCATTGGCAGAAGGCGGTTTCGCTTGATTCCAATAACAGAAAACCCCTTCCGCATCAGCCGGGAGCACCATATTGATATCCCAGAAACCTGCAAACTTCATCCAAAGGGCCCAGGCAAAACTACAGGAGAAAAACAAGTGATTAATAGTTTCTACATGAGATTTGCAAAACGGACAGGTAAGGTCCACCAAAGAATTAACGCCTCTGCGATAAAGTTCAGTTTTTACAGGCAATCTTTGTTTGAAGACTTGCCACAGGAAGAAGTCGATTCTAGGAGGAGCTAAGCCTTGCCATGCATAAGAAATCCAGAATTGAGACTGAGCATTCATCGGATACAGTTGTTTATAACACTCCTTCGAGGATAACCTGCCATCACTAGAATTTTTCCAAACTAAACAGTCATCACCCACACTTGAAGACTTGAAACTATTTAGAAGAAGCATGAATGAAGACCACTGGCCCAATTCCCAATCAAAAACTCGTCTGCGGAGGACAACACTCCATTTCCACCCTTGAGAATCTTTCACACCAAAATCGGCCACTCGACCAGTTTTATTAACTGATAGAGCATAAATACGGGGAAAGTTAGACATTAAAGGAGCATCACCTACCCACCAATCAGACCAGAATCGGATAGAAGCCCCATCTTCGACTTGATAAGTTAAATTGTTCCGCATACAAGTTCCAATCTCGTCATTGCAGTAAAAAGATTTAATAATGCCTTTCCAAAGCCAACTATAGGAAGCTGAGCATTGATCACCAGGTTCTATGGAAAGACGATCAATATTGTATTTAGCACAGATAACTTTCTTCCATAGGCTATTACGCTCATTGGAAAATTTCCAAATCCACTTACTAAGGAGGAAGCGGTTTTGAACAGAGATATTGCGGATGCCCAAACCACCGAGAGAAGTGGGAAAGCATACTGAATTCCAGTCAATCCAATGAATTTTCCTATGCAAGTGCGAACCGCCCCATAGAAAATTAGCCATAATTCTATTAAACTCCTTAACCACTGAAGACGGAACCGGGAAAAGCGATAAATAATAGATAGGAATGGAGCACAAGACAGATTTGATCATTGTCAACCTTCCACTGAAAGACAAGTTTGAAGACTTCCAGCTAGCCAAAATGTCATGCATTTTCTTCAAAACGGGGTCCCAAATACTTGCAGAGTTACGTTTAATGCCAAGAGGCAAACCCAAATAGTTCGAAGGAAAGCAACCAACTGAACACCCAAGCACCGACGCCCATTCTTTCAAAGTATTATCTTCCACATTTAACCCATACAATCGGCACTTATTTAAATTGAGCTGGAGGCCCGAGGCAATTTCAAATAATCTTAGCACTCTTTTGACATTTCTTATTTCACCCAAGGAAGCATTACTAAACATAAGTAAGTCATCCGCAAATTGGATGTGGGAAATGTTAATTTTACCTTCATCCCGACCAACTTCAATCCCCGAGAATAAACCTGATTTAATTACTTTATCAAACATTAAGTGGAGAGCTTCCCCAACAATGTTGAAAAGTAACGGCGAAAGCGAGCAACCTTGGCGAAGACCTCTCGAAAGGCCAAAACGAGCAGTCGGAGAACCATTTAAAAGGACCGAGATAGAGGCTGATGAAATACACTTACTTATCCAATTAATCCACCGTTGTCCAAATCCCATCTCCTGCAAAACACGCAGTAGGAATCGCCAGTCAACCGTATCATATGCTCTTTTAAAATCCACCTTAAAAACTAATCCCTTCGTTCCTCTCTTGTGTACCAGATCAATTATTTCATTGGCAATGAACGAGCAGTCCAATATCTGTCTTTCAGGAACAAAGGCAAATTGTGACTCGCTTATAATAGAGTCTGCACACGGGCGTAGCCTTCTCGAAAGGACTTTCGATAAAATCTTATACATAGCTCCCACTAGGCTAATAGGCCTAAAATCCTCCAATGAACAAGCACCCAACTTTTTCGGAACAAGTGTGATGAACAAATGGTTGATCATAGGGTCCCACTCATGGCCATGGAAAAAGTCGTCAAAGAATTTTACCACAATTGGTTTTACAGAAGGCCAGAATTTTTTAAAAAAATCCATTGTAATACCATCCGGACCAGGGGCTCGGTCACCTTCCATGGAGGAAATAGCATCCCATATTTCATCCACAGTAAATGGCTTTTCCAGATCCTCACATTGCCGAATAGTTAATTTCTTAAAGTCAAGATCCATATCCTCCACTTCTAAAGCCGTGACAGAGTTGTAAGCCTCAGAAAAAAACGAGAAAACTTTATCCTTCAATTCATCAGGATTAGTTATCAAAGAGCCATTATCATTGAGAGCCAAAATACTGTTAGATCGGCGCCGACATGAAGCAACCGAGTGGAAATATCTAGTATTTCTGTCGCCCTCACTTAACCATTTGGATCGAGATTTCTGAGCCCAGATTCTTTCCTCAGTACGCAGTACATTCCATAACTCTTTCTTAAGCAATGCAAGAGATTGTAAAGAAGAGGAAGACAACATACCACCCTGGATATCATATTCCAGCCGGGAAATTTTCCCTTCTAAGATCTGAAGCTGTTCCTTAGCAGGACGAATGTTAACACTGCACCAACTCTTGATGGCACACTTGGCTTTCCTCAATAAACCAGACGCACCCAACGATGGACAGTGTTGCAATAGCTTGCTGATATCCGTAGAGATTGCTTCCTTGAATCCTGGTTCATCAAAGAGATAATTGAATAACTTGAATGGTCTCGGACCCTGACACGCGTCGTAACGTGTCAAGAATAATTTCCTTCTTCCAAATAAATAAAATTAATAAAGAAATTAAATTGAGTATAGATAGGGAAGTAGGAGTCGAACCCACAGGGACTTAGAACTTTCTTTGTCGCGCTTTTGTAGTTTCTGAACCAAGAGTTGTTGTTGGAGCTATGATAATGTGATTTAGGTGGGGGGTTGTTGTTGTAATGAAATGCAATTGTTTAAGAAAGTAAAAGAAAGCTTTGAAAATAGTTTAAATTGAATATGAGATTATCAGCCTCGGGCTTCCGCGTTGACTTGTTCTACTCGGTTCCTTGGTAAAGATTTTTATTTCAAAAAACTTGTTGGTAAAATTACTTCAAGGTCAATCCTTGAGTTTTTGTTTGTAAACTGAATTTCCAAAATCAATTTTTGGTTTCAGTTTTGACAATTTGTCTAAACCAACTCAATGTTTGAGAAAACAAATTACTTAAGCTCGTAACCAACTCGAAAAGTCATTTCTATAAAAACGATTCGATCTCAATTTTACTTAGTAATCTATTTACTAAGTGTGTTCCTTGGAAGTCGGATTTGTTTCAATAACCGATCCTCCCTCCCACTTGATAGATCAAAACAATTGTTTTTCTCCAAAGTCAATCTTTGGGTTTTAAAAATCATTTTGATTTAGAAAATAAAGTTTAAAGAAATTGAGAGAAGTTTTCGAAACGTTTGAAGCATAGTTTCAAACCTCGCCTTGAGAACGCGTCATTACAAAAGCCTTCGACTTAAAAAGATCTAGCCGAGCATGGTTATTAAATTAATCATGCTCGACATTTAAGAAATAATTAAAAGAAGAAATAGAAGAAAAGAACTTAAAGTAAAACTAGAAGAATTTCCCAAGAGAAGAAGAAATGATGTTCAATTTCTAATTGAATGATGATTTAATTCACCCCCAAAGTGGGGTATTTATAGTAGTTGAAAACCCTAAAAACCTAAGATGATAAATCCTAAATTTAAATAAAATTACATAAGATAAATATCCAAGTTTTGAAATTTAAAATAAAAATCGGATGATAAGCTATCTTGATAAGTGGACTGATAAGTTATCTGACGTCATCTTCTAGAAGGTGCTGACGTGGCGCCCAGTAAGCATTCATGCCCTGGTTCATGCCCATGAATCTGCCCACGACTCCAGTATTTTCTGCAGCATTTCAACTTATTTCCAGCATTACGTCTCCTGCATGAAAACATCATAAAACAACCCAATTAAGTCCCTTAAACATATATTCGATCAAAATAAGGACTAAAAACATAACCAAAATAAATACTTATCAGACCCCAATCAATTCTTCGATCTTCTAGGCATATAGCGTTGTGGTCGGATATTGAATTTGGCAGTAAAGTATGGCGTAAATCCTGAAATAATTCAGAGAAAGAGAGGTTGACCAGAACACGATCTAACCGGACAAAGGTAGGCGGATCTCTTCGATTAGACCATGTGAAGGAACCCCCATGCAAGGGAAGGTCCATCAATTGAGCTTCCATAATAAATGTCCTGAAAATCTCAGCAGATTGATAGTTAAAATGAAGGCCCTGCTTCTCTTCTCTACTGATAATTGCATTGAAGTCACCAATTAAGCACCATGTAATCGGATAATTGCTTAAGAATTCTAGCAGTTCCATAAAGAAAGGTTGCTTGTCCGCTTCAGTCGACGAAGCATAAACGTTGGTAAACACAACGCTACCAGCAACATTTCTAACCTGACCTATGCAAGCGATGAAGTTCTTATGAATAACATCCACTTCACAAGTAAATATCGACGGATCCCAACAACTTAATAAACCACAAGCCGAACCCAAGGAAGGAGAGAAAATATCTTTCATAGAGAGCCTGCAACCCAGACTCCGGATGATTAAAGGCGGAAAATTGTCTTTTTTAGTTTCCTGTAAAAAAAGAAAACCATGATTCCTATTTTGAATCAATAAACGAACAGCTCTGTGTTTAACGAGATTCCCCAACCCCCTAATATTCCAAGAAATAAGATTCAACGACATAATAACACTCTTGAAAATCCCAGCACAACAGGACAAAAGATATCAACAACCCCGTTCCAGGTTCACCACCTTCTCCAAAAGGACTTCTTTACCGCCTGAAAAAGAGATTCTCAGCGTATTGCTCACGCCCCAAATTGCCAGAGCTTCCTTGATATGACTGAGGTGAGTAGAAGAGAAAGATTCGTCTTCAAGAACAATGTGATCTTGGTTCGTAGGAACATCCAGAGAGTCGCATATTTTTTTCCTTAAAAGACGTCTTTGACCAGCATCAAGAAAGCCCGAGATCATATATTGAGACATCGCCAGCTGGCATGTGTTTAAAGGGAGTACTGTTGAATTTCTTTCATTCCTAAAGGCCAACTCACGCTCCACTCTAGAGGAATTAAAATTCGACATATTAGGGAGCCCACACGAAATATCCAAGGAATTAGGAACAAAACTCTGACCTGATAAAGACAAGTCATTATCAAAAGAATCTTGAATAACTTGATTAAGAAAGCTGCAATTGGATTGGTCCCAAGATCTTTCCACCAACCCGACAGGAAGAGACTTTGACGTGACTACTAGCTCCACACTATTGTGAGCTTTAGAAATACTATCGCCCACGTGATCCACCTCAATCATTAAGTCATCATTACAATGCCCACCAATGGAAGCATTCTCAACCGCTACATCCGCGGAAAAGCTCACCCTTTTAGGCACCTCAAGTGAGTCACCAATAGAGTCCGCGTTAACTTCATTTTCTGACGCTCGGAATGCTCACCCTCACTTTCAACCTGGGCCAAATCTGGATTACCTACACAATGGGAATTGTTTGCAACAACAGGAGCGACCCCCGGTGAAGCCGACGCAGGTTGCACAATATTCACATCCATAGGGGGAATCAGGCAATGATTCTCAGCAATGAAATCAGGCCATTCATCAGCAAAAGGACCATCCACCCCAAGTCATCCTCTTCACAACACTCCACAAAGGCATCATCGGTCTTAATGCAAATAAAATATGATCTACCCGAGATCTGCAAAGAGATAGATTCAGGAATATAAAAAATACTAGGAACCCTAATCAACAATCTAGCTTTGTAGAGATCCTTCTTAGACTTTGTTGAATCATGAATTTTAATAAGATGCCCCCATCGTTTAGCTAAACTGGAGAAGAAGCCTTCATACCAACACTGGATTGGGATGCCAAGAAGGGCTACTGAACAGAAACAATGTGGAATGCCTTCTATCTGAACATCATACTCCAAATATTCAAACCAAAAAAGGAGTTCATCCTTTTTATTGCTCCAGATTGATTCTTTCTGACTCAAGGAATCGAAAGTTATGATGCATAAATTATCTTGTACACCCCACTTTGCCATTTTAACCTTGATTCCATCACTACTAAGAGCTTTCTGAACAAAGTCTCTATCGAAGCTTGGTTTAATGATACCCGTCATAGAGAGATGAATCCAAGAATTTTCTTCAACTAGAATTACCACATCTATGAGACTGTCCTTTCTTCTCCACTGCATCTTTTTGCCCACACCATCCTGACTGCACCCCGCCGGAACATTCTTATTAGGGCCACCCTCTGATAAAACGTCCTTGAAGGAACGATTATCCCTAAAAATAGGCCCTTTTGGAATGGACCGATTATCCTTGTGGGCATTAGCGACTGAAGCCTTTCCACCTAAGCCACGACTCTCCATATCTCTATCTCTCCAAACTGCCTCCGGTTTCTTGCGCGGTTCAGGGAACTTAGCTTTTGAAACTGTAACTCTCTTTCCATCAATGAAAGAGTTATGAACTTTATCAAGGACCACCTTCATAGCCTCTTCACTGGCCATATGGATTAACGCATACGTACAGTTTCTATATCGCGGATTATGATTTATCGTTGGGATAAAGACCTTAATCACTCTGCCATGGAAGTTGAAAAGCTCTCTCAGCGCCCCTCTGGAAACTCGTTTGCTAAGGTTATCAATGAAAACCACCCATTTCGACCTGATCTCCGATGACCTGACATCCTCCCTCCGTGCGACTCTTGCTCTCCCCTGAAGATCCTCCCTCCATGCGACCCTTGCTCTCCCCTGGAAACCCTCCATCTCAATTTTTATGAAATCGAAAGAGAACCATAATTTGATATAATTTGATCTCTAGTTGTGTACTTGTGTGACACTAAATTGTTACCAACAAGGATAATACTAAAAAGTTGCAGGGACTAATGATATTTTTGCTCCTTGAACTTCTCAAAAAAGTCATTTAAATCCTATTATACAAAAAAAATTAACCGCCAAGTCATCCATTTAACATGGTCCAATGACCATTTTGTAACAGAAATCAAATATTAACAACCATTTTATAAGTTTTGAAAGTTGGATGAACAAGATGCACATTTTTTATAGTTTAGTGACCATTTGTATACTTTATCCTTAAATTAAAATGAAAAAAAAAGCAACTATGCGTTCCTCTAATGGGATGAACCGTAAGCTCCCTCAAGCAACACTTAGGGTTTAAATCCTTAAGTTATAAATGAAGAAAATTAAGTTAGGAAGATCGTCTCATAATTTTTTTTTAGAATATGCTGGTGTGATGCAAGGGTAGGCATCTGTTCAACTTTCTTTTAGCCTTTTTTCAAGGAAGGCACACACAACATGCAATACTGGTGCTCGATCCCGGGTCCCAAAGGATGATAAACATCAACCTTTGCCACCAGGACACAAAGAGATTAGCAGATCGTCTCATAATTAACTTTCACGGTATCTAATTTGAATTAGTCCTAATAAATCAAATATCAATAGTTATAATAAAAAAATATAAAAAATAGTAATTTGCATTTATCTTAATCACTTTACAACAATCCATTCCCTACTTAAATTTCTCCGTATAAAATTACTTATGCGTTGATGTTGTAAATCAATTTGACATCATTTTCCTTGAAAATTGATTAAAATTCTCGTACCTAACAAATAATAAAAGTTAAGGTAAATTACACCAAATACTACTTAACTTTAGGTATTATATTATGGGTAATTATTCTATACACAAGCGCTTGTGGAAACTTTTTTACACAAGCGCCTTAGTTTTAGGGGTTAAAGACTTTGTTTAGGGTTTAAAATTTAGGGGTATAAGTGTAGTAGTTTTGAATTTAGGGATTGTTGATAGAATTTTGGGTTTAGGTGAAAAAATTTAGGGTTTATAGGTTTTAACCTAAATCCCCACCCATATTACCCTAAAACTAAACCCTAACCCTAAACCCTAAATTCTAACCCTAATTCCTAAATTCTAAACATGAACCCTAAATTCTAAACCTTTACACTAAAATCCCTAAACTCTAAACCCTAAACACTAACCTTAAACCCTATAATTGAGGCGCTTGTGGAAATAAAAACTTTCCACCGCCAGTATATAGGATATTAATCCTTGTATTATTTATACATAAGATTTTTAATATGTTCAATTTTTTGCTGAACAATTTTTTGATCAAATAAACAATATGATTTTATTAAAAAAAATATCATACAAACATCACCGACGACCTCGTTAAAAAATTCCCTGACCTAAAATAGAAGAAAGAGTATCCTCGATGATGAAGCCAAAAAAAGAAAACAAACCCCAACACATACTGCCAAGTCCAACCGCAAGACACTCCCCATACCAACACAATCAGCCATGGAAGACACCACCCCAACCACCGCACTCAACAAGCGGTCGAGCACCAGCAAGACACCTCAAGAAACGACACGAAATCACGAGGTACGATCCACACCTTCCTTTGCTAACGCATCTGCTATGCTATTAGCCTCCCGGAAGATGTGATGAAAACATACGTTCGGCCACACCTGACATGCCTCGTCAATCCTATTAAACCAATACCACAAACGCCAAGGTCGTCTCGAAGATTAAAGAACCCAATCAATCGTTACTTGAGAGTCCGATTCAATAATAATAAACATCACTCGCCAAGATGAATGAGCCAAGATTTCCAAAGCATAGTCAATCGCCCGGAGCTTGGCCACGTTTGAATCCATCAGTCCTAAAGGACCAAAGAAAATTCCTCACACCGTGCTCTCAACATCGCCCAACACCCCTACATCCTGCTAGTCCCGGTTTACCTCGCGCAGAATAGTGCACATTAAACTTCAATGTGCCCAACAAAGGGGGAATCCAAGCAATCCCGACACGCAACAGCTCAACCCTTGTCTGCGGCACACATAGGCGCGGACAATCCTACCAAGCTGACTCAAGAATCACATGTGTCGACTCAACCGCTTTAACCCAATAAAATGTATGAAGCTTAACCAAGAAAAAGATCTCCTCAATGCCCAATCTTTTCTTCTGAAATATTAACTCATTTCTTGCCAACCAAGCTGACCAAAATACTGCCGCGCAACCCGATAACCACCATCCACGTTCCGTACCAACTAAGCTTCCATCATAACATTGCCAAAGCAATTCGGCCAAAGTACTCGGTCGAACCAATGCATAATCCCACCATTGAAAGAAAAGAGTTCCTTGACTGAAAACTCACCATGCTCGCTCGGACACCACACCAATCTATCAGCGCGACACCAGCAGCTGCATCACACGCAGCTGGGTCGCTTCATGCACTCGCAATGTGCGTGTGAAATGCGCCATCCACACATCATGTTCCCATGTAAATATTAATGATAATACCAATATATATAGTGGATAATAAAGTTCCAAATAAACCACTAAAAGTAGTAGCATTACACCAAAATACCATATCTAATTACAATCGGCAGAGCAACAAAACACCCAAAGATCAAACAATGAATGAACAAAGTTTTTGCATAATTTAGACAAGGTAGCGACGTCTTTAAAATTTCTTATGATAGGTATATAATAGTTAACAAGGTGTGAAAATAAATTTTAGAAAAATTAGAAATAGGTTTTAGAAAAACAGGATTTAAGTTAAAAAAGGATAGATTTTGAAAATTGTTTTAAAAAATATTAGGGGTTTAAAAATAAATATTTTGAAATAGGGGGGAATTTGAAAAAGGTTCTAAAAATAGAAAGAGTCGCCACCGGCCATTTTAAAATGGTAGACCGGACACCGAAAATAGAAAACAGAGATTCAAAAGGGTTCGGGAGTCGGTTACACGCGAGGAAGGGTTATCACCCTCGACGTGCCCAAAATTAGTACCAAACTGAAGGACATCACACCATTTTTTTAAAACAAAATTAATTTTAAAAACCCTAATGCATGAATATATAGACATCCGAAAGCATACCGAGAATAAATAAATAAGGCGTAGACCCATGCAAATAAATTGACAAAAATACACGGGATAAAATAAGGCATAAAAAAACAAATACATAAATGTGAAATATTGAATCGAATGGTCATGGTCAAAGATTGAAAATAAAAGCATAAATCTGGAAATGACCAGATTGAACAGAAAAAAATAATAACGATAATAAAATGCAAAAAATTAAATTACACCGGATATGGGACCGGATTTAAAAATAAAGTAAAATGCGAGAAATTAAATGAATATCCGAAAAGGACCGAACCGAATAAAAATTAAAATGCAAGAAAATAAAAGCTGAAATTAAATGTTAGTAAGTCACGTTAGATGTTAGTAAGTAAACCGAGTCGTATGTGAATCGTGTTCGATCCAAATTAAAATAAATGCGAACAAATAATGATGTAAATAAATAACATAAAAATAAAACATGAGATAACCTTAAATATATATACATATACATACTTACTATATGTAAACCATATAATATATACGTAGTTTATATTTATTAAAATGTAATGATTATATAATATATGAGCATATTATATATACATATTATACGGTGATGTTATATTCATATATTGGAGATTAGTATGTAGCATCATGGTATAATATATGGTGTATACTACGTATATAATATGAATATGTAAGATGCAATTTGGATATTAAAAGCAAAAGATTAGAGGGCTTAAAAATATAAAAAAAGGAAGATTGAAAACGACCTTAAATGAACGAGGGGCCAAAGGGTGATAAAACCATTTTTTTAGAAAACCAATTGGCTTGATAAGGGTGAAATCGAAGAGTAAATTAAACTTCAAGGGACCCAGGACGGGGTTTAGAAAAACGAAAACCCTTGAGAAAAAAACTCCAAAACACGGAGGGGCCCGATAGGCTATAAAACCATTTTTAAAAATTTAAGATAATACTTAATGAATTTGCGGATGAAATCTCCCTTTTATTTTGGGCAAATTTGAACCCAGACACATCTTTCCCCTCTATTTTGGTCAAATCGGCCGAAACCCTAGAAACAAAGAGAGAGGAGAGGGGAGGTTCTGCGGTACGGCGCCTAGTATGCGGCTAATATACGGCGTAACCGGCTAGGGCGGTGAGCGGTTAAAGATCATGTTTTCGGTAAAAGTTACCGATTATGTTGATCCGATTATCGATATAATCGGTAGCGCCGAATTTATCATTAAGTTGGAGCGGATGGGCACTCGGACATTTGGACTATAACAAAACCGGTAAAATTACCGGTTATGTTCATCCGAATTTCAATATATTCGGTAGCGCCTAATTTGTTGTTTATTTCGAAAGTATCCATACGTTATAAATCATTATCGAAACTTTTTGAAAACCAACGTAACCGTGGTTGAAAAAAAAAGTCGAAAATATCGATATTTAATTAAGAGGGTGCAGAAAAGAATCGATATTTAATTTATATAATCTAACCGGTAAATCTAACCGGATATATTATTTCGAAATTATCCATACTTTATAAATCATTATCGAAACTTTTTGAAGACCAACGTAACCGTGGTTGAAAAAAATGTCGAAAATATCGATATTTAATTAAGAGCGTGCAGAAAAGAATCGATATATAATTCATATAATCTAACCGGTAAATCTTACCGGATATATTATTTCGAAATTATCCATACTTTATAAATCATTATCGAAACCTTTTGAACACCAACGAAACCGTGGTTGAAAAAATTGTTGAAAGTATCGATATTTAATTAAGAGCGTGCAGAAAAGAATCGATATATAATTCATATAATCTAACCGGTAAATCTTACCGGATATATTATTTCGAAATTATCCATACTTTATAAATCATTATCGAAACCTTTTGAACACCAACGAAACCGTGGTTGAAAAAAATGTTGAAAATATCGATATTTAATTAAGAGCGTGCAGAAAAGAATCGATATTTAATTCATATAATCTAACCGGTAAAACATAACCGGATATATTATTTCGAAATTATCCATACTTTATAAATCATTATCGAAACCTTTTGAACACCAACGAAACCGTGGTTGAAAATATCGATATTTAAGTAAGAGCGTGCAGAAAAGAATCGATATTTAATTCATATAATCTAACCGGTAAATCTTACCGGATATATTATTTCGAAATTATCCATACTTTATAAATCATTATCGAAACCTTTTGAACACCAAAGAAACCGTTGTTGAAAAAAATGTTGAAAATATCGATATTTAAGTAAGAGCGTGCAGAAAAGAATCGATGTTTAATTCATATAATCTAACCGGTAAAACATAACCGATTACATTACTAATTCATATAATGTAACCGGTAAATGTTGACCGGATTTATTGTTTGGTGTGGAAAGAATCGACACAATTCAAAAACATATCGAAACTTTTGGGAATTATATCGATTATATATATCATAATTATATAACCGGTTAAAAGTATCATTTGTATTGCTTGCATTTACAGAAAACCTAAGAGAGGAGAGTATTTGAAATCGACCCGAGTTTGGTTGCTGTGAAATCGACACGAGTTTGGTTGCATTTACAGAAAGCCTAATTTGTTGTATTAGAATCGAAAGGATAGGTTTAGGGTTTGGGGACTTTGAAGTAAAAGGTATGTTGTCGAAACCGTAATTATTTGGTAATGTAGTATTGGGTAGTTGGGGATAATGTTTTGGGTTTAGTGATGTTGAAGTAAAATCGGAATTCTGATCTATATAGGTCGAAAATGTGTAAATATATTTAGTAATTAAATATCGGAACTTTGTTCTGAGAACTTATCGGTAGAAAGTAATAATGTCGGTATAATTTATATATCGATACTTGTGTCAGAAAACTGAAGCGAGATGGGTTCTAAGGATCATGAAGATGTTGTTCAAGATGAGACTGAAATGATTCAAATGGAGGCGGAGAGAGTAGATAGGGAGGAAAATCCGAAGAGACCAAAGGGTGGATATCTGTACTTCTAGTAAGTAGAAATTGTGAAATAAATAATCTGTAAATTGTTATTGGATGAAAGTATTTAAGAACATTTAAACTTTCCTATGATGACAGTATTGACGAATTGCAGAGGATGAGGGATTCTGGGACTTACACTGTCGGTTCGGTATGTATATTGAAATTATAGTGAATATATTGGAGGTTGAATATTTTGATTATTTATGGTTTATGTATAATTTGCAGGTGAGAGACGTGGTGGTGAAGAAATGGTACAAGATGAGTGCAACTGAGAAGCAACCATACAACATGTTGTCCATAAATGCTAGAGGAAACTATGAGGCGAAGAAGAAGAAGAAGGTATTCATTATAGTTGTAAATATTTTATAAATGATATATAAAAACTCTGACATTATATGAATATTATTTACATAGGAAGTGTCGACTAGGTGTAGCATAAAACGAGTGCACAACATAGTAGAGGAGTTGAAAGCGAAGGGTAAATCAAATCTATTGGAAGAAATGGGGTTTGGATCTCTTATTGGGATTCAGGACCGACCAATTCGGAGGGAATTGTGTCGGTTGTTGATGGGAGATTTTGATTTGCAGAAGTGTGATGTGCGATACGGAGAATATTCATTTCATTTTAGTGTCCGAATTGTTGAAGCCGTATTGGGGCTACAAAATAAAGGCCAGAGTGTGGATGAAGTTATAAACAGGGAGGATTGGAAATTACTTGTGCAGAAGTATGGCCTAACGTCTAATGTGTCATTTGCTACACTTGAGGACGAAATAAAAAGCGGCAAGTATGAAGGGGATGATCTGAAGGCCCGTGTACTATTGTACATTGTCGGAGTATTCCTTTGTCCAACGGGTGATTCATCCCCGAGCAAGGATAGTATGAAGTTATTGTGCGACTCCGGGTTTAGAGGTGAATTAAATTGGGCTTCATATGTGTATGAGAAAATAATTGATGCAATCACGACTTTTCAAAAGTCCAAAAACCCCTCATATCTGAAAGGATGCATTGCTGTCTTAGAGGTAAACTTTTCACGAGTTGAATATTGGTATTGGTTTAGAAAACTTTGTAAGTAGTTATTATAGAAAATGATAAAGTTTATACAAAATGCAGGTTGCATTGTATGATTTTTGGTCAGATTCTTCTTCTGTGCCGACATTCCGAAAAACCGGAGTGGCACGCATCACTGCCTGGGGCAAGGAAGAAGTTGTTCGAGTTATGGCAAAGTTAAAGTTGGAATTACCGAAAAAGAAGGTAATGGTAATTTCAGTATTTATAGATTACTAAGGACTTACAAAAGAAAGATGCTCTAATAATGTACTTTATTTCTGAAGGTTGGCGAGGAGGAAGAGGAGGAAGAGGAGGAAGAGGAGGAAGAGGAGAAGGTAGAATATAAGTTGAAAGTGAATGAAGGGGGAAGTAAATTTGACATATTGATTGCTGAGTTGGCGGAGGTTAAAAAACTCGTTTCTGATTGTTTGCAAAGACAATCCAGAATCGAACAGGCTATTGAGAGCTTAAAGGGGGAAGTGGGGGAAAAGTGTAATGGTGTTGTTAAAGAAGTGGTGGAATTGAGGGGTGAGTTAAAGGGGGTGATTGAAACGGTGGAAAAAAAATTGGAGGAGGGGTTAGATTTAATTCCTGAAATAAACAAAAAAATGGATGAGGGGATACATTTAACTCCTGAATTCAAAGAAGATATGGATGAGGGGATACATTTAAGTCCTGAATTCAAGGAAGATATGGATGAGGGGATAGATTTAATTCCTGAAACAAACAAAAAGAGGAGCTATGTTGAGGCTAAATATGAAGAACTTATAAAAAATGATGAAGAAAATGTCGAAGAATTGACTAAGAGGGTGGAGGAACATATAAGAGAGGTCCACCATGAAGATACTAGGACACCGGGTCATGCAATAGATGTAGAGCTCGATTCAGGGTGTCCTGCACCAAAGAAGCAGAAGAGTAAAAAGGTAAAATGAATAATACAAATGACATCCATTTTGATTATTGTGTTGCGGCTAATATCTATTGATATATCGTAGGTTACAAAAGTAAAAATACCAAAGGGAATTGATGTCGTCGAGGCTGCTATGTGTGATTATGTATGGAATAGTGGCTTGTTAGAACCAGGGTAAGTTATATATATTGCTTTGCGAGTGATATTTAAATAAATGTGGTCAAAAAATTAATACAAAAAAAAATTGCTTCTATAGAGATGTCATCGTAGATTACGGGCTCGAACATTGCACAGCAGGCGACCTTTGCAGCTTAATACCCGGGGAATGGCTATTAAGTCCGATCATTAATTTGAAAGGCTGGTTATTGGGTTACGAGTCGATGAGGAATCCTACCATGAAGCGGAAGATTTGCTATCTTCCATCCGAATTTGTGGTAAGTAAGTTACATTTTTACACATTTTCGTGTCCAATTTGGTCATGGCTGGTCAATTACTGGAGATTGTTTTTTGAAATGCAGAACGCGTTCATAAGCGACGGTCAAAATGCGCCGTATCTTGTACAGTTCTATTCTAGAACGTTGATGGGCCATAATAAACTCACCGATTGTGACATGGTAAGATATTTTTGCTTACATGTTGTTAAGTATTTAAATAATAACAATAAATGTTCTAATATCTTGTGTGACAATTGTTGTAGATCTTCATGCCAATAAACGATTCGAATACTCATTGGTGTCTCTTGGTGTTGGATATGGTTGATCGTGTAGCATCGTTTCTTGATAGTCTACATAGATCTCCCCGGCACAAGACTAGAGTGGAGCAAACAAAGAAAACAGTATGTGTCGATACATTTTGTAATTTATAATGCATAAATTCTTCGTAATCTAATTGTATTTATTTTTTTTACGCAGTTGGAATGTTTTCAGAAATTTAGTGAGGACGAGGCGTTTTCTGCCCAATTTGGGAAGATTAAGGTCCCACCGAGGGATTTAAAATTCGTGGTCCGTAAGACGAAGGTGCAAACGAACGGATATGATTGCGGAATGTATGTGGTCATGTGGATGGAAGCTATTTCTGAAGGGAGGTCACCGGATGATTTGGTAAGTTGTCGGAAAAGGACTTCTTTTTTAAAAAAAATTTTGGACTGACATTGACTCCTAATTTGAATGTAGGTTGTTGGGGATTTTGATCGTCCGAGAGTTTTAAACGATCTCATAAATCACGATTGTAATAGAAGGAGAGCGAAGGTCACAACTGCTTGCCTGGCACGTATGAAAAGATAATTATGTTACCATACTTTTTCCCACTATGTAAATAATGATATCATAGTTAGTTTTTTGTAAATTATGTTAACATAATAGCTTACTCTTGTAAAAATATCATACTTATATTCCTTTAGGAAACAATTGTCGATACTGCCATAGCTTACTGGAATAAAGTTTTTGATACTTTACTGCCGCAATGAGTAATAATATCGATATTTTTGTACGAAATATATGTATCCTTAGAGTAACAAACCCCGACAAAATCGATATTTTTTTTCCTTCGTTATTAAATTATCGAAACCTTTTGACACAGACGGACTTGCTTAGCTTACTGGAATAAAATTGTCGATACTTTTCTGTCCTAATGAGTAATAATATCGAAACTTGTATACGAAATATATGTATCCTTAGAGTAACATACCCCGACAAAATCGATATTTTTTTTTCTTCGTTATTAAATTATCGAAACCTTTTGACACAGACGGACTTGCTTAGCTTACTGAAATAAAATTGTCGATACTTTTCTGTCCCAATTGTTGATATTATCGAAACTTTTTACGAAATATATGTATCCTTATAATATTAATCCTCGAAAAACTCGATACTTTATTTCCTTCGTTATTAAATTATCGAAACTTATAATCTTAATCGGAACTTTAGGCGGGATTTCTATTTAAACCAGCTCTTAACTTAAATCAAACACCCATTTAGGAATTTATTCGAAACTATTGCAGAGATCTCTTCAACTCCAACGACGACCTGGGTAACATCAACACCGACGAGGACGATTACAACGATCATATTTACAGGTTAGTAAAAGTGACTGACTTTTCGTACTTTAGGGTTAGGGTTTTGCACGATTATGGAGTAACCGATCATCTTCTGCATATAACAGTTGTAATGGCACCCAAAAAAGGGGCACCCAAACGGAAGAGAACTTCTGCTTCGAAGACAAAGTCATCTTCGAAATCAAGGTCTGCTAGTCAAGTAAGTTCAAGTTCTTCTGAAGAAAATTTGTCTTTTGAATCGCAAAACTTTAGAAGCACTGATGAGAAACTGACATATGATAGCAATTTCAAAACAAGGAAGATTCGTCCAGAACGTGTTATTGACTTGAACTTCTTCTTCGATGAGAAAAACAAATTTGGGTTTAAAGATACATTTACAGAATGGGGGTGGCTGGAACTGCTTGGTGTAGAACCAAAATATTACCCCAATCTTGTTAGAGTTTTCTATAGTAATGCAAAATTAGACCCGCAGCCTGGTACGGGAAAAATATTAGGATTTACGACTCATGTCATGGGTAAGGACATATATATAGATGCGTCATCTATTGCTGCTAGTATAGGAGTGAAGAATGTAGGAGATTCCGATGAACAAGTTATAGATCCTACCATGAAACGTGTGGATCGGAATACTCCCACTCGCCTTGGTGCGGAGGGCAGATTGTTCCACTTTCTTGTCAGTTGGTTTCTGAGGCCGTCCGATGGGAAATATTCAGAACTTCGAGATATTGATTACTGGTGGTTGTCTAAATATGAATCAAGAACCGCTCCAAACATAGCAAAACTGATATATGAGACAATGCTACATATAGTGAAGAAGGGTGCTTCCATTACAACCTCACTACCATATGGATGCATAATTTGCCATATATTGAGGAAGGAAGGAGTGCAATTCAATCTTGACTGCCCTCTTCGACTATCCAGGAAGATCGACATGATTACCTTGACAAAAGCGGGATACGAGTTTAATCAAAACGTCGGTTGGATAAACAAATGTCTAATTGGGGCAGAACAAGGCAACGACCAAGTGGAGAACGTTGAAGCAGAACAGCAGGAGCGGATGCAAGAACTTGAGATCGAAGGGGTCATTACCATGAAGTCAGTGATGGATTACATGGTTCATTTCCGCGAGCAAATGGATGCTCGTTTTGGCGAGATTAATCACCAAATCGGCCAAATGCGAGCAGAAATTTCCTCAGTTCGTGCTGACGTCTCCAACTTCCGTAATCAATGGCTTCAAAGCAAAGACAAACCCATAGGTAAAATAACCTTTCAATTTACGATTGACATTCGGTTATTTGACTGTTGACATGCTTATAACAGAAGTGGACAATCCACTGGTGCGTGAAGAGGATAATACGGTGCCTGAAGAGGAGAATGATGAAGAGGTACGCAGTTCAGATGACGATGACAGTGAAGACCCCAGCAGATATATTATTTCTGTAACACAGAACAAAAAACTTGTCATTTTTGATGTCAACGGAGTCCTTGCATATTATACAAAAGAAACTCCCAGAGGTAATTAAATTTCTGTAAATCTGCTTACGGCTATAAAGAAAACAATTATGTTTAATTTCCTTTCATGTTGTAGATGTTAAACTGAGGCCAGGTGTAGAAGAATTTATGCAATTTTGTTTAGAGCATTTTTTTTGTTGGAATATGGTCATCTAAGTTGAGGTAAGCACCGTTGTGATCCAAATTGTTAACATTTAACGTTGACCTCTTAAATAATTTGAATTTTATCGTGGTAATTGTTCACGATTGCAGGCATAACATTGACCTTGCTCTTAACAAAATACCCGTACAAAAAGAACGATATTTTTTCATCTGGGTAAGATGCTTCTTACATATTGGTAATTGAATTTGTTATGATTCTTACATTTTGGACTGATACAAGTTACTATTAACAGGATCAATCAAAGCGCATAGAGGAAGAGGAATACACCTTCTGCAAAGACTTGCATCAAGTTTGGAATGAGTATCCTCAATTCAAAGAGGAGAATACACTGTTGGTGGATGATTCCTCCGAGAAAATGAGGCATAATCCAGTGAGTAATATTTTTTACATTCAATTTTTTAAATCCGTAATCAATGGCTATTATTTTCTAAATTTATCTTTTCTTTATAGGAATACACCTACATATGTCCGCCTCCCTATAACCAATCATCTTCCAACGACAATGCGTTAGGTATTACAGTTACATATGTGACTAATTCCATTGGTTTATTTATATATTGAAGATGTTGACAGGAGAGTCTGCTAATTTGGGTTATTTTTATATATCCACAGAAAAGGGCGGAAGCATCCGACAATTTTTGGAAAAGTTGGCGAATGACCAGAGTACTGTACCCGAATTTGTAAAAAATAACTCTTTACACATTTGAATGTTATATCGTAATGTTGTATGCAGTCACCATGTCTGTTGATGGGAACTTGCTGTATTCCATGTCTGTTGATGGGAACTTGCTGTATTCCAAATGTCCTCGTTGCCCTGAGACATAAAAAAGTGATTGATATTAAAATTAACCATAAACAAACACTTGCGGACAATATGTTGTAGAATACATATAGTAACTTACATTATAATCCTCATCTGCGGGGCCGTAGGACCATTCCGCATCGTTAGCAAAAAAGTCAGTCGAGGTAGGTTGTGTAAAAGAATCCAGACCCAGCTTTAATTTAGGACACGTTACTCTGTTATGTCCCTCATTATTGCAGAAAGAGCAACTCCTACTTTTCTTCTGGACGATCTTCTTTTGGACAACTTTTCTCTTTCCTTGTCTTCGTTTAGGGTCGCCAACGCGAACTCCATTATCAACATTTCTTCGTTTACTTGAATCTTTCAAACCGAAAGAGTTTTCAAATTCGGCAGTTAGTCTTTTCATCTCATCTCTTGCGGTTATGAAAGATGCATCTGTCTTTGATGCAATGTAGCACAAACGACTTGACGTTGTACGTAGGGCCGCGAACCGTGCCATTTGCATAACTTCAGGTGCTACATTGAAGTCAAGGAAACTTGGTGCAGCAGCCTTCGCCTCCTTCGTCCATCGAGTTAGAATCAAGGACTTTGGAATACATGTGTAATCCAAGTGCTTCAGAACATGCAGTTGATGGCAACATGGAATTCCTACAGTCTCAAACTTCCTACACGAGCATGTGACGGTTTCCGAGACAACATCAAAAGATACGTCAAATCTAATGTTCTTTTCCTTGTACTTTGACAGAACAAAATGTACAGACTCATCTGATAAGGACTGAATTTTTTCGTCAATCCGGTACAAAGTCTCCTCTTGAAGTTCTTCTTGGAAGAAACCAAATGATGCTCGCGTATAAATTTCACCAGCATGGCTTTCTAGGTCTGTGAGTTTGGTGATCTGGTAGGGCGTTGTCTGCGAACTTAAGCAATCTGCTTCCAACTCGTTGATACGAATTTGTCGAATTAAATAGTGTTCAATTGTACGAACTACGTCGACATATGTCTTCTTCTGTATCAGGGCACGTCCGAGTGCAGCATTCAAGGACTCGCTTCTTTGTGTGGATCGCAAATTGGCAAAGAAATGACCCGTTTGATATGCTTGAGCCCATAAGTTCCGAGTATTTCCCTTCTCTATCACCCATGGATGGTTTTCGACGTTGAATTCGGAAATCACCCTAGACCATTCTCTATCAAATTCGCTGGTTGTCCACCACGACCTCATACATCTGTTAAACGCTGTGCTAAATTTGCTGTCACCAATGTTAGCTTGTACATTGCGAGCTAGATGCCAGGAACATAATCTGTGCTTAGCATAAGGGAAAACACATTTGATAGCCCTCTGCATTGCCCTATCCCCGTCTGTCACAACTGAAAGAGGCGCTTTATTCAGCATGGCTTGTAGAAAATTTCGCAGCACCCACTCGAACGATTGAGTCGTTTCGTCAGCTATGATCGCAGTAGCAAAAACTATTGTGCTATGGTGATGATTGACACTGACAATAGGCAAAATTGGTCGTGCATAGTAATTACCTTTGTATGTTGTGTCGAAGGCAATAACATCACCGAAGCAAGTGTAATCAGATCTCGATGTTGAATCAGCCCAAATAAGATGCTGCAATGCCCCTGATTCATCTGTGGAGTATGTCATAAAAAACCCTGGATCATCATCTTTCTTGTACTCAAAGTAATCAAGGAGTGCATTCACATCCCCATTGACAAGCTCCTTTGATTTACCTCTATCAAGTGCATTGTACAGGTCTTTACTAGTAAATCCAACATTACGAAATCCCCCTGCCTGATTCATGAAATATTTCATTACCTTTGATGTTCCAACACCAACATCTTTCAACGCTGTTGCCTCAGCCACATCAGCCTCAGTCACACCTCTATTTGAACGCATAAATGGTGTCATAAGAGGTGTGCACAATGCATGATTATGTTCGTGGAAAGACTTACTCAGAACCCACTGATCTTTTGTTTTTGTTGCTGTGACAACGATTTTGGCCTTGCATCCTGTTCGTGTGACTGGCGTATGCGCACGTCGACGATTAACATTTTCGACCTTCGAACACCTAAACCCTTCTTTTGAACAACAAAATTCTTGTGTCTTAACATTCCCTTCGCCATCCAGCCGTGATGTTCCTCGACGTGCACTAAAACCTTTTTTCATTGCGTATTCCTTGTAAAAATTCCAAGCTTCCTCCCGTGAAGAAAAGAGCTGACCTACCAACAGTTCCGAATCATCAACGGTCAACTTCTCATCTTGCAAATTCCCGCTACCATTAACATCGTTGGATGGAATATCTTCCATTTTCTTAAACACGATCGGTTGAAGTGGTCCTAACTTTTCCTGCACAGGACTTCTGTTGTGTTGCTTTCATTTTCAGGTACTAAATTCGGTAGGTGGTGGTGGTTGATGGTGGTTGATGGTGGTTGAAAGCATTTAGAGCAATTTATTTCTTCATTCCTACAAAGTTAACGTGCAATAAATTCTATTTTTTTATCGATACATTTTTCCCTCTGCTGAAAAAGTTTAGATCCTTTTGTAAAATTCCATGATACATTACCAAATCTGCGCGAAAATATCGAATCTTTCTTTCCTTCACGATAAAATGTTTCGATACTAAAAGAAACAATGAATTCTCATAGGTTACTGTTAATAAAGTATCGATACAGTTTTCCCCTTTTCTGAAAATGTTTCGATACTCTTGTTAAATTCCCTGTTACATTACCAAATCTGCGCGAAAATATCGAATCTTTCTTTCCTTCACGATAAAATATTTCGATACTAAAAGAAACAATGAATTCTCATATCTTACTGTAAATAAAGTCTCGATACAATTTTCCCCTTTCTGAAAATGTTTCGATACTGTTGTTAAATTCCCTCATACGTTACCGAATCAGCTCGAAAATATCGATTCTTTCTTTACATGACGATAAATATTATCGATACCTTCAGGCAACATTATTCCAACTTACTAAATATGTTTCTATACTATTGTAAAAACAAAGTATTGTTAAATGAAATGCGAATTACAGTTTTCATTCCAGTTAAATTTACTTATGTGGTGTTTTGCTTTCCTATAAATACCCACGAATTCCACCATCACTAACTCATTCCAAATTCTCTCTAAACACCGAGCCCAATCTTTGCTCACCTTATGGCCAAATTTCAGGCAACATTTTATTTTCTCGATACTTTTTTTCAGTCAACAATCACCACCAAAATGTCACTGAAAGATTTAATACAGTTGACAACAATCGAGGTTAGTAAACACGGCGACAAACAAATTTCTTCCATGGAATGTCGAATCCCAACACCGTCAGCAAACAAAACACACTACGTTATGAAGCTTACGAACGAAACAGACGTTCGTAACATGTATGACCGCCTCAATTCCGTCGGAGCTACAGACGTCGATTTACATGTTAAGTTTGACGACGTCAACGCCGGCGAAGGTAGTTCGTCTGCACCCGTACAACCTGATCCAAACACTGAACGTGCACCGTCTTCACCGGATGTTGATGCGGCTGCGGATGAGCTGCAACTTTTTGTGTACAGGCGTAGAGAACGAAAACAACAGCTGATCGAAGAACTAAACCTAAGTTCAGACGTGTCCACTGACTACGATGATTCAGATTAACAAAAAACTTCTGAAATTATCTTCCAATTATGTTATATGGCGTCTTATTTCATCCTTTATCCCTTACTTGTCCACTGCCTCCAAATAAAATTTCGATACATTATTCCCCCTATCTGAAAATGTTTCGATACTGCTGTTAAATTCCATCATACATTAGCGAATCTGCTCGAATATATCGATAGTTCCTTAACGTTACCATACAAATACCGATACTTTAAGAAACAACGGATTCCCATAGCTTACTGGAACAAAATGTTTCGATACAATTTACACACTATTAATAAAAAACCCGATACTTTTGCCAGAAAATCAATGTCCCGGTACGAATTTCCTTCGACAATATCGATAAAAAACAAGATTTTCGATACTTTTGACACACAAATATCGATAATTAACAAGATTTTCGATACTTTTCCATGTTTTAATGGAAATTATTGATAAGTTTGCAAAAACATTCATGATCCCGGTCTATTTTTACTCTATTCTTTATTCATTACATCAATGTATCCGGTTTTTTATTACCGTTTTCATTATACACTTCTACAACTTTGCACTCCAGTGTTATGTCATTTCTCACTTGTATCACATGCACCGTTTACTGCTCCTCCTGTATAAAGCTTAAACCCTTATTCCCAACAACGAATCTGATTCTTCCTTTTAAGTGTCGTGTCTTTTCACTTCTACCTCCCTGTATCACGCATGCACCGTTTACTGCTCCTACTTCTCCACATTTACTTCTATAACCTCGGAAAAAGAGGAGAAGAACGAATCTGATTCTACCTTTTCAGTTTCGCGTCTTTCCAATGTATCACATGTACCGTTTCTGTTCATGTACCTTCTCCTCATTTATTTCTATAACCCGGGAAACGAGGAGAACGAACGAATCTCTGCCTTTTCAGTCTCATGCATTATCACTTTCCCTCCCAAACGGAAATTGCCTATAAATTAACAACTCCTCTATTTTGCTCTTCACAACATCTTCAATTTTATCTACTCAACCCTTTCCTTTGCTTTTATAATCAGTTCTCTTTCCCAATCTTCTATTATAAAATGAGTTCAAGCAGAAATTCGGGTAAAATTCCTCAGTCTTTCGCAAAGAGGAAGATTGAATTCGACACATCATCAAACAGTGATGATGATTTCTACTTTGATTCTGATTCTGAAAATGACGAACAACTAAGCCACGAGGCATTAAAATCCAGCAAATTTTTCAGGAGTTTCTTCGAGGCCTTCGATCGAATGAACTCTATAAACGACCCTACTACTACATGGCGCTGTCCAGCATGCCACGGAGGTCCTGGTGCCTCTAAGTCATTTTCTGGCCTTCAGTCCCTACTCACCCATGCAAAAACCAAAAAAGGAGATAAGATGAAAATCCATCGCCTCCTTGCTTAGACGTTGGACGAGGAATTACGAAGAAGGGCTGCTTCGGCCACTCCTCAACCTCAACCTCAACAAAACGCTTCAGGCCATTGGCGTGGTCTGAGTAATGATGCTGCTATTGTCTCCCCCCCGCCTTCAAGCCACCAGGAACCTAATCACCAAATACTCTGGCCACCCATGGTGATGATTAGGAACACACAACTTCATACAGATGAAGAGGGGAAGGTAGTTATATAACTTCTGAATTATGTTTTCATTATGTTTTCATTACTATTATAATACTTAACTTCTTATTTCTTTAATTTTTTGCTTCAGTGGGTTGGCATGGGAAACCAAGACCTTCTCAACGCTTTCAATACCTTTGGTGCTGTTGCCAAGGCTCGCCATTCATATGGTCCAGGAGGCCATCGTGGGATGAGCCTTTTGATTTTTGAGAGCACAGCGAGAGGTTATTTAGATGCTCAGCGTCTGCATAACCAGTTTGCTGCCCAAGGTTTCGGGTTAGATGCTTGGCAACGTCATGCTCCTTCCCCTCCATCCAGCCAGCGCCAACTATATGGTTACATGGCTGAAAAAGAAGATATACACACCTTCAACCGCCATCTCCAAGGTTTTCTCTATCATTTTCTTCTATTATTAATAACAAGATACTCTTCTGCTCATACTTATGCAAAAAATTTTTTTTCATTAGCCAACCAAAAGGTCAAGTTTGAGATGCGACCATATGCGGAGATGGTTGGACAGCAAGCTGGTGCTGGAACAAGTTCCATGGGTGGCAGGGGGACTTGAAGGGAGGAGGCTTGAAGGGACAATGAATCTTTTGTTTCTTCTCAATTTCTTTTTATTTCCGTTGCCATATCGTTTTGTAATCTTTTCATTTTGTAATCTTTTCCTTTCTATCTGATGCCTACTATTTTCTTGATTCTAATTTTTATAAAGTTTCCATACTTTTTCGATAGTATCTTTACCTCTCATAGACGTATCCAAACATTTAATATAAGTATCCATATATTGATAAAAAGTTTCGAAAAACTTTTCAAAAGTATTCAAACTTTCGAATTCAACATATCCGGTACCATTGATAAATTGTTTCGAAAAACTTTTCACAAGTATGGAAACTTTCGAATTCAACATATCCGGTACCATTGATAAAAAGTTTCGATAAACTTTCCAAAAGTATGGAAACTTTCGAATTCAACATATCCGGTACCATTGATAAAAAGTTTCGATTAACTTTTCATACTTTTCAAAAGTATGGAAACTTTCGAATTCAACATATCCGGTACCATTGATAAAAAGTTTCGATAAACTTTTCAAACTTTTCAAAAGTATGTAAACTTTCGAATATAACATATCCGGTACCGCGTTACCGAATACATTATATACCTTATAACAAATTAGACGCTACCGGTTTTATTATGTGTGACCTTTTACTTAAATTAGCCGGTTACCATCATTTTATCATTTTTTTGTGGTTTTTACCGGTTTTATCATTTCATATCCACATATCCGGTACCGCTTTACCGGTTACATTATATACACAACCATGTTTCCGGTAACACCGTATATTAGCCGCATATTAATCTGCCGCACGGTAGAAAAATCCAGAGGGGAGACCTTTTTCGAAACTAAAAAGATCTTGCATTCCCTACGCCGGCGGCCTTCAATCGACGTCGATAGCCCGACACAAAAAACCAAAAAAAGCTTCTTTTTCTGAAACCTTAAAATTGGAAGCCAAATTAGTTTTGAAGACTCGAAATCGAAACCCGAAAAACTCTTCTTTTTTTCTTTAAAAAAAACGACAGCCCATCCCATTCATCTCACCGTCATCTCACCTTGGTGGCTTATCGACGACGGGAGGCAGAACGTTGCCAGGGGATTCGAACGGTTAAGGTAAAAAGCTCACCTCCCTTTTTTGTATTTTCCTTCTCTTCTTTCTCTCTGGATGCATCCGAAGTAAAAGACCCAAAAAACTTGAAAATGTTTTTTTTTGTATTTCATCTGTGAAATCCTGAATCGGGGTTACAAGGAATTTTTTTGGGGGCTTTTTTACCTTCGAATCGAGGTCCCCTTTACATGTGTTTTCTTATGGATTTATATATGATGTTACAAAAAGACAATAATGTTTGACTTATGCGTTTGGTTCCCTTTGTTGTGGCTCCGAAATCTGCTGGTTGTTGCCTTTGCTTTAATTTGTTATGTTGTTTTTTTGTTGTTGTCGTTCTTGCTATTTTTGGATCTCTGACATTTTGTGCTTTCATCTGTGCTTGTCGGTTTTGGCTCGAACGGGGGAGACACGGCGTGGTGGAGGCAGACGCACGATCGCGTGGAGAGGAATGGTCAAACTGGGCAATAGCACGCGCGCGTGGGAAGTCCAACGTGTTGAGTTTTAGGGTGCTCGATTCCTTCAACCGATCTTGCTCACCAAGTGGTGGAGAGGTGGAATTTTGGGCGGATGTGATGTGGAAGCTAAAATATAAATGACACAATGATTTTAGAGTAGTTCAACCTTCTAACCAAGGTTTACATCCACTACCTTAGCTTTCCACTAAAGATTTCCAATCAATCCACTATTGATTCGTCCCCTTTTCTAGGCTTAGGAGGAAACTCTTATACATCGATCAAGCTTTCTACCCAAAGCCTTGATCAAACCCTCTTTACAAAAGAAAAAAGATAAGCAAACTTAAATCCCTCTAATAGGTATTTGTTTGTACAATTTAGCACTCACCCAAACCCTAAAACACTTGAGCAAATTTGACAATTTTGGTTCACTAGTGTTTGTCTATACAAGGAATGACAATTTAGCTCTAAGACAATTTCTTGATCATTTTTTGATTGACAATTGAAGCATTAACCATATATTGATGCTTGGAGGTCGCTTTTATACTCCTTAATGAGTTTGTAGCCGTTACTAGCCGTTGGGGTTGAATTGGAGCCGTTGAGGACTTTATTTCCCACCATAAATGCAGTTCTGCTGCTACATGTATCGAAACACTCAAACCCGTTTCGATACGTTCTTCAAGTAGAAAGAGCCATTGCAGTCTGATGAGCATCCGTATCGAAACGCCATGGGCCGTATCAAATGCCCGTATCGAAACGCTCTACATTTAAATGTTAGTTGAAAATAGTCGTTGGGGTTTATGGCCGTTGTGGTCGATGCGACGTAGGCGTATCGAAACGGCATAGCCTGTATCGAAACGCTGGACAAAAATCTCATCCAGAAAAAACCTGTTTCGATACCCGTATCGAAACGTTTTGACATTGGAAGACACCGTATCGAAACGCCTAAGGGTGTTTCGATACACGTGGATGGTTTTGTTAAGTTAGGCTTTGAAAACTTGTAAAAACCTTTAAAAACATCCCCTAAACATAGTTTCAAGTTATTTGGACTTTGGAAATAATTTTGAATTCTTTTTAAATCAGTCTAAAACATTTTTCAATTATTATATCAAAACATTAGTTCTACAATCTCTCCCTTTTTGATATAATAAAACTAACTTGAAAATTTGTTTGGAATTCTTCCCCTTTAAATTTAAAAATGTGAATAAGAGATTAAAGATATGAAATCTAATAAAGTTTCCCCTTATTCATTTGAAAATCCAATTTTTCAAACTAAAACCACATTTCTCCCCCTTTTTGTTATATAAAAAAGAATTCGAAATACTTTTAAGCTCAAAATAACAATAAAGGTAAAAAAATGACAAAAAAAATAAGAATTTGGTTTTAAAATGGTCCCCCTTACTCAAAGCATCAATAAAGTGTTAGTCCAACATATACGATCATCTAGTTGAATTAAATGAAAAAATAAATCAAATAAAAATAAAAAAACAATTAGATTTTTACCAACACTTGAACCCAAGGGAGGATGTGAAGCCTTCCTTCTTCAAGTGTTCTTCCTTTGTGTGCATGGAGCTCCCCCTCATTAATTGGATTTGTTGATCACTCTCCATCACACCTAGCAAAAGACAATCAAGTGATTTTTAGTATCCAAATTGCTTTGGATCCATAAACGTTAGTAGCACAAACTTTAGTCCCCTTAGGAATCTATTTTTCAATTTCATCCTTTTTAATTGAAGTACTAAGTCCTTTTGGGACCTAAATACTTCTAAAACATTTTCCTTTTACAAATCTAGGGGCACTAGATTGTATTACATAAAAATTTGGTTTTCCAAAATTGTTTTTCTTTTCTAGCTCTTTGGAGATCAAATCTTTTTTCTTTTTGAACTTGAAGAAAATTTTGTAAATCAAAACATTTTTGTTCAAAATCTTTCAATTTTGCTTAAAGTTCAAGATTTGTTTTGGAAAGCAAATCATTTTCAATTTTTATTTTTGAAATCAACTTTTTGTTTTTCGAAAATAATGCCTTGAATTCCAAAAGCAAATCATCATAGGCATCTTGCAACTCATCAAATGTATATGAATTTGAAATAGATGAGTTAGAAGTTACCTCGCCCTCATTGAGGGCCATCAAGCATAGGTGGGCTACTTCATCATTGGTGGAGTCTTCATCACTCCATGTGGCCACATACGCTTGTTTTGAAGATGATCCCCTTTTGTTGGACTTGTGGGAATTCTTCATCTTCTTCCTCGATTCATGCTTGGAATTTTCCATTTCGCTCTTCATGAATCGGGCAAATTTGTTGAAGAGATAGGCCATCTCTTCATCTTCACTTTCCTCCTCACTAGAATCTACTTGATGACAAGTGGAGGACTTGAGAGCAATGTCATTTGTGTTGATGCCAAGCCCTTTGATCTTCTTCTCCCCCATAACTCTAATTTCTTCCCTCTTCTTCTCATATTCTTTGTTTTTCTTCATGATTTGATAAGTGAGAAGTGACCCCATGAGTTCATCAAGCTTCAAGGTCTTTAAATTCTTGGCTTCGATGATGGTGGTCCTTTTTGAGTCCCAAGACTCGGGAAGTGAGTAAATGAGCTTTCAGACAAGCTTTTCTTCCGTGATGGCTTCTCCATAGCCTTTGAGACCATTGGTGATAGTGGAGAACCTATCAAACATCTTCTCGATGTTCTCTTCCGGATCCATCTTGAAGTTCTCATACTCTAAGGTGAGGAGCCCAATCTTGGTCTCCTTAACTTCATCGGTTCTCTCGTATGTGACTTCAAGCTTGTCCCATACCTCCTTGGCACTCTCACAAGAAGACATCTTCTCATAGATGGTTGGGCCAAATGCACAAAAGAGAATGTGCAAGGCTTTGCATATTAGCTCCATCTTCTTGCGATCGTCGACACTCCACTCCGCTTTGCTTTGTTGAGGCACGAACGGACCATCTTCAACTATGTCTCATAGCTTGTAGTCTCTTGACTTAATGAAAAACTTCATCTTTATCTTCCAATGGGCACAATGGGTTCCGTCGAAGAAGGGCGGTTTGTCGATGGATTGCGCCATTGAGCCCATTGTGTGAAATGATGACCGAGCTTGCCAGATCTTCTCAATAGGATATTATTCCTCTTCGATTGAGCCAAGCTCTGATACCAATTGTTGAGTTTTAGGGTGCTCGATTCCTTCAATCGATCTTGCTCACCAAGTGGTGGAGAGGTGGAATTTTGGGTGGATGTGATGTGGAAGCTAAAATATACATGACACAATGATTTTAGAGTGGTTCAACCTTCTAACCAAGGTCTACATCCACTACCTTAGCTTTCCACTAAGGATTTCCAATCAATCTACTATTGATTCGTCCCATTTTCTAGGCTTAGGAGGAAACACTTATACACCGATCAAGCTTTCTACCCAAAGCCTTGATCAAACTCTCTTTACAAAAGAGAAAGATAAGCAAACTTAAATCCCTCTAATAGGAATTTGTTTGCACAATTTAGCACTCACCCAAACCCTAAAACACTTTGAGCAAATTTGACAATTTTGGCTCACTAGTGTTTGTCTATACAAGGAATGACAATTTAGCTCTAAGACAATTTCTTGATCATTTGTTGATTGACAATTGAAGCATTAACTATATCTTGATGCTTGGAGGTCGCTTTTATACTCCTTAATGAGTTTGTAGCCGTTACTAGCTGTTGGGGTTGAATTGGAGCCGTTGATGACTTTATTTCCCACCATAAATGCAGTTCTGCTGCTACCCGTATCGAAACACTTGAACCCGTTTCGATACGGTCTTCAAGTAGAAAGAGTCGTTGCAGTCTGATGAGCATCCGTATCGAAACATCATAGGCCGTATCGAAACGCTAGCCACCGTATCGAAACGCTCTGCATTTAAATGTTAGTTGAAAATAGTCGTTTGGGGTTTATGACCGTTGTGGTCGATGCCACGTAGGCGTATCGAAACGGCATAGCCCGTATCAAAACGCTGGGCAAAAATCTCATCCAGAAAAGACCCGTTTCGATACCCGTATCGAAACGCCTAAGGGTGTTTCGATACACCTGGATGGTTTAAGTAAGTTAGGCTTTGAAAACTTGTAAAAACCTTTAAAAACATCCCCTAAACATAGTTTCAAGTTATTTGGACTTTGGAAATAGTTTTGAATTCTTTTTAAATCAGTCTAAAACATTTTTCAATTATTATATCAAAACATTAGTTCTACACAACGAGTCACGCGTGGGAACTGGGAGGGCGCGTGTGGGCGCGTGCGGGTCCAGAAGGTTCCTCGAGTTTCGATCAGGGCCGTTGATTGGATCCTGAATCTGACGGCTCCGGATGGTGCGACGCAAGGCTTGTTGACAACCCTTGCTAGGGTTTTATTCCGAAATGTGCTATGGACCGTAAGATCGTGAGCCAGATCTAACGGTTTAGGTCGTGGCAGCTGCATAAGAAAGAGGGGTTGATGTTAGTGTTTTTATTAGGGTTACGAGCTTTGTATTTATTTGTAAATGGGCTGTAATTAATAAAACTTGGGCTTTTTATTCATTTGGGCTTGTTTCTTTATTTTGTTTAGGTATCTTAATTAATCTGATAATAGTAATAATAATAATAATAACAATAATAATAATAGTAATATTAACATACTAATAATAATATAATAATAAGTAATAGTAATAATAATAGTTACAATGATGATAATAAATAATAATAATAATAATAATAATAATAATAATATAATAGTAAGGCCTAATAGTAACATGATATATATATATATATATATATATATATATATATATATATATATATATATATATATATATATATTTCACTTTCTCTTTGTCTTTTTCCTTATTTTTTTAATTTAAATAATTTAAAAATAGCCCATTGAAAGCCCAAGAACATAAAAAAATAGATTTGAGAATCGGGACAAAATTAATGATTACAAACTTGCAAATGTTTTTAATTTAATATTAAAAGTTGATCTTGTCAAAATATATATCACAAGAACAATATGGTAAAATTTGCTTTTAAGTAATCTTACATTTCTCCAACCAAACCAAATACAATAATTTTTTATTGATACCAAATAAACCAAACAAGGTAATCTAGTATTCCATTAATATATATATATATATATATATATATATATATATATATATATATATATATATTCAGCAATGTTACAATCTAGTAATCTTATTCTTAGAGGTAATCTTACATTCCGTAAACCAAACGTACTCTAAAATTAAAACGGAATAGAACTCTCAGTTATATATTTTAACCCTAAGAACCTCCTAATAAGTTCTATAGGAGGTATGAGAGAATCTAATGATAAATCCAGGATAAAGATAATATTGTATAAGCAACATATAGATATCAACTATCAAGTACATATATTATAGTGTAATTGTTAAATGATCTTCTAGGGTTTTGATAGAGCTGGGATCTTCAAAGGCTTAAATCCGTGCTTGAGACATGCTTCCCAAACTTTGTCCATGTTTGACATGGTGGAACCACACTCATGCTCCTCCCACCCTTCCAGACCGTGCACTATCCCGGCAATGCGCCACACGCTCATCACTCTCCTCGGCAGCCAATTCTGTCACATTCATTCATATTGTACTGGTTTATAAATTATACATACATGTATTACATAGTAGAACCGAAGTACTACGAGGTTTCGAGACCAACCTCGCAAGAATCCACGTTCTCAAGGGCCATCGGAGTCTGCATTGCTGGTGTGGTGTGGTACAAGCAGTCTTTGCGCATTCTTTTGGGTGGAAACTGTGAAAATGGAATGAATAGTGTTCCTTTAGCTGCCTTTCTTTGCTCTTCTTCGGTCAATTCCTCTCCTACTAACCATATCTGCAGCATATCAACAATCCATCAGCACTTTCCACTATCTAGGCTTGTGATAATTAAGACTTTAATTACCTTGTAAGAGCTATAACTCTTTGACATAACCAATTTTCCCTCAGAGTTTGTGCCAAATGACTTATCAAGCTTCTTGTATTCGTCCTCACGGGAAACGGCAACCTGAATGCCTTTTTGGCACAGGGCAAAGGCGACAGCAACAGCTACCTTAGTTAGTTTGCCTTTAACAAGTAGTTGGATCGTTCCCTTTGGTATGGTATTCAGAAGAACTGCCACTGCCAAGCTACTCCCATCCACCAACTTCACCTTAAGCTTGGGGTACTTCTTCACATACACCTCACCATACTTGTTCACCTCTTCACTCTGCACAATATTTGATTTCATGTAATTATCACATGACTAGGGACGGATATAGGGGCTCGTAGCCTCCCATTTTTATTTTGTCTAATGGTAATTTTAGTCTTGCTAGTTTGAATATTTGTCAAATTAAGTCTTGTACTTCTCATTGTCTAATTCTGGCTCTATCCTGCACAGGACACGAGCATAGGGACTGATTATGGGAAGAAAGGGGAGAAAACTTGCCTGATTCATGAGGCCAAGGCTCAACACACTAGCACCTTTTTCATCGGCCTCTAGTACAGCTTCCTCAATCAAGTTTTTGATGGACTCCTTTTGCCATTTCAAGCGGTACTGAAAATCAATTACAGAATTGTTAAGAGTTAAGACATCTTTGTACCAACTTGTAGCTGCAGTAATAAAGGTTTCTAACCTGCACTTTGTATTTGGGTATGAACCATGTCTGTAATTTGGTTTTATCAAAACGGTTCCTTTCAGCAACAAAGGTGCGACCATAAATCCAAGTAATCATCATGCACCACAACGTAACAGGCCAGAGTAACCACAAGTACCAAGCTGATGAGTAGGGTCTAGAGGCCAAGGAGGCAAATCCAAGGCGGAGATGATAGATTGACTCAGGCGTGGTTAGGTGTGTTAGATGCACCACGTCGGGCGATTCCTCTTTTCTTTTGAGTGAATTTTCATACAAGGTATTGGAAGATTTGTCCACTGTACCATACATGTAATCGTAGACCGGCATAAATAATGAGTAGTTGGTCCGGAACTGTGTGTGGTGTAACGAGTGGAATCTGCACAAATATAATGTCATGTGGTGTCAATCAGACACAGTCGGGTAAGGCTTAAGATCACTCCCCATGTCATGTGCTCCAGGTTTTCATGGCCTCAAAAGAGATAAGAAGTAAATAAGGTAATTGATTATGAAAGAGGAGAGACAGAGGACATACGACGGCGTGTACATTAGGTACTTGAGAGGAGGGAAAATGGAGAAAACCCAGTTGGGAATGAGTTCGAAGTTGCAATGGCCCATGCTGTTCATGAAGTCGATATAAGTGATGTAGCCGGCAAGGGCTATGATGGATGCGGTTCCAGTTATCACCGTTATCATCACTGGCGTCAAGAACAGGACAAAATATGCTAATATCTCTGCAAATGGATGTATCACAGCTGCAACACGCAGACTCGGAACGTAAAAGGGCTGATACAGTCATGTTAAACTGATAATTAAGTGAAGTCGGAGGTGCTTACAAGTAATTGGCTCGATGACGACGGAGGAATGGTGGTGAGAATGGTAGCGAGAATAAAGATAATGATGGTGCAGTGCTCTATGGAGCCAGTAGTACAGGAACTCCACAGGACCGGCATGGAGCAACATGATTATAATCACACCATCTGTTCTCCATAGGGGTAAATGTGACCCTCCTGGAATGTATTTGTTGGACAAGTAAAACAGGATTGCACTGAACAAGATTTGATCATCCCTGCAATAACATTCATGATTAACAACAATGATCTGATCATCCCTGCAATAATATTGAACAATAATATGTAAGTCGTATATGTTACCAGTTACTCTCCCTGTCGACTTGGTCGAACTCGATAGCCTTGTCCACAATCCTGTTGGTGCCGATGGCAGTTTGATATCGAGAAAGGCTAATCCACAGCTGGTTGTGCAAAGCTCTCCATAGCATGAGTGGGAGTATCATAAGGTTGACAGCGTCCCACTCTTTAACAACAATCGAGTATACGCTCGCCGTAATCCATGGAGCCAGGACTATGTACTGCAAACAAACATCCAACAAAACCCTAAACATCCAACAAAACAGGGAGAAAAATGATACCTTAAAGCTTCCAAGAGGCTTCCATGGCCAATCAGTGAGGATTCCTGGTTTAGAAGCCATGCTTTGCTCTAATTACTAGTATGAGGCTTAACTGCTTTGCATGTGTAGGGGTGGTAGCAATTATATAGTACATTCAAGTTCAAATTGGAGGAGAGCGAGGGACCGACCCATACATGATTTTATGTAAAGGGTGCGAACTATTTAAAAATTATATTAAAAATGCAGCGAGTGCGAAATTAGGTTGTCAATCGAAAATATAAAAAAGTATCGAAGAGTAAAGTACACAAATGATCATTAAACTCTCTCCAAAAATACAAATTGGTCATCAAACTTTTAAAAGTTACATAATGGTCATTAAACTTTAATTTTTAATACAAAATGGTCATTGAACCGTTAACTGTCGTTAATTGGAGGATTCCTGGTTTAGAAGCCATTCTTTGCTCTAATTACTAGTATGAGGCTTAGCTGCTTTGCATGTGTAGGGGTGGTAGCAATTATATAGTACATTCAAGTTCAAATTGGAGGAGAGTGAGGGACCGACACATACATGATTTTATGTAAGGGGTGCGGATCATTAGAAAGATATTAAAAATGTAGGTGGCGCGAAATTAGATTATCAATTGAAAATATAAAAAAAAGATATCTAAGGGTAAAGTACACAAATGATCACTAAACTCTCTCAAAAAATACAATATGGTCATCAAACTTTTAAAAGTTACATAATGGTCATTAAACTTTAGTTTTTGATACAAAATGATCATTGAGCCGTTAACTGTCATTAATTGGATGACGTTACAATTATAGAAAATTAAATAATAAAATATTTAATCCTCCATATTGACACATTTAATTAATTTATTTTTAATTTAATGCTCATTATTAATCTCTAAATTGATTGAATGTATAGATATTGAAGATTAAATATGTTATTATACAAATTTCGTAACAATCACTTCTTCCAATTAACGACAATTAACGGACCAGTGACCATTTCGTAATAAAAACTAAAGTTTAATGTCCATTATATAACTGTTGAATGTTCGGTGACCATTTTATATTTTTAGGGATAGTTTAGTCAATTATGCAACTGTTTACCAAGCTGCTTACCACTTGTACCAAGCCTGGCATCGCTTAAGCATGTCTTGAGTTTGAAGTTTTGTGTATGTAAAAAATTGACATTGGGAAATTCACCTACCACAACCAGGTGCGTGACGTAAGTTGATTCGAACTAATTGGAACGAAGTCATGAACTAAAAGGACAATAATTTTCTTTTAAAAGGTATCACTGTCCCTCCAGCACATTTCGACACATCCCGAATACAATGGATGGGATTTTCTTTCTTTGCGTTCCAAATAATACAATGGATTGATGTCATTGTTAGTACTCTTATAATTGAATGGCGGTGAAGCAGCCGTGAGGGGTTGAATTTTGTGGGGATGTTTTTTGTCATGTGGCTACAATATCTGACTCAGTGCATAAATTTAGTTAGACATAGTACATAGAATGGAGGGTACCCTATTAATTAACTTAGATGTGGACTTCCTTTAGAATTTCAATTTCCAATATTCGAAATTAAATTGAATTTTTGGGTGAATTTTTTGACCTAAATAATTGACCAGGTTAATCACTATTTTCTCATTCTCGTTATTAAATTCGTTATAATATTAAATTAGTGTTCATCACTAAACACATGTCGCGAGTTCGAGTTATCGATTTATTTGTTATTATGTGTACTTGTGTGACACTAATTTGTTACCAACAAGGATAATACTAAAAAGTTGCAGGGACTAATGATATTTTTGCTCCTTGAACTTCTCAAAAAAGTCATTTATGTCCTTAATTTTTTCGCCTTTTCGACCCTCAAACTTCTATTTTTGTCAAATTGAACTAGTTCACATACAAAGTAAAGAATTTTACAAAAATTTCGTATTTTCCAATTTTTATAGTTTTTTGATCGACTTTTATAGTTTATATATATATATTACAATTTTTAATAATTTAGTATATTATTTATATATTCTAATATCATTACAAGGAAGTATATATCTTAGTATGATTTCATATTTGGATAAACTCACACATATTTGCAGACTACACTGCTCGAACTCGGGTCATGAGAAACTTTATCACTGGGACCACTCAATGTGTTCAACAACTATTTCTAATTAAAAAATAGGATCAATTGATAAAGTGTGTAAATAATGAGAGTTAAATTTACTAAACATTTTTGAATTATTACTAAATTGATTGAATGTGTAAATATGGAGGACTAAATATACTATTATACAAAAAAATTTAACCGCCAAGTCATCCATTTAACGTAGTTAACGGTCTAATGACCATTTTGCGACAAAAATCAAATATTAACCACCATTTTATAACTTTTGAAAGTTGAATGAACAAAATGCACATTTTTCATAGCTTAGTGACCATTTGTATACTTTACCCTTAAATTAAAATGAAAAAAACAAACAACTATGCGTTCGTCTAATGGGATAAACCGTTAGCTCCCTTAAGCAACACTTATGGTTTGAATCCTGAAGTTATAAAGGAAGAAAACTAAGTTAGAAAGGTCGTCTCATAATTAACTTTCACGGCATCAAATTTGAATTAGTCCTAATAAATCAAATATCAATAGTTATAATAAAAAAATATAAAAAAATAGTAATTTGCATTTATTTTAATCACTTTGCAACAATCCATTCCCTACGTAAATTTCTCCGTATAAAATTACTTATGCGTTGATGTTGTAAATCAATTTGACATCAATTTCCTTGAAAAATTGATTAAAATACTCGTACCAAACAAATAATAAAAGTTAAGGTAAATTACACTAGATACTATTTTAACTTTAGGTATTATATCATTTATACTATAAAATTTTTAATATGTTTAATTTTTTTGCTGAAGAAGTGTTTTTGATCAAATAAACAATATGATTTTATTAAGAAAGAAAATCATACAAACATTACCGACGATCTCGTTAAAAATCTCCCTGACCTATAATGAAAGAGTACCTTCGATGATAAGCTAAAAAAGAAAAACAAACCCCAACACATACTGCCAAGTTCAACCGCAAGACACACCCCATACCAACACAATCGGCCATGGAAGACACCACCCCAACCACCGCACTGATCAAGCGTCGAGCACCAGCAAGGCACCCCAAGAAACGACACGAAATTACGAGGTACAATCCATACCTCCCTTCGCTAATGCACCCGCTATGCTATTAGTCTATCAGAAGATGTGATGAAAACAGACACTCGACAACACCCAACATGCCTCGTCAATCTTATTAAACCAATATCACAAACTCCAAAGTCGTCTTGAAGACTGAAGAATCTAATCAATTGCTACTTGAGAGTCCGATTCAATAATAATAGACATCGCTCACCAAGATAAATAAACCAAGATTTCCAAAGCATAGTTAATCACCCGGAGCTTGGCCACGTTTGAATCCAACTGTTTGTCGACCTTCAGGTAAGGGGACAAGTTTCCAAGTGCCGTTGGTGACCAAAGCATTGTACTCAACCATGATGGCTTCTTTCCAAGCAGGTGAAGCCAGAGCTTGCTGTATGCTATCAGGAACTTGAGCATCAGAGGGACCAGTAGCAGCGAACACTTTGGGTTTGAACACACCCAGCTTACTCCTTGTAACCATGGAGTGACTGTTGCCAAGTGAGGGAAGAGTAGCAGGAGGAGCAGGAATATCAGAACTCGCAGGCATGGGCTCCACACGAGTTTCCAAACTAGAGGAGGGAGGGACCAGATCAGGGGGAGAAGAAGACTCATGCATTTCAGATTGAGGAACAATACTGTCAACAAGTATAGTACCAGTAGAACACACAGGACTAGAAGAAGAAACATGTGAAGGAACACAAGGCAAAGAGGCACTGGACAGTGTATGAAGATGAGCAGAAGGAGAAGAGGGAGCAGAGGTGACAATATCAACAAGAGGAGAGGCAGGTACTTGCTCATTAACATGCCGAACCTGGGTGTCAACTGCAGTGGGGGATTGGATTGAGGCATAGTAGCAGCTGGAGAAGATGGGACAACAAGATTGCAAGGAAAGGTATTGCCCAAAGACACACGAGGTACAACATGTAAAGGATTGGACCGGAAGGAACCATTAGACTCATCTTGATCCAAATGAACTTTCTCTGCAAAAGGGAACCTAGCCTCATTGAAGACCACATGCTTAGAAATAACAAGCTTACCAGAAGGGGTAAGACACTGATACCCTTTGTGTTGTGGACAATAACCTAGAAATGTGCACGGCTGAGAGTGAAAATCAAATTTATGCGACTGAAAGGGTCTCAAAAAAGGAAAACAAAAGCACCCAAAGACCCGCAAGAGACTGTAATCAGGCTTATGACCAATTAACTTTTCTATATGTGAAACTTGACCAAGGACCTTAGTAGGCAAACGATTGATAAGGAAAACAACAGAGGTAACAACATGTGACCAGTAACTAAGAGGCAAGGAAGCCTGAGCAAGAAGGGTGAGAGCTAATTCAACAACATGCCTATGTTTACGTTCCACTACCTCATTCTGCTCAGACGTATGAGGACACATGATACGATGTTGAATCCCAGCTTCAGTCAACACAGTAGACAAACTCCTATACTCACCCCCCAGTAACTCTGCACTTCCTTGATGACAGAGTCAAATTGAGTATGAACCATTTTAGAGAAAAGTTGAAAGGCATGAGTAGCATGAGACTTGGTTTTCAACAGGTACAACCAAGTATGTCTAGAGAAGGCATCCACAAATGCAACATAATATACAAAACCAGAAGAACTCACTTGAGCGGGACCCCACAGATCAATATATACTAATTGGAAAGGTTTAGTATAAACAATAGATGAGTCAGAGAAAGGTAGTTTATGAGCCTTACCAAGCTGACAGGCAGAACGCAATTCCATTTTATTATCATTACTGGAAACAGAAACATTACATTGTATGGGCTACAATAGATTGAGCTGGGTGCCCTAATCTACGGTGCCAAAGTTCAAAAACAGAACAACCTAACCGAACATCATTCAACTCAACAGTATTAGGCAAAGAACAACCATGATTATTAAAAACATATAAACCTCCCTCTTGAGTGCCCCTCAACAGCACCTCACCAGAATCCTCATCACGCACAATGCAATGTGTAGCATGAAATTGAAAGTATACTCTGTTACCCCTAGCAAACTTAGATACCGAGAGCAAATTTTTTGTCACTTGAGGCACCACAAGTAAATTATGTAAAGACAAAATACGAGAATCAGATGCAATATGAGAATGACCTATTTTCGAAATATGAAGACCATTACCATCACCAACAAAAAGCTTACCAGGCCCCGAGAAGTCCGTAGGAGATGAGACCCCAGCTGCATCCGGTGTGACATGGTGAGTAGCACCAGTGTCCACAAACCACTAATTGTGACTACTCGCTGTAGAAGAACCATGCCCAAGGTTCACTGAGGAACAGTTAACACCAGATGAAGCAGCCCCTGTACCAGAACAAAAAGAGGTACTGTTAGGATCATAAGAACACACATTAGCTGAAACAGAACCTTCTGAGGTACGAGGCTTAGAGGCAGTAGCGGTGACTCCTGGAAATGACTGGTCAAACCGTTTGTAGCATCGATCAACAAGATACCTCATCTTGCCACACAACTGGCACTGATATCTGTTTCGACTACGACCTCACCCACCATAGCCGGACTGCTGTCCACCATAGCCAGACTGCTGTCGAGGTTCATGATTCTGATGAACTGAACTATTGACTTCAGACTTATCACTGTTGAACTGAACAATATGGACACTCATGGGCATAGAAGAACCATGATCGAACAAAGATTGTTGGGCCTCTGCGTCAATCAGAAGAGATGTGGCAGCGTCTAAGGAGTAAGGCTCACGGCTCGCTATGATGACAACAACGAACGGCTTGTAGTCAGAAGGGAGCCCGTTCAAGATCGAAGCAATCTGCTCGGTAGAGGAGACATGATTACCACAGGATGCTAGAGCATCACAGATCTCTTTCACTTTGGAGAGATACACCCGCATACTTTGATCGCCCTTTCGAATGGACCGTAATCGGAAGTGAAGACTCATGACAGACGTCGTAGAACGACTGCAGAAAAACTCCACAACAAGTTTCCAGATCTCAGCAGAGGTCTCAGCCCCAACAAACTGAGACAGAAGATTCAGACTCATTGTTGACAGAAGCCAGGATGCAAGAGCGCTATCCTGAGCAACAAACTCCTCGTAGGCTTCATTCTCCACAGTAGTACCATCGGAAGCCCTAATCGTGGCCGCCGGAGCAACAATCGCCCCCTTGAGATACTTCTCAAGCCGATGGCTAAAAAACGGTGAGGAGGACTTGCTGCTTCCAGATGAGAAAATTGGACTCATCCAAAAGAACATTAACTCGTTTATTAGTAAACGCCTTCATCGGATTAGAAGAAATCACAGATCCTGACGAGCCATCTTCTCCAGATCGCACCTCCGTGTTCGTCATTGTGTGAAACAAGTATTTTAATTTTGATAAAACTAAAAACCTAAGGACTAAATTGAAAATGTCAAAACGAATTTTAAGTCCTCAAAATATCCCCATATAATTTTAAGATTATGCCCAAGTTAAAAACAAGTCTTTCAAATATTTTTCTAAGTGTTTCAAGCCAAAACAGTGATTTTCAAGCACCTGTTTCGAAACGGCCCTCAGGCGTTTCGAAACATTTTCATCACTGTCGACCACCGTTCCGAAACGTGTATCGAAACACTTTACCTCGTTTCGAAACGGTATCACTCGTTTCGAAACTGTTCTTCATATTTGATTTAAAAAAGACTACAACGGTTCAAATATATGCTGATTTTTTAAATATAAAAGGGGTGTTTCGAAACGGATCACGGCCGTTCCGAAACGACCCTTGACAGTAGCAATTTCGTTTCGAAACGGATTTATGTCGTTTCGAAACAGGTCTTAAGTTGAATTTAAAAAAATATGACCGTTATGTGTTTTTAACTGATTTTCTGAAAGTAGTTAAGGCGTTTCGAAACGGGCTAAGACCGTTCCGAAACGACCCTAAGGCGTTTCGAAACGGGCTCTTAAATGCACCCCAACGACTCTTTCTATTTTAGTCCGTTCTGAAACAGGTACCCCGTGTTCCGAAACGGGTTGGTGTAAACTGCATTTATGGTGGTAAGAGAGGGTTCCAACGGCTCCATTTATGTTCCCAACCACTCAAACGGCTAGAAATCAATGAGAAGGTATAAAAGAGACATCCAAAAGCATCAACAACAACTATTGATCCTAAAGCAAACATCCAAACATAAAAATCAAGCAATTGTGCAAAAATCCCACTTTGTGTAGAAATCCCAATTTGTAATCTTCATTCATATTTTATCAAATTGGGTTGAGTGCTTGTATTGGGGCTATCATTTGTATTGAGAGATACCTTATTAGCCTACAATTTTCTTTGTTCTCTTGTGTGAGGGTTGGTTGATTTTTGGGTAGAAAAATCAACCGAAATTGTAAAGGGTTGCCTCCTTGTTCTAGAAAAGGGGAAGATCAATTTAGTGAAATTGTTGCAAATCCTTAGTGAGGCTAAGGTAGTGGATGTAGAGTTCATTTGGAACTTGAACCACTCTAAATCTCTTGTCCATCAATTTTTAATTTGCCAATTTCCACCACAAACCTTTAAATTTCCAATTCACCCCCTCTTGGTAAATATCGATCTTTCGATCCACTCAACAATTGGTATCAGAGCTTAACTCTTTGAGGATTAACAACCACAAGAGGAGATCCTTGGAAGAGTGTGATCATCAAAATATCAAGAGATGGCTTCAACCTCCGGTTCCGGCATGTACGAGTCACAATCGACCACAAAGCCTCCTTTCTTCAATGGTGACAACTATTCTTTTTGGAAGAATAAAATGAGGCTATTCATCAAGTCTAGTGACTATCTTGTGTGGGATGTCATTGAGGATGGGCCATACATTCCATTGAAGCAAGATGGTGAAGGCAAGATGGTGTTGAAGAAGAAAGCCGAAATGAGTGAAGAGGAGAGGAAAAAGATTCAAGTCAATGATAAAGCTCTCCACATGTTATTTTGTGCTTTCGGTCCGGACATCTACTCAAAGGTCTCATCCATTAAAAGTGCCAAAGAAGTGTGGGACACTCTTGAAACCACTTATGAAGGCACCAATGATGTCAAAGAAACTAAGATTGGACTTCTCAATCTTAGTTATGAAAACTTCAAGATGGAGCCCGATGAGACGGTGTCAAAGATGTTTGATCGATTCTCCACAATTGTCAACGGTCTAAAGGGCTATGGAGAGATCATACCGGAAGACAAGCTTGTCCAGAAGCTACTCTATTCACTTCCCGAATCTTGGGATGGGAAGAGAACCACTATCATCGAAGCAAAGAACTTGAAGACATTAAAGCTTGATGAGCTTGTGGGTTCTCTCCTTACTCATGAGATCATGAAGCAAGGAAGGGAAGATGAGAAAAAGAAAGAAGAGAAAAGAGTAGAGAAGCTTGAGGTTGAGAAGAAGAAGAAGATGGGTATAGCTCTCAAGGCTAAAGCTTCACAACTTGATGAGAGCTCATCTAGTGATGAGGATGAACTTGAAGAATTGGCTATGATAGCCAAACGGTTCTCACGCTTCATGAGGTCCAACCGGGGTAGAAAAATCCAAAGAAAGATGGACTTCAAAGGGAAGAACAAAGAAGAAGGAAAGGATCCCATCATTTGCTATGAGTGCAAACAACCCGGCCACATCCGTTCGGAGTGCCCTCAACTCAAGAAGAAGGGCTTTGAGAAGAAGAAAAGACTCAAAGCCAAGCTTGCTACTTGGAGTGATGAGGAGTCATCAGAGGATGACGAACAAGAAGTGGCTAATCTTTGTCTCATGGCACTTGAGGAAGATTCCTCCTTGGTAACCTCTAACTCATCTACTTTAGATTTTTCATATGAAGAGTTAAATGATGCATATGATGAGTTACAAGAGGTATATGATGAATTAGTTGAGAAGTTTAAAGAGTCGGTCATTAAAAACAAGAAAATCATTTTAGAACTAAATGAGAAAAATGACTCACTCACTCAAGCTAATTCTAAATTTGAGAAAAAGATTTTAGGATTAAAAGATGAACTTAAATTCTTTCAAGATGAAAATGTTGATCTTAATAATCTTTTATCTCAATGTAATAGTGAACACCAAAAGGTGTTGGGTGAGCTAAATGAGCTCAAAAAGTCTTTAAAAAATGTTGGTAGTGTCAAGCATGAAGTAGGAGAATCCTCTAGAACACACCAACCTAAGAAAAAGACTAATTACTACAAACAAGGTAGCTACCCTAGACATAGTAGAGCTAAAAGAATTAGAAGTGTATGGGTTCCTAAGGAACTTGTAAAATCTAATAATATTATTGCTATGTCATCTTGGATTCCTAAGGGAACCAAGGTTTTGGGAGCTAACACTCATGGACCCAAAATGATTTGGGTACCAAAAACCAAGGTTTAATATCTTTGTTTGTAGGGGGAGCATTGCTACAAGGCCAAAGCACAAAGTCAAAACTCATGGTACCTTGATAGTGGATGCTCGAGGCACATGACCGGAGACAAGAGTCGATTCATGGATTTAAAGCCAAAAAGTGGAGGAGTAGTAACATTTGGTGACAACTCCAAAGGCCACATTAAAGGTATTGGCTCCATAGGTAATCACTCTACCATTCTTATTGAAAATGTCTTATATGTCGATGGTCTTAAACATAATTTATTGAGCATAAGTCAATTATGTGATAAAGGATTTAATGTTTTATTTTATAAAAATGGTTGCAAAATTGTAGACATTAAATCTAATAATATCATGCTCATAGGTCATCGCATAGGAAACATATACATGGTGCATTTAGATGACATACATACATCTCATGCATGCTTGGTTGCTCAAAATGAAAATGATGCATGGTTGTGGCATAGGAAGCTAGGACATGCTAGCATAAGTGTTTTAGAAAAACTAGTCTCTCTAAATCTAGTTAGAGGTTTGCCCAAAATAAAATTTTCAAATGATAAAATTTGTGATGCATGCTCAAAGGGTAAACAACATAAGTATTCCTTTAAATCCATTAATGATGTTTCTACTAGTAGATGCTTACAATTAATTCACATGGATTTATTTGGGCCAATTAGGACTATGAGCTTGGGTGGTAAATCTTATGCATTTGTGCTAGTTGATGATTTTTCTAGATTTACTTGGGTTCTCTTTTTAAGTACTAAAGATGAGGCTTTGGAAAAATTCATCACATTTTCAAAATTAACCCAAAATGATCTTGAACTTAGAATTTCACACATTAGAAGTGATCATGGAACCGAGTTTCAAAATTTAGGGTTTGAAGAATTTTTGAATGAAAATGATATTAGCCATAATTTTTCGGCTCCTCGAACTCCTCAACAAAATGGGGTAGTTGAGAGGAAAAATAGAACTTTACAAGAAATGGCTAGAACTATGCTTTGTGAAAATAATTTACCTAAATATTTTTGGGCGGAAGCCACAAACACCGCTTGTTATATTGTAAATCGAGTAATGATTAGGCCAATTTTAAAGAAAACACCTTATGAGATTTTAAAATCTAAAAAGCCTAACATTAGCTATTTTCACCCTTTTGGGTGTAAGTGTTTTGTTTTAAATAATGGAAAAGATAACTTAGGTAAATTTGATGCAAAAAGTGATGAAGCCATTTTTATAGGTTACTTTTTAACCTCTAAAGCCTATCGAGTATTTAACAAAAGAACTTTAGTAGTAGAAGAATCTATTCATGTTGTATTCGATGATAACCTCCTTCCTAGGAAGGATTCTTGTGATGATGATGATGTAGGAATCATAAATGCCTTTGATGGAGGTCAAACTTCAAAGGAGGATGAGATTCCAACAAAAGAAGAAGACACACAAGAACCACCTCTTGAAGCCTTGAAGGACTTGGCTATTGAGGAAAAGGAAGTGAGCTACTCAAGGGAGTTGAACTATGTCAAAGATGGTGAAATCTTGGGTGATCCATCCAAGGGGGTAACCACTCGTTCTTCTCTTAGATTAATGAACCATGTTGCATTTATCTCATGCATAGAGCCTAAAAATATAAAAGAAGCATTGAAAGATGACTTTTGGATTATGGCTATGCAAGAAGAGCTAAATCAATTTGAGAGAAGTAATGTATGGACATTAGTTGATAGGCCTAGTAATCAATCTACAATAGGAACTAAATGGGTCTTTAGGAACAAACTAGATGAGAGTGGTAACATTGTGAGAAATAAAGCTAGACTTGTAGCACAAGGTTACACTCAAGAAGAGGGAATAGATTTTGATGAAACCTATGCACCCGTAGCTAGAATGGAAGCCATTAGGATGTTGCTTGCATATGCATGTTATCATAATTTCAAGCTTTTTCAAATGGATGTTAAAAGCGCATTTTTAAATGGTTTTATAAATGAAGAAGTGTATGTAGAACAACCACCGGGTTTTGAAGATTCAAAATTTCCAAATCATGTTTTCAAACTTACCAAAGCTCTTTATGGTTTAAAACAAGCTCCTAGAGCTTGGTATGAAAGGCTTTCAAATTTTTTGATTGAAAAAGGATTTGAAAAAGGTAAGGTGGACACTACACTTTTCATAAAAATGTATAAAAATGACATCTTAGTAGTTCAAATTTATGTTGATGATATTATTTTTGGTTCTACTAATGAATGTCATTGTCAAGAGTTTGCTAAGTTAATGCAAGGTGAATTTGAGATGAGCATGATGGGGGAGCTCTCATTCTTTTTGGGACTCCAAATCAAGCAAAAGAAGGATGGCACCTTCATCAACCAAGCAAAATACATAAAGGATATGCTCAAGAAGTTTGGCTTGGAGAATGCAAAGCATCAAGCCACTCCTATGAGCTCATCTACAAAGCTTGACAAAGATGAAGGAGGTAAGTGTGTTAACTCTAAGCTTTATCATTCTATGATTGGATCTTTGCTTTACCTTACCGCAAGTAGACTAGATATCTTGTTTAGTGTTTGCTTGTGTGCTAGGTTTCAAGCTAGTCCTAGAGAGTCTCACCTTATAGCCGTTAAGAGAATCTTTAGATACCTTAGAGACACTCCTTGTTTAGGCCTTTGGTATCCTAGAGACTCTACCTTCAACCTTCATGCTTACTCGGATGTGGATTATGGGGGTTGCAAAATTGATAGGAAAAGTACTTCGGGAACTTGTCAATTCTTAGGTAGTATGCTCATATCTTGGTTCTCTAAGAAACAAAATAGTGTAGCCTTATCTACCACCGAAGCCGAGTACATATCCTTAGGGAGTTGTTGTGCTCAAGTCCTTTGGATGAAGCAACAACTCTTAGATTATGGAATTAAAGTTGAAACCATACCCCTAAAATATGATAACACTAGTGCTATTTGTTTAACAAAAAATCCCATCCAACACTCTAGAACCAAACATATAGAAATAAGGCATCATTTCATTAGAGATCATGTCCTTAAGGAAGATGTGGTTATAGAGTATGTAGACACCTTGAATCAATTAGCGGACATTTTTACAAAACCCTTAGACAAAGAGCGTTTTGGTCCCTTAGGAGAGAGTTCGGTCTAGCTAGCCTATCTTGACCTTTTAAGACCTCTTTTGTGTTTAAATATGCTTGATTTTGTGAAATACCATGTTGATGTGTTTAAACTCCTAATTTCATCCATGCTTATAGTTAGGGGGAGTATGTTTATGCTTAAATATGTTTTGCCTGCTCATTCATGACATTTATGCATGTTAGGCCTCTTAAAACTTCATTTTTCTGCACTTTTAGAGCCTCATCTGCACTTCCAAGCCCAGGTGTATCGAAACGGGTGACCCTGTTTCGATACGGATACCTTAAATCCTGTTTTGAGAGAAGGGCGTTTCGAAACGCCTCACAAGCGTTCCGAAACGTTTTTGCTACTGCCAAGGTGTGTATCGAAACGAGTTCCGATACAGGTCAACGGGGTTTCGATACAGTCAACACCGTATCGAAACGGTCAGGTTATGGTCTTAAAATGGTCAAAACCCTAGCCGCCCCGTTCCGAAACGGTCTTGACCATTCCGAAACGGCATCGCGGACTGCTTTAAATTAGGGCTTTTAATGATAAAGTTAACTTTATATCAAACTCTTAAAACCCTAAACCGCCTCCCTCTCTATAAATACCCTCTCAAACTCTTTGATTTTCACAAAATTGTGAGGGGTTTTACTCTACAACTCAAGTCTAAGCAAGTTTCATCAATCTTGTGCAAGGATTTTAATCAAATCATCCAAAATCCCAAACTAAGGTAATTTTTCTATTTTTCTTTTTCTTTCAATTTATGTTCGAATCTTAGGTTAGAAAATTTTATTTTTGTATAAATTATATGTTTTTAGTTGTGGGTTTTCAATATCTTGTAAAATTTTTTCCAAATCTCAAAATTTTTGATTCGAATATAAAATTTTTTAGTCGTATTTTTTTTAAAACTGTTTTTTTATTTATTTTAATTTTGTTTTCAAAAACCTAAGTGAGATTTATTATTGGATTGATTTTAAATATCAATGCATACACTTAATTTTAAAACACTTGCTTAATGTTTTTAGATGGCGGATCAAGCTAACAAGAAGCGCAAAGCCGTTCAATCCGGTGATTCGAGCATTCGTCCGAATCTCACTATGCTTTTTCAGAAATCCCTTAAAACTCCGGACGTGCGTGCTCGCTTCTCTTATGTCAAGGATTTCGCGGTTCGTAAAGAACGTGTCATTGATCTTGAGTTCCTCAATTCCGAGCGATTCATTTTCCGTTATCTCCATCGTTTGGATGAGTGGAATCTCATGTATTTCTTGAGCATTCCGGATGTTTGCTACAAAAACATGGTACTCCTCTTTTACTCTAATGCTCGTTTTCTTTATGATGAGACCAAAACCGAGATTATAGGAATTGAATCATCCTTATTAGGCAGAAAGTTTGTTGTTAATGTTGATCTTTTGGAGTCTGCTCTTAAACTTAAGGATGAGGGTCTTGAGGATGAACGCCATTTTGGCTCTTTCACCGGTAAGGCACTTTATTTGGATGTGCACGATCGTGTTCTTCACTTGATGGTTTCTTGGTTCATTCGACCTTCCGGAGGTAAATACTCTCATATCCGTCACACTGATCATTTTTGGCTAGAGTGTTTCCGTAAGGGTGAGCGCCCAAATGTGCCTAAGATAATTTTTGCCGAGATAGTCAATAATATCAAGCTTATTAACACAAATGATTTGAAGTCTTTTACATATGGCATTGTCTTGAGCGCCCTATTTCATGATCTTGGCATTGATTGTACCTACGACTCTCCGATCCCTCGCAAGACCAAGATTGGTGAGTCATCCCTTCGCAAGTCCGGGTTCACATATTTGAATGGTGTTTGGGAAAGAGTTGATAGAGAAGCGGTTCCTCCTCCCGTTGCTCCTCCACCGCAAGTTCCAGTTGCAAACAATGAAGCCCTCACGACTTTCCTTACCGAGCGGTTTAATGCTTTGGACACTCGGATGAATGCTTTGGACACTAGCATTGCTTCGGGCTTTGAAACTATGGGCAATCGTTTGAAGAATGTCGAGGATCGCCTTCTTACTCTTGAGACTTCTCATTCCAACTTGGACCTATCCTTCTCTACGCTCTATGGGCAATGGACGAAGTTTCACCGTTCTCAAGCCAAGAGCGATGATGATACTTCGGATGATGATGACGAGGCTTAGGAACTCCATATCATATCATATCATATCATATCATATCATATCATATCATATCATATCATATCATATCATATCATATCATATCATATCATATCATATCATATCATATCATATCATATCATATCATATCATATCATATCATATCATATCATATCATATCATATCATATCATATCATATCATATCATATTATCTATGCATTTTAGGAATAAGATTGCATCTTTATGTTTTCTCATGTTTTAGGACCTATGCTTATGGTTTTTTTATTTTGGGATTTTATGTTGAACTTAATGTTTGATTTATGTTTTGGATATTTTGATTATGAATTAATATTATGGTTGCTTATTATTGCTTATTGGTACTAATCCTTTATCTTCTCTATGAGCTTTTATTGTTCTTTTTGATCTAACAAAAAGGGGGAGAAGAAATTTAAGAGCCACTAAAATTCGTTTTAAATTTTAAAAGGTTTTTAAAGGTTTACAACTTGGATTTCAAATCAATTTTTTTTTTAACTTTAAAAACCTATCTTAAATTAAGGGGGAGTTAGAATATTTTCAAAACTTTCAAAATTCTCAACAATTCTAACTTTGGTTTTGTTATATCAAAAAGGGGGAGATTGTGAAACAAGTATTTTAATTTTGATATAACTAAAAACCTAAGGACTAAATTGAAAATGTCAAAACGAATTTTAAGTCCTCAAAATATCCCCATATAATTTTAAGATTATGCCCAAGTTAAAAACAAGTCTTTCAAATATTTTTCTAAGTGTTTCAAGCCAAAACAGTGATTTTCAAGCACCTGTTTCGAAACGGCCCTCAGGCGTTTCGAAACGTTTTCATCACTGTCGACCACCGTTCCGAAACGTGTTTCGAAACACTTTACCTCGTTTCGAAAAGGTATCACTCGTTTCGAAACTTTTCTTCATATTTGATTTAAAAAAGACTACAACGGTTCAAATATATGCTATTTTTTTAAATATAAAAGGGGTGTTTCGAAACGGATCACGGCCGTTCCGAAACGACCCTTGACAGTAGCAATTTCGTTTCGAAACGGATTCATGTCGTTTCGAAACAGGTCTTAAGTTGAATTTAAAAAATATGACCGTTATGTGTTTTTAACTGATTTTCTGAAAGTAGTTAAGGCGTTTCGAAACGGGCTAAGACCGTTCCGAAACGACCCTTGACAGTGGCAAAATCGTTCCGAAACGACCCTAAGGCGTTTCGAAACGGGCTCTTAAATGCACCCCAACGACTCTTTCTATTTTAGTCCGTTCCGAAACAGGTACCCCGTGTTCCGAAACGGGTTGGTGCAGACTGCATTTATGGTGGTAAGAGAGGGTTCCAACGGCTCCATTTATGTTCCCAACCACTCAAACGGCTAGAAATCAATGAGAAGGTATAAAAGAGACATCCAAAAGCATCAGCAACAACTATTGATCCTAAAGCAAACATCCAAACATAAAAATCAAGCAATTGTGCAAAAATCCCACTTTGTGTAGAAATCCCAATTTGTAATCTTCATTCATATTTTATCAAATTGGGTTGAGTATTTGTATTGGGGCTATCATTTGTATTGAGAGATACCTTATTAGCCTACAATTTTCTTTGTTCTCTTGTGTGAGAGTTGGGTTGATTTTTGGGTAGAAAAATCAACCGAAATTGTAAAGGGTTGCCTCCTTGTCCTAGAAAAGGGGAAGATCAATTTAGTGAAATTGTTGCAAATCCTTAGTGAGGCTAAGGTAGTGGATGTAGAGTTCATTTGGAACTTGAACCACTCTAAATCTCTTGTCCATCAATTTTTAATTTGCCAATTTCCACCACAAACCTTTAAATTTCCAATTCACCCCCCTCTTGGTAAATATCGATCTTTCGATCCACTCAACACATTGACTCCACCAAAGACACAACGACAACAAAAGAATAGAGACGAGAAGCGAACAACACAAACGAAACTCAGAGGAACGCAAGCAAATAACAGCGGCAGAGCAAGAATCGGTCGGCGACTGATACCATGTTAGACGGTGAAACCCTAGAGAACATTTTTCAACAAAAGAAAAGGATATTTTGATTAAATTTCGAAAGGAAGAAAGACAAGGAAAATTAGAAGAGTGGGCTGATAACAGTAAAATGTAGGCCACAAACTCAATGAATCTGGGCTAGAGTCAGAAGACTCTAATTTATATAGCTCAGCTGGCCATAACCGAATATTGGTAAATTTTAACCAAACCGGTTAGACTAAAATGAGCTTGGGCTAAAATAAGCCTGGTTGTTAAAACAGAATGTAACAAGCCATAAGATGGGCCAACAGGCCTGTGTACCAATTGCTGGATATTAGACCCAACATTCAACACTTAGAGATAATCTTACATTCCGTAAATCAAACACACTCTAAAATTAAAATGGAATAGAACTCTCAGTTATATATTTTAACCCTAAGAACCTCCTAATAAGTTCTATAGGAGGTATGAGAGAATCTCATGATAAATCCAGGATAAAGATAATATTGTATAAGCAACATATAGATATCAACTATCAAGTACATATATTCTAGTGTAATTGTTAAATGGTCTTCTAGGGTTTTGATAGAGCTGGGATCTTCAAAGGCTGAAATCCGTGCTTGAGACATGCTTCCCAAACTTTGTCCATGTTTGACATGGTGGAGCCACATTCATGCTCCTCCCACCCTTCTAGACCGTGCACTATCCCGGCAATGCGCCACACGCTCATCACTCTCCTCGGCAGCCAATTCTGTCACATTAATTCACAATGTACTGGTTTATACATACATGTATTACAAAGTAGAACCGAAGTACTAAGGGGTTTCGAGATCAACCTCGCAAGAATCCACGTTCTCAAGGGCAATTGGAGTCTGCATTGCTGGTGTGGTGTGGTACAAGCAGTCTTTGCGCAATCTTTTGGGTGGAAACTGTGAAAATGGAATGAATAGTGTTCCTTTAGCTGCCTTTCTTTGCTCTTCTTCGGTCATTTCCTCTCCTACTAACCATATCTGTCGCATATCAACAATCCATCAGCACTTTCCACTATCTAGGCTTGTGATAATTAAGACTTTAATTACCTTGTAAGAGCTATAACTCTTTGACATAACCAATTTTCCCTCAGAGTTTGTGCCAAATGACTTATCAAGCTTCTCGTATTCGTCCTCACGCGATACCGCAACCTGAATGCCTTTTTGGCACAGGGCACAGGCGACAGCAACGGCGACCTTAGTTAGCTTGCCTCTGAGAAGTAGTTGGGTTGTTTCCTTTGGTATGCTATTCAGAAGAACTGCCACTGCCAAGCTACTCCCATCCACCAACTTCACCTTAAGCGTGGGGTATTTCTTCACATACACCTCACCATACTTGTTCAGCTCTTCACTCTGCACAATATTTGATTTCATTTAATAAACACACGACACGACACGAGCATAGTGACTGATTATGGGAAGAAAGGGGAGAAAACTTGCCTGATTCATGAGGCCAAGGCTCAACACACTAGCACCTTTTTCATCGGCCTCTAGTACAGCTTCCTCAATCAAGTTTTTGATGGACTCCTTTTGCCATTTCAAGCGGTACTGAAAATCAATTACAGAACTGTTAAGAGTTAAGACATTTTTGTACCAACTTGTAGTTGCAGTAATAAAGGTTTCTAGCCTGTACTTTGTATTTGGGTATGACCCATGTCTGTAATTTGGTTTTATCAAAACGGTTCCTTTCAGCAACAAAGGTGCGACCATAAATCCAAGTAAGCATCATGAACCACAACGTAACAGGCCAGAGTAACCACAAGTACCAAGCTGATGAGTAGGGTCTAGAGGCCAAGGAGGCAAATCCAAGGCGGAGATGATAGATTGACTCAGGCGTGGTTAGGTGTGTTAGATGCACCACGTCGGGCGATTCCTCTTTTCTTTTGAGTGAATTTTCATACAAGGTATTGGAAGATTTGTCCACTGTACCATACATGTAATCGTAGACCGGCATAAATAATGAGTAGTTGGTCCGGAACTGTGTGTGGTGTAACGAGTGGAATCTGCACAAATATAATGTCATGTGGTGTCAATCAGACACAGTCGGGTAAGGCTTAAGATCACTCCCCATGTCATGTGCTCCAGGTTTTCATGGCCTCAAAAGAGATAAGAAGTAAATAAGGTAATTGATTATGAAAGAGGAGAGACAGAGGACATACGACGGCGTGTACATTAGGTACTTGAGAGGAGGGAAAATGGAGAAAACCCAGTTGGGAATGAGTTCGAAGTTGCAATGGCCCATGCTGTTCATGAAGTCGATGTAAGTGATGTAGCCGGCAAGGGCTATGATGGATGCGGTTCCAGTTAGCATCGTTATCATCATAGTTGTCGTGAACAGGACAAAATATGCTATGTGCTCTGCAAATGGATGTATCACAGCTGCAACACGCAGACTCGGATCGTAAAAGGGCTGATACAGTCATGTTAAACTGATAATTAAGTGAAGTCGGAGGTGCTTACAAGTAATAGGCTCGGTGACGACGGAGGAATGGTGGTGAGAATGGTAGCGAGAATAAAGATAATGATGGTGCAGTGCTCTACGGAGCCAGTAGTACAGGAATTCCACAGGACCGGCATGGAGCAACATGATTATAATCGCACCATCGGTTCTCCATAGGGGTAAGTGTGAAGCTCCTGGAAAGTATTTGTTGGACAAGTACAACACGATTGCACTAAACAATATCTGATCATCCCTGCAGTAATATTTGTGACTTCATTCCCAATCCACAACAATAAATACCCACTTTTAAGAATTGATTGTTTTTTCACAAACATCATGCAGCTCATATATATTACCAGTTCCTTTCCCTGTCAACTTGGTTGAATTCGATAGCTTTGTCCACAATCCTGTTGGTGCCTTTGGCTGCTCGATATCGAGAAAGGCTAATCCATAGCTGGCCGTGTAACGCTCTCCATAGCATGAGTGGGAGTATGGTAAGGTTGAAAAGGTCCAACTCCTTCGCATCCTTGACTAGAATAGAGTATATGCTCTCCGTAATCCAAGGCCCCAAGATTATGCACTGTCCAACAACAGATCATATACAGTTGCATGAAAATGAATACCTTAAAAGCTGGAAGAAGGAGATCATCATACTACCTTAAAGTTTCCAAGAGGCTTCCATGGCCAATCAGTGAGGATTCCTGGTTTAGAAGCCATGCTTTGGTGTTAAGACAAGTAATGAAGGCTGAGTTGATTTGTGTGCGTATGGGGTTGTAGTATATATGGTGCACTCAAGGTGCACCGTGGCCAGGTAAAAACAAAAACAAATATTTCAATCCAACAGACACTCCACGTGGACACCTGACTGTCCTTGTTCTTAGGTCATGAGTTCTATACCCACTAAGAACACCCGATTTCTTCTTTTAGAGTTCCTCTTCCACTCCCCTTTAGTTATGATTAGAATTAGGATTTGTCCGAAAAAATAAATAATTTAATATTTATGGTTCATGAGATCTTATCTGTACCCAAAAAATGAAAGTATATATGATTAAAGAATTAAGAGTTAATATGATTGATTCATAAGGGTTTAATTTGAATTCTGGGATCTACTAATTGGCCTAATGGCTAAAGATATTTATATTGTCCTACATTGAATGGGTTTGAATCCCGGCATGTGAATGTAACACTCTCTATTTAATAAAAAATGAATTATGAGACTAAAGTCACTAAATCTGTTTTGAACCCGATCTTTTTTAAACCCGACCTGTTGTTGACCTGAACTGATATTGACCCGAAATACATGATTAACTATGATCATTAAATTAATATATTTATTTTTTATATTTATAAATTATAGTATATAAAAACATTTAAAAGTTTTATTAAATTAAGAACATGTGATTAATAAATTTAAAACAAATTATTTAAAATTTGTTAATTATAATCATTAAAATTAAAAAATATCTTTTTTATATTAAGTATATCATCATATTAAAAAATTTAATTATAACCATTAAATTAATTGTATTAAATGACTCATTGTTTTTTTAATACAATTCATTAAATTAAATGTATTAAATAATTCATTTATTAATTATTAACTTGATCATTAGAAATAAATGACTCTAAACATCAATAATTTTATTTTATTATTTTAATGTAATAATTAATTAACAAGTTAAATATAATTTAACTTAAAATTTTTATATATTAATTATTAATTTTAATTATTAAATTATACATTAAATCATATAAAATGATTTAAAAATATCAATAAATGTAAACCATTATTATAATATACAATAAAAATGTGTCATAAGGCAGAGACATGCCATAAAGACAGAGACAACATGCCACAAAGGTAGAAGAAAGCGCAACAAAATGTGTGATAAAAAAAACATTCAGATAATAAATAATAAAAACATGAATCCCCAATATCGACAATCAATAAAAAAAATTAAATTAAAAAAGAGCGGCTAGTGTGCAAAGATTTAGGTATAGACATATAACTACTATATGAACTTGACATCTGATTGGCCTAACTAAAGCCATATAATTCTACATGCGTAGGAGATCAGGAAAACGAATGGCTCATAGGAAAAATAGCCATGCAAACTAGAAGGTCGACGAGAACCTAAATCTTGCAATGGCCACAAGGAAACCCTCACAAGGAAACTAGCATGTTTGGTTTTGTGTTTAGGGTTTAAAAATCTCGATTGAACGGGAAAATATGTCTCGATTATCGTGTCGACATGTTTGAATTTAAAAATTCAAACGTGATTTAGATTCAAACATGATTTAGAAAAAACAAGATAGAAATAGCTTTTGCGTTTCGTCGTGATTTTTACACAATCGTGATGAACATGACTTGCTTTGTATGTGTGTGGGGTATATGTATGTGTTCGAATTCCTACATGTGAATGTAAGGCTCTCTATTTAATAAAAAATAAATTATGAGACTAAAGTGAGCTAAATCTGAGAATTTAGAGGTTTGAATTGACTAAATTCATTACTTGTCGGCTAATTTTAGGTGTTTTATGAATTTTGGGATTGATTTACTACCAAAAAATGGGTTTCAATGTTTCGTTTCTCTCTCTAACGCATGGCCTCCAGAACCGTCATTTTTTGCCGGCTCAAAAAATCTCGATTTTTTGACTTTTTTTTTTAGAGTTTTAGGGTGAGGTGCATTGAAAATTGGATAAAATGAGGCGCAACCGAAATTCTTACAAAAAATTACAAAAATTTCAGTATCGATTTTTTTAGTATATACTGAATTTCTTATAAAAAGTGTAAGAATTTCGGTTTATACTGAATTTCTTACAGAAAGTTTAAAATTTTCGAAAGAGTAAGAATTTCGGCACTTTTTTATAAAAAATTCGGTATATACCAAAAAGTCGATACCAAAAAATTGTAAGAATTTCAATTCTCTTTTTAGCTTCGTTTTGAGGCACTTCACGTTAGAAAAATTCTCTTTTTCTTCCTAAATAAAATCTAAAGATTTTTTTTTTTAATTTCTTCCATAACGATGCAATTTAGTTTTTTTTTTTTAGTTTTGAAATAAACTCTCTCCATTCGTTATTTTTCACTGTTAGATTTCATTCAATTTGACAATAGATGTAGTTACAAGAAACCAACAAATGTAGCTAACCTTAGATACATTAATAGTCATGACAAATATAATAGGAGGAAAAGGGGTAGGGTTCAATACTTTTCTATTTCTTATAAATGTATTTCATATTAGCTACGGTCCTATTCTGAACTAGTAATTGTCATAAAATACAGATATAGATTATATTTTTGAACTCGTTTACTTTTTCTACATTAGCATCTAAATTTGAAAAAAAATGACATAATTGCTGGAAATCTATAATTAAACCATAACTACAATTACAGATCGTGAAACCAATAAATGTAGCTAACCCTAGCTATATTAATAGTTATGACAAATATAATAGGAAGAAAAGGGTTGGGTTCAATAGTTTTATATATCTTATAAATGTAATTCATTTTAGTCATTGTCCTATTCTGAACTAATAATTGTCATAAAATGTAGGTATAAATTATATTTTTGAACTTATTTACTTTTTTCGCATTAGTATTTAAATTTTGAGAAAAATGACATAATTGTTGGAAAACCATAATTAAACCATGAGTAAACTTACAAATCACAAAACCAACAAATGTAGCTAACCTTAGCTACATGAATAGTCTTGGAAAATATAACACGAGAAGGGTTGAGGTGGCAAACGGATCGTTTAGTTCGCGTCATTTCAGGCCTGACTACATTCGGTTTAAGTTTGGGTCGAGTCGGTTTGAGTTTATGGTGATTTCGGTTCGGGTATCGGGTCGGCCTTGTCAGGTCGGTTGATTTTCGGTTCGGTTGACTTTCAGGTCGGGGTAATATCGGGTTAATAGGAGATCGATCGGTTTAGTCGGGTTTTCAAGCTGAGATAGGTTTTTTCACTCTATATATGACTTTATACAGCTTGTATATTGTTACAAAGTAATCAATCCAAGACGATAATAAAATAAAATAAAATAAATAACTTTAATCAAATAAATAGAAAAGAAGAATTATAGAACCAGATTAAAGTTGAGGCCTGCGAAGAGCAGTTTCCTTAAGAGAAATTTCGACCACTCCGCGGTGCTTGAGTTTGGTTGGTCGTTCGTCTCCCAGGATACAACAACAAGAAGATCTTCGACAAAAGCACGAACTGAAGAGATCTCGAACTAGAGCCTTGTCTTAGCCTATCACCAGTTAAAGGAAAAAAACGAGAGAGAAAACGTTTTTTGGAGTAATTTGAAACCGAAGAGAAGCATTCTTTATATAGGGGAGTGGAGGAGGAAAAATATGGAAGGTAAATATTCCGAATTAAGGTCATTGACTTTTTATCCGAGCAAAATCGGAAATAATCAATTAATGCCTTAATTAAACGGATATATTTTTTATGAATTGATTTTAATACCTTTTAATATCCGATTTAATGAAAGTCACAAAATTTTCTATTAAATTCGGAATATTAAAAAAGATATGTTGTATATAAGGAAAAAATTTAATTCGAAGTGGGTAAAATATCCGCAGGTTCTAAGTGGAACCCGACCGGTCCGGACATTCGCGTCGCCCACGATGTGCGAGCGCGCCCCAACCCGAATAGGTTCAACGAGCTTCGATTTGCACCCCCTGCGCCTGCGCGCGAGGCATAGTGTTCATTCAAGTAATTCAATGACTCCCAAGTGGGTTGGTGTATTTAAACCATTCCCAAGTTTGTTATCCCACCCATGTGGGATAAGGGGTTCATATTTTCCTTAACACAATTCATAACAACCTCACTTTGAGCATCAATTTCTCATTCATTTCTCAACCGTTTTGAGCATATGAGATATCGTTGTAAAGGTCTCATGGAGTAGAATATAAATTAATAAATTTATCATTCGAACATCCACCTTTACCACTAGAAAATATGGCTCAAAGTTTCCAATTTCTCACATTTTTCCAATAATCCCCCACATGAATGAAATTGATGTTTTTATCAAAATATTTTGACTCGATGTGGTGATAGGATCTACGATTGATAGTTGCATAGGATAGGTAGGTTTCCTCCTTTGAACCTTCCCTTGTGAAAGTATATTTACTTTACTAGCTAATCAGTAGACGTGATGTCCTTGAACTGTTCAGCTGTTTGTGTAAACGATGATATACTTCACACAACTACCTTTCTGACAAGATTATTAGTTCTCATGGTTATGTCCATGTGGCCGTGGACATCGCCTGGTTCTGCAAGAGTTTAAAAGAACTATGCCCAATAGTCTCCTTGAAGCGGCCCCACTTCACTCTTACATAGGTGACTTATGTTGCTCGGCTCACCGAAGCATACAATGGTCATTAAAAGCTTTGCTTAACCTATAACGCTTTTTATCACTGTTTGCATCATAGGAATGGACTTGGAAAAAAAAATCCCCCACAGTGATCGCACAAGTCTATGTAATTAGGTTGTCCCTTTGAACCTAGATCTTGGGATCTCTAGTCAGCTACGTAGGGTTTTCCTTCACATAGTGCCTTTAATTCTCATGGGCTTTAGTCCCACTCCTTTAGATGTTTTCTCAACTTGATCTCGATTCAACCTTTTGGTTAGTGGATCAACAATGTTATCCTTTGATCTTACAAAGTCAATAGAGATAACTCCATTTGAGATCAGTTGTCTGACGGTGTTATGTCGACGGCGCATATGCCTTGACTTACCGTTATACATGAAACTCTGTGCCCTAGCAATTGTTGCTTGATTGTCACAGTGTATACATACTGTGGGCACAGGTTTCGACCATTTAGGGATATCCTCAAGGAATTGACGAAGCCATTCTGCTTCTTCTCCAGATTTGTCTAGAGCAACAAACTCAGATTCCATTGTGGATCTGGTTATAATAGTTTGTCTTGAGGATTTCCATGACACGGCTCCTCCCCCCAAAGTGAATACATATCCACTTGTGCCTTTGGTATCTTGAATATCAGATATCCAACTGGCATCAGAGTATCCTTCTAAGACAGCGAGGTCTCTGGAATAATGCAATCCGTAGTCCCGAGTATATCTTAGATATCTCAGTATTCTCACAATTGCTTTCTAGTGATCTTTCCCTGGATTGCTTGTGAATCTGCTTAAACTACTCACAGTAAAAGCGATATCTGGTCTAGTGCAGCTCATGAGATACATTAAGCTGCCTATGACTCTTGCATATTCCACTTGGTGGATACTTTCCCCACGATTCTTTGATAGATGTGAACAAGGATCTAACGGAGTTAAGGCTATGCCAGAATCCTCCTTATTAAATTTCTCAAGAATCTTGTCCACATAGTGTGACTGACTTAATATGAGACCCTCCGGTGACCTTTTTATTTGGATGCCCAGAATCGTATCGGCCAGTCCCATATCTTTCATGTCAAATTTTGAATTTAACATGTTTTTGGTACGTTTTACCATTTCATTGTTGCTTCCAACAATAAGTATGTCATCAACATATAAACATAGGATGACATATCCAATGTCTATAGTTTTGACATATATACATTTGTCACACTCATTTATTTTGAAACCGTTAGTCATCATGACATTATCGAATTTCTCATGCCATTGTTTTGGCGCTTGTTTAAGTCCATAAAGAGACTTAACCAATATGCATACTTTCCTTTCTTGACCTGAAACTACATAACCCTCAGGTTGTTCCATGTAAATTTCTTCATCAAGATCTCCATTTAGGAAAGCTGTTTTAACATCCATTTGATGTACTTCTAGATTTCGCAGAGCAACTATTGCGAGTATCATCCTTATGGATGTTATTCTTGATACAGGGGAAAAAGTATCGAAGTAATTAGGCCTTCTTTTTGTCGGTATCCTTTGATTACCAACCTTGCCTTGTACTTATCAATTGTTTCATCTGCTTTTATTTTCCTTTTAAAAATCTATTTTGAATTTAGTGATTTAATTCCAGGAGGAAGGTCCACTAATTCCCATGTATGGTTTTGCATGATGGAATCAATTTCGCTCTTAATGGCATCTTTCCATAAGGTGCCTTCAGAGGAGCGTATAGCATCACTATACGTTAGAGGTTCAGCCTCCAGCATAAAGGTTAAGAAATCAGATCTAAAGGATTTTTCTACCCTTGCTCGTTTGCTCCTTCTTGGCTCTATTTCATTTTCAGCCTCTTGTTGATTACTTGGAATCATTTCATCCAAAGTTTGTTCTGTTGAACTTTGATCAAGTTCCCTAGATTTATAAGGGAATGTATTTTCAAAGAATGATGCATTCTTTGATTCCATTATCGTGTTCTTGTGAATCTCAGGATTTTTTGATTCATACACAAGAAATCGATAAGCATTGCTATGTTCAGCATAGCCAATAAAAATACAATCCACAGTTTTTGGACCTATTTTCATTTGTTTTGGTAATGGAGCCATTACCTTGGCAAGACACCCCCACATTTTCAAGTGTTTGTAGGAAGACTTTCGACATTTCCACAACTCATATGGTGTCTTATCCTTTTCCTTTCGAGGAACCTTATTCAAAAGGTAATTAGCCGAAAGAACTGCTTCCCCCCACATGTTCTGTGGTAACCCAGAGCTTCCTAACAAAGCATTCATCATTTCTTTTAGAGTCTGATTTTTACGTTCGGCTACTCCATTAGATTGGGGAGAATATGGTGGTGTTACTTCATGAATAATTCCATGTTGTGAACAATATTCACCAAATGGATTAACATATTCACCACCACGATCACTTCTTACCACCTTAATCTTTTTATTAAGTTGGTTTTCGACTTCTTGCTTATAGAGTATAAATTTCTCTATAGCTTCGTCTTTGCTTTTAAGCAAATATACATAGCAATACTTTGTGCTATCATCGATGAAGGTAATAAAATATTTATTTTCTCCTTTAGTTTGAACAAATTTCAAATCACATACATCGCTATGTATTAGATCAAGTGGTTCTGTACTTCTTTCAATTGTTTGAAAACAAGACCTTGTTAATTTTGCTTCTACACACGTTTCACATTTATGGTTATAATTAATGTGAAATGAAGGGATGTGTTCCAAGTTAATTAACCTACGTAAGGTATCATAATTAACATGTCCAAGTCTACCATGCCATAAATTAAATGATTCGAGCATGTAAGCAGAAGAAGAAGCTGCATTCTTATTCATTATTTTGGATTTTACAGAGATAGCATTGAGTTTCCACATTCCATTCAATACATATCCCCTACCCACAAACATCCCCCTTTTGACAGAATTAACTTCTGGGACTCAAAAACCATTCTAAAACCATGAACACTTAAAAGTGTTCCAGAAACAAGGTTTTTGCGTACGTCAGGCACGTACAATGCATTCTGCAGCTTGAGTTCTTTTCTAGAAGTCATCTTCAAGACCACTGTTCCCTTCTTTTTGATCTTGGAAGTCGCAACATTTCCCATGTAGAGCTTCTCCCTATTGTCGCAAGGTATCAGCTCAGAGAAAAAGTTTTCGTCACAACATGTATGGCGAGTGGCTCCAGTGTCAAGCCACCATTCCCTCGGGTTAGAGTCAACCAGGTTGACTTCAGAAATCACCGCGCATAGATCTTCATCCTCCATAGCATTGGCCTCATTAGCTCTAGCTCTTTTCGGATGTCTGCATTCAGAGGACCTGTGCCCCATCTTGCCACAGTTGAAGCACGACCCTTTGAATTTCTCCTTTTTGGAGACTCCGCCATTAGGCCTCAGATTTGGCTTGGCCTGGGGTTGCTTACCCTTCTTGACTTCGACAACATTTGCCTTGACCTCTTTGAAAGCAAGTTTCCTGGCATTACCTCTGTTGTCCTCTTCAATTCGAAGTCTGGTGATCAGTTCTTCCACTGACATTTCCTTCCTCTTATGCTTCAAATAATTTTTGAAGTCATTCCATCCGGGAGGCAGTTTTTCCGTGATGGCAACTACTTGAAAAGATTCACTGATAGTCATCCCTTCTGCAATAATTCCATGAATGATTAGTTGGTATTCTTCAACTTGATTCACTACTGGTTTTGAATCAACCATAGTAAAGTTCAAAATTTTGGCTACTAAAAACTTTTTAGCCCCAGCATCCTCTGCTTTGTACTTATTATCCAGTGCTGCCCACAGCTGTTTTGCTGTTTTGTACACATTATATACCGGATACAATGAGTCTTGCAGTCCGTTGAGGATGCAGTTTCGACACAGAAAATCAGCATTGTTCCAAGACTCTGTGATACTGAAGGCGGTGAGATCATCCACCTCTCCTTCTCCATCCCCTACGGCGACAACTGGGGGATCTTCCTTTAGATACTTTGCCAGATTCAGCATGGTCAGATAGAACAACATCTTCTGTTGCCATGTCTTAAAATTCTGTCCGCAAAATTTCGACGGCTTCTCATTGTGGCTCATTGCCAGTGCCGTTGCATTCGAATTCAGTATCTGTTGTTTCGGAGTCTGTGCAGGTGCAAGGACCTTAGCAGTAGAATCAACAGAATCTCCAATAGTCACCGTTTCTGTTCAAAAGAAACAAAGAGGAATTAAAATAAATTCCAATAAACAGAAAATTAATTTCTCGTTTATTACCGACAATTTCTGTAAACAGATTTGTCCAACTTTGAGATTTTAGCAAATCCGTTAAAACGGCAGGATAAATCCTGAAACCAATTTATTTGCTATCTCTATCACGATTATATCGTCTCGGATTAGAAGAAAGGTAGAAGAAGATTTGTCTTAAGATTGTTACAAAGTAATCAATCCAAGACGATAATAAAATAAAATAAAAGAAATAACTTTAATCAAATAAATAGAAAAGAAGAATTATAGAACCAGATTAAAGTTGAGGCCTGCGAAGAGCAGTTTCCTTAAGACAAATTTCGACCACTCCGCGGTGCTTGAGTTTGGTTGGTCGTTCGTCTCCCAGGATACAACAACAAGAAGATCTTCGACAGAAGCACGGACTGAAGAGATCTCGAACTAGAGCCTTGTCTTAGCCTATCACCAGTTAAAGGAAAAAACGAGAGAGAAAACGTTTTTTGGAGTGATTTGAAACTGAAGAGAAGCATTCTTTATATAGGGGAGTGAAGGAGGAAAAATATGGAAGGTAAATATTCCGAATTAAGGTCATTGACTTTTTATCCGAGCAAAATCAGAAATAATCAATTAATGCCTTAATTAAACATATATATTTATTATGAATTGATTTTAATACCTTTTAATATCCGATTGAATGAAAGTCACAAATTTTTCTATTAAATTCAGAATATTCAAAAAGATATGTTGTATATAAGGAAAAAATTTAATTCGAAGTGGGTAAAATATCCACAGGTTCTAAGTAGAACCCGACCGGTCCGTACATTCGCGTCGCCCACGACGTGCGAGCGCGCCCCAACTCGAATGGGTTCGACGAGCTTCGATTTTCACCCCCCTGCGCCTGCGCGCGAGGCATAGTGTTCATTCAAGTCATTCAATGACTCCCAAGTGGGTTGGTGTATTTAAACCATTCCCAAGTTTGTTATCCCACCCATGTGAGATAAGGGGTTCATATTTTCCTTAACACAATTCATAACAACCTCACTTTGAGCATCAATTTCTCATTCATTTCTCAACCGTTTTGAGCATATGAGATATCTTTGTAAAGGTCTCATGGAGTAGAATATAAATTAATAAATTTATCATTCGAACATCCACCTTTACCACTAGAAAATATGGCTCAAAGTTTCCAATTTCTCACATTTTTCCAACATATATTTGGCTTTTTGATGAGTTGTGCGACAGTTCACATCCTATCTTTCTTTATTTATTTTAATATTTTTTATTTCAAGTTGCTTTCGGTTCGGTCCATTCGATTCGATTGAAAATTGGTTCGGGTTCATTTTCGGTTCAACTAAAATTCGGGCCGGTTTTGGTTGGTTTATTTTAGGTTTCATATCAAATTAGGGTCATCGTGTCCGGGTCGATTTCGAGTCTCGGGTCAAGTTTACCAGGTCTAGAAATAAGTAGGATTCAATACTTTTTTATCTTTATCAACAAAAATTGGATGCAATGGCAAGACACATTATTCTCTGTCCTATGGATAGATGAATATCATTGTCTCTGTCCTATGTGTATGGATATCATTGTCAAAGGATATTATGCATGGATTTAGTTGGACAAGAGATAGGATAGAGGACACTCAGTACTAATTAACTACTAGATTAGGGATGGTAATTTGACCAATAATCGATGGATTTTGACCCATCTAATATTATAAGGTCAATTTTTTAAAGGAAGTTTTGGGTTGAAGTTGTGTTTTTTTAGTATAAGATTAGGTTAGGGTTTAAGGTGAAAAACATCTGACCCTACCTTACTCGAAATAATAGTTTAATTTTATTATATATATTTAGCTATAATTGCTATAATCACCATCTCTTTATATATATATATATATATATATATATATATATATATATATATATATCCCCCTATTTTGTCTAATAAAATTGAAATAATTATTATAATGTCTAATATCTAATTGTATTTTTTAATTAACTCTCTATTTTATCAAATTAAAAATGAATTTTTTATTTATGTCGGGCAGAGTTAAGTTAGGTTTGAAACTTTACTCTAAAATTAAGGTTAAGTTCAGCTCAAGTGAAACATCATAAAGGTCGGGTCGAGTTCGGATGGAGGTATTAAATTTTTAAGTTGAGTGCGGATTGCCAAAAATCGACCCATGAACATCCATCTACTAAACGTGTACTTTCAATTGTTTAAACTAAGGGTAAATTACACCAAATGCCACCAAACTATTAGCAATGACTTGTTTATACTATTGAACTTCCAATTAGTTTAATTTTAACACTAAACTTTAGTTTCCGATTTAATTATACCTCTCCACAGTTAACTCCTTAACAAGACGATGACATAAACAATGACGTGTTGACTTGTCTACTACTAGGGGTGTTCAAAATTACCCGGAATTTTTTTTACCCGGGTCGAGTACCCGACCTGCCATTTTTTGAGTTGGGCCCGGGTAACAAAATATGAAATTTTCGGGTACCCGATTCCTATTTTTTTATTTTTTATTAGATTACTTAATATTTTTAACTTAGAACTATATTTAAATCCCTAAATTTATTCTATATTTGTATTATATTCTTTTATATTTTAAATTTTTTTCAAAAAATATATATTAATTTATGAATATGTAAGAATCGATATGAAAAACAATAAGGTTTCTCTAATGCATTTATGCATTATTAGTTTTTTAAAGCCTACAGCTTGGAAGGAAAAATCGGTAGATCAATATAATTGAATCATGGTCAATGGTCTCATTTCTTGTTTTATAATGTCTATTGTTGTTATACATTAGTAGTTTTTTAATGTCTATTGTTTTTACTATTTTTTTAAATATGAGATTAAAAAAAATCACAATCGATATTAATATTTTTAATGTCTTTCTTATGGTTATAAACTTCAAATCACTAATTTTTTGTTTGGCTCATGTGTTATGAACTTTTAAATTTTTTTAATTTTAAAGTAAAAAATAACAAAAAAAATGAATCGAGTACCCGATTATAGGGTAATCAGTACTCACAAGCCGGGACACAAGCCGACAAATATGATACCTGAAGGTCCAGGTATCCAGTTTTTTGAGTACCCAAAATTCCAGTACCCGAATTTGAACACCCCAGCTACTACACCAAAACAATACGGTTTATTTAAACACACCTCGATGATTTATAAGCATGTCAATTTGTGAGGTAAACCAAGTCTTTCCATACCTGAATCGTCCTTTTCGTATTGATATCATTTTAAGTACTAGTGTCATTTAAAAATTAGGGTAAACATGACGCGTCACTGAATTATTAATAGAATTACAAGTGGGTCATTGAATTTTAAAATGTTATAAATAGATCACTCAACAAATCAATTGTAATAAACGAGTTGTTTGGTCGTTAAAAATGAAACAAACATTAACTTTTTTGTTACAATCAGATCATTCTATTTATCATTTGTAATAATCAGGTCATTCAGATGTAACTAAAGTTAATGTCCGTTTCATTTGTAACGACAGAATGATCAATTTCATACAATTGATTAATTGAATGACCTGCTTATATCCTTTTGAAATTCATTAACCATGTAATTTTAATAATTATTGAAAAGACTTGTGGTGCCCTAAACATCCAAAGTTACCAAAATAGGAAAATGTTTTATTTTAATATTTTATAATAAAATTATTTTTTGTTAATTTAAATATGACTCAAGGCATTCCAAATAAAAAAAAGTGTTTTTGGTTCAAAAGTGACCCAAATTGGGGGGATCTCTTACCTATGGGCAGATAGATGTCGTTGTCTTGATTAATTGGCGGTGAGTTGATTAATTGTCAAATGGTTACAATCTATGATATTATGCATGAATTTAGTTGGGTAGGAGATAGATTAGTGGACACCGTATAATTATTCAAGTATTCGATTGAGTCAAATTGAATAAAAATAAATTAATAAAATTAATAAGTTATATTTTATTTTATTTTAATATTTTTTAAGTTAGATTATTCAAGTTTATGTTCAAATTTAATCGTAAATATTTACTATAATGATATAAAAAAGATTGGTTTAATTTAAACTACTTCTTATATATATATATATATATATATATATATATATATAATCTAAAATTATATAATACACTTATAGTATTATTTTAAAAGAATTGATTTTGAGAAAAAAATATTGATGAGAGTATAAAGGAGACTATTAATTGATGGAAAGAAAGAATTTGTAAAGAATTGCAGTCAGATGATTAAAATGAATATAATAAAAGTTGAAAGACTAAATTATAAAAAAGAGAAAAAAATTGTTTCAAGAAGTAGAATTGAAGTTACATAGGTATTAGAGTTATTTGAGTCGTATTTTATCATTCAAGCTTTATTTAAAAAATTTTAAGTTGATTCGAGTTTATGAAATTCGAGTCGAGCCAAGTTGAGCTTATAAAATTTAAATCGAGTGAAAAAAATTAGTTTTTCAAGTCGATTCGAGTTTATGAAATTACGAATCGAGTATTTTTCAATCGAGTCGAGTAGAATAATTTGACTTTTTCAAGTCGAGTTTTGGTCACCCATACTTTCAATACACATTATTTTAGGGTAAATTTCACCACAAAGTCCCTCAATCATTAATAAGATTATAAATAGTCATTAGATTTTAAAATATTGCAAACATGTTGTTCAATTAATCTATTGTAACAAACGCATCACTCGATCGTTAAAATAAAATGAACATTAACTTTTAGTTACAATTGAGTGATCTAGTTATTACCAAAGATAAATAGAGTGAATTGATTGTAACTAAAAAGTTAGCGTTCGTTAATTTTTAGTAATTAGTGGATCAGTTTTCAAGTTCAGGCCGGGTCTCTTAATTTTGTCCTATATATATATGGATCAATATTTGATACACCGTCAGTGTAATTTTTTTTACACAAACATGCCTATTTTCAAGCCTAAATCTAACATCTAAAATACTAGCCTTAAAACCCTAAAAATCTAACCTCCAAACCCTAAATTCTAACCATAAATCCTAAATTTTAAACCCTACAAACAAAACCCCTAACATCTAAACCCTAAACTAAACCCCTAAATAACCCCGCTTGTGGAAATTTTGTTTTCCACAGCCAGTGTATAGGATAGTAATCTTATATATATATATATATATATATATATATATATATGAAAAAAATTATAAATGTATACATTTATAAGAAATATATATGTGTATTGTATACATTTATAAGAAATCATTTAAATTGGAACTAATTAGTACCATAATATTATAAATGTTTACAATTAAATTTGAATAGAAACTCGAAGAATTCAACTCGAAATTTTTTAAATAAAGTTTAAGTTATAAAATAAGACTCATAAACATGACTAACTCAATTTTTTTAACTCGACTCAATCGGAAGCCCACCCCTAACTAAAAGTGTTATTTTTGTCCTTGAAATAAGAAACCATCGCCCACGGGTGTAGAATGAAAAAAAATAGAAAAGTGAAGTGATTTTTTATTTTTGAATATGCTGATGTGATGCAAGAGTAGAGCATCTGTTCAATTTTTTTAGTCTTTTCAAAAATAACACACACAATATATATTATTAGTGTTCGAACTCGAATCTTGATGATGAACATATACCTTTGTCACCAAGACATAAAGGGATGAGCAAAAGTGAAAGTAATTTAAATCGCCATGTATGTTAAGTTCTTCGACATCAATGCATAAAATATAATTTTTTTACAAAAATACTTTCTCCTATAAAAAGTTGTACCTAAAGCTTTACCCGTAATTATCTCAAAACCGAGGTGTTTATTTTATTTGATGCAAACTCTTTTTTTTAAGATCTACTGATTTATACATATATACTTATTGAGAAGCCCATGAACTTCAAAAATGTAATCAATTAAGTTCTTAAATATTTTTTTGCACTCAATATTAGCTTTAAATCGAAAAAATTAACCAATCTGACTCATTGACGAATTTCTTTATTGACCGACGATTCGTCAAATATGATCTAGTTGGCCCATCTTCCACGCTACGTCAGCCGTTAAAATTAGCCATTCGTTGTCTTCGTGTTCATCTTCTCCAGAGTCCTCTTGCAGCTCAAAAATGGCATACACCACTTCATCTTCTCCACAAAGACTCCTTGAAATATCATAATTTTCCTCAAACAACTAAAATTATATCTTTAAACAAATAAGTCAAACACCCAACACAATTTACCTGGCTATTCTGATTTTTCCCATTACTTTGTTCCATCAACTCGACCAAAATCTCATACTCTAACCTTGACCTCATCCTGATCACTTTCATCCAACAACTCTTCCCTTTAGTTTGATTCGTAATCCTCAGCACGCTTTCGCCGCCGCCGATGCAATTCTCAACAATGGCATCAATGCGATGGAGCGTGGTGTTGACGCGTGACTAACAGCCGACGTGGCATGACAAACGGGCTAAGTAGATTGAATTTTACGAAATTGTCGGTCAATGACAGAATCCGTTAGCTAAAGGGTCTTTTTTTTTTAAAAAGTTTAAAGGCTTCTCGAACTCTTAAGCCATAATGTTATTATTGAAGAAATCGGCCCATATCGACTTACTATGAGATGTCCTAATGTGTTACAAAATTTCGCCTTAAACGATGATTCGATGAGAGAAACTAGTCGAATTCTTGTATCCAATGTTTTCATAACCTTGTCTACTATAAATGGATTTTCCAACATTTAACTCCATGCTATTGAAAAATTTAATCGCACACTTAAAAAGTAGTTAAAAAATCATGAAAATATCTACATAATTAATTTATACTAACTCTTCCAAATTGAAATCACAAATAAAATAATATTACCATAAATCTTTCGAAGGAGTTTCAATGGGGAATGGTGGGGTTGCGTTCTGTTGAGTTGTTGTTGATCGCCGGCGAGGAGATGGGGATGTCAGCAAAGAAACTCAAAGGTGTTTACCGAAAGAAGAAAAGAAGAAAGCTTTGATTGTTTTTTATTATTCGATGTAAATACAAAAGAGGGTATTTACACTATATATACAACTAACCTTCTATACAAGGTCTAACCTAACTAACTAACTAACTAACTAACTAACTAACTAACAGATAAATACAAAATTACAAAAAAACCCCTTATATATTTCAACACCCCCTCAAGTTGGAGGGTGAAAAACGTCTTTCACACCCAACTTGAACTTGAGATACTCGTGCTCACTTACAGAAAGTCCCTTGGTTAGAATGTCTGCTTGCTGTTCTGCAGTAGACACATGCTGAGGTCGGATAACCTTGTTTTGAATTTTCTCTCGTAGAAAGTGATAATCGATTTCGATATGTTTCGTGCGTTCATGGAACATCGGATTGGATGCAATTTGCAACGCTGCCTGACTGTCACTATGCAAAAGTGTTGGCTGCTTTTGTTGAAAACCAAGTTCTTGCAACAAACCCCTTAACCAAATTATCTCTGTTGCTGCTGATGCCATGTGTAACCCCCTCGTCCCGGTCTGGCCGGATGACCGGTCCGAGTGGGCCACACGGGGAAAATCGACGCGAAATCCGTTAAGGTCCCACCTCGGTTAGCAACCCTAGAAATTTCCTTTTATTTATCTTGTCTAAATGCATTACCAAATCCTATGTGAAACACGTCAGCGGAAACAAGAGTAATACAAAAACGATCATTCGAGACATCACCTCTAAAACAGCCCATTTTTAGAAATTAAGCAGGACGTATCGATACACCTGTCAAGGGTATCGATACGCCTTGACCAAAGTCAACACCCAACAGTCAACACAGGAAGACCGTATCGATACAGCCCTTGAGCGTATCGATACGCCTTCCCCAGTCAACATTTCGCGGTCAACGAGATAAACCTGTACCGATACGCTAAGACACAGTATCGATACGGTAACATCTCACCAAAATCTCAGAATTCCAGTGAGCAAAAACCGTATCGATACACCCCCGTGTATCGATACGCCCAGCCAAACTTGAGTCCTGGAGGCAATAGCGTATCGATACGGCCCTTAGGCGTACCGATACGCCCTGCACTGCAAAACTCCCAAACTCAGCTAAAACATACAAGACTCGAACCTAGATGCAATTTAAGACTTCCCTAAACCCAAACAAGCATTCATACAACATCTATTAACCATAAACTAGTCATACATGGCACCCAACATGAGCATGCCTCAATCGACCAAGGAATTCGTGCATTCATTCAAAAGAAGGCAACAAGCACTTAAAGTTTCATGCCTTAGCAACCAAAACATGTAGACATTCAAGGCATGTAACATAAGCAATATTTACAGATCAAACAAGGCATCCAAGAACCAAACCAATATCGATATACATCAAAACTCAAATCAACAATACCTATCCCATTGCTTAACTATCCCATTCTATCACTTAAAATTTCATACATTGAGCTAACCAATAGCATCACTTGGAGACCTTTCCTTGCCCTTGCCACCCACAAGCTATTAATCTGCATTGTCAAACAAAAGAGAGCGTAAGCATAAAAGCTTAGTGAGGGTAAGCTCATAAAACAAACCTTCGACAATGCAGGGTCCAAGCACGAGCAATTTCCATAATGAAATGTATGTTCTTACCTCCGATCCGCATAAGCCAAAATGAACATGATGCATGAACATATAATCAACATTATGTCATGCTCAACATCTCATAAGCTCAACTTACAACGATACATATCTCAATGCATTAACCACCTCATATATCGACTCATAAAGGACGTCACATTTCGTATAATATAAACATATATGCATGATCTCATATTGGTATATACATACAACCTCATATTGACACCTAGCTATGACTCGAATCCGCGGATAACCCGTTGGAACGCATTTCCAACCACTACATTACCTCGGTGGGATTACACTCATCACCGGTCCTTGCATGGGCGGGATTCCACTCATCACCACATGCCCTACGGATGGGATTCCACTCATCATCACGTAGAATATATATATTTCCGGTGGAATATTACATCACCGTACTCCTCCTTGGTGCCTTAACGCCACCAAGGCCACATACGTTTTGACTCAATTTGTGTGCACACTCATCCTAATGATCGATCATTGTACCCAAGCATACTAGTGCCAATATAAATCAAATTCCACAACCTTTCACAATATCAATTTTAATATAATTTCCGTGCTTAGCACGTACTCACCATGATTCTCCAAAATCATGCAATCCACCTCATAACCTTATTTCACAAACCAACACCACATGTATATCATCCAAACAATTATCACACCATATATCCACATTATATTTGTCATCAACATGCATATAAAATCAATACATTAAGCCATACTTTCACATACATGTGTATCACATTATACATAATCATCATGAGGCTTAACAATAATTAAAGAGTACATCCAAAGTCTCTAACTAAAGCTTAGGATTAGGCTATCACCCTAATCCTAACTCTAGGTGGGTCTACCAAGCCCAATCTAGTCCACATGCTTGAACCAACCACTTAAAAACCAATTTAAAAACATTAACCACTCACCTCCACCTCCAAGCTCAAATACCAAGCAACCATGGTCTTCAATTTCTGGATTTGCTCCCAAGGCTTCACCAACCCAAAACCTCGCTTCTAAACACCTCAACACAAGCAAAACAACCTCAAATCAACTCAAACATCAAAGTGGCTAACCCGGAATACAATTCAAACATCAAACCCAACATTTCAAGTCATGATCAAACCCCAACTTTATCAAATTCGAGCAGCCCATAAACCTTGACCAAAACTCAAGTTTCCAATACATTTTATACTCACAAATGATTGCTAAATTCAGCCACAACTTCAACTTATAGGTGCAATCCAAGCTCCAACAATTTCCAACCCAAACAATCACCAAAATTTTCATTTTCGTACTCCTATTTTACCCAGCAGAAAATCATGTTTTCAAACACCCAAATGACATCTAAATGGTCCCAAAACATCCTCCTAGCATACATAAACCATCAGCCCTCTAATTACACCCTAAAACCCACCAAAAATCAAGTTTTAGACACCTTAAAAATTGTCTCAAAAACCCATTTCGGGTTTTCACCCAAAATCCTCCATTTCAACATATAATGTGTATTTTCATGAGATTAAACCAAAACCCAACATAATAAATCGAAATCAATTGAAAAACCAATAAAAACTCAAACTTTTATCAAGCCCTAATTTTCCAAAGTTCATGGTTTTAAAATCAATGACCATGGATAGATAGGAAATGGAGAGGAGAGTTCAAATATGTGATTACCTTTAAAAACGTCCTTGAATTGATGGAGCAATTTGATGGAAATACAAATTTGGGATTTGGGAGGGTTTGGTAGGGTTTCCATGGTGAAGAAAGGAGAATGGGAAAGATGACTACACATTTTTTTTGTTCTCTTTAACTTTCAAAAAGTGGTCTAGCTTTTTAAAACATTTGGGTTAAATCACCGCATTGGTCCCTCCTTTTTATTTTAAAACCCAATTAGGTCAAGGTTAGGCCAAATTGATTTAATTTAATTTTCGCCGACTCGGACCACTAACCCGACTAACTCCTAGCCCCAAAATACGAGTGTTACACCATGCTTCGATATTCAGCATCTGCTGAAGATCGAGAGACTGTAGTTTGTTTCTTTGATTTCCAAAAAATCAAAGAATGTCCTAACTTGACACAGTATCCCGTGACAGACTTCCTTGTCAAGGAACATGCAGCCCAATCAGCATCACAATATGCAGTCAGGTTGGGTTCTCCATGTGCTGAAAGCAAAACGCCCAGACCAGGATCTTTCTTAATATATCGCACGACCCTTAATGATGCATCATAATGTTCCTTCCTTGGCTTATGCATAAACTGGCTTAAATGTGGAATGGCGAAGGCTATGTCTGGCCTGGTGTTGGTAAGGTACAGTAATCTCCCAATTAATCTTTGATAGGATCCCACATCAGCTAAGTAATTATCCTTAACTGATTCTCCTAGACATGTAGAATCATGCAGATTGGACTTGACATTCTAATCTAAAGGAGTTGACACAATCTTAGCATTTCCAAGGCCCGAATCTGCTATCAACTCAAGGGAATACTTCCTTTGGTTGAGAATAATCCCTTCTTTTGATCGAAGAACCTCAATGCCCAAGAAATATCTCAATTGGCCAAGATCCTTCATTTTGAAACTTCGATTCAAAACTGTCTTAAGCTCATCCATCATTGTTGCATTGTTCCTTGTTATCAAAAGGTCGTCTACATAAACTAATAAGATCACTAACTTTCCTCCTTCACTTTTGGTGAACATGGAATAATCATGTAGACTTAGAACATAGCCATGCCTAACCAATGCTTCAATGAGCTTTAGATTCCACTGGCGTGAAGATTGCTTAAGGCCATATAAAGACTTTCGCAAGCGACATACACGATCCCCTCCTTGATGACTAAACCCCTCAGGAAGCGTCATATATACTTCTTCAAAAAGATCACCCTGTAAGAATGCATTAAAAACATCTATTTGATACAAAGGCCAACCATTCAAAGCTGCTAAAGAGATAATGGTTCGAACTGTAACCATCTTAGTGACTGGTGAGAAAGTGTCATGATAATCTATGCCTTCTTGTTGATTGTATCCTTTCGCAACCAACTGTGCCTTGTAACGTTCAATGGAGCCATCGACATTATACTTTATTTTATACAACCATTTACATCCGATAGGCTTGTGCCCAGCTGGCAACTCAACCAATTCCCAAGTGCCATTGGACTCTAAGGCAGAGATTTCTTGTTTCATTGCATGGATCCAGTTTTCATCATGCATGGCTTGTTTATACGTTCGTGGCTCACACGTAGAAGAAATAGACACATCAAAAGCTTGAGCCTGCAAAGGCAAATGCTTATAGGAAACAAAATTGGCCATCGAATGCTTATTATGTGACCCTAGATTAGCACAAATGTAGTCATTTAACCAAGTTGGTTGGCGCTGCACACGTGATGATCTCCTTGCAACATTTTGAATTTGTGGAACTTCAACATGATTGTTATTATCGAGAGGTTGGTCAACAATTTGGGTTGATGTCCCAACATCATCAGCAGTCACACTAGGGTCTAGCTGTCCTCCACCTTGTGTTGTAATAACAGTGTCAAGATGTTGATCATCACTTGGATCTAAAGATGGCATAAGCAAAGGTGATAACTCAGACTCAATGTCTAAGAAATTCAAACTATCATATGATGATGGAGGAAAAAGACAAGATGACTTAGCAGGATATGTAAAAGGGAAAACACTTTCATGAAAGATCACGTCCCTGCTAACAAAAAATCGTTTACTCTCCAAGTTAAACAAAATGTATCCTTTTTGAACAAGAGAATAACCCATGAATATAGATGCAATGGCTTTAGGAGCAAATTTATCCGAATAATTCACAACAGTAGCATATGCTAAGCATCCAAAAACACGTAAAATAGAATGGTCTGGTGGTTTTTTATACAAAACCTCAAAAGGTGACTTACATTCAAGAATCTTGCTAGGCAAACCATTAATGATGTAACAAGCATCATTAACACAATATCACCAGAACTTAGTAGGCATGTTAGAATGAAACTTTAAAGCTCTAGCTACTTCAAGAAGATGGCAGTGTTTACGCTCAGCAACACCGTTCTGCTGCGGCGTATAAACACAAGAGCTTTGATGCTCTACACCATTCTCTTGAAAGAAAGAATTACTGTCATTAGTAAAGAATTCATGTCCATTATCACTTCGAACCTTCTTTATATTAACAGAAAATTGAGTTTTGACAAAGTTAAAAAAGTTCTTTAAAGCTACAAAAGCATCACTCTTGAGCTTCAACAATCGAATCCATGTCATACGAGAACAATCGTCAACAATGGTTAAGAAATAACGTTGACCATGCACAGTACTAACACGATAAGGACCCCATAAATCGATATGAATCAAATCAAAGGGCTGACTAGAAATAGAAGTACTCAAATTAAAAGGCAATCTTGTTTGTTTCGCAAGAGGGCAAACACTACAGCTCTTTATTTCAGCTTCTGATTTTGCATTACAATGTATCCCAGGTATATGAGACAAAGTCTTAGCAGAGCTATGACCTAATCTTGCATGCCATATAGAACTCATACTAACACGTAAACAAGATTCATTAACAATACAAACACTAAGACAAAAATTTAAATCCAAAGATGTATGAAGAACATATAACCCGTCTCGCATTCTACCAATCTTCTTCATCTCTCCATTGCAAAGATCCCGTGACACACACATATGAGGAAAAACAAAATAACACTGTTCTAGTCCTTAGCTAATTGAGAAACTAATATAAGATTGAACTTAAAACTCGGGACACACAAAACATTTTTAAGAACCTTTGAAGAAGATATCATGTACGAACCAACATGTGAAACAGTAGCTGAAATACCATTTGGCAATTGAACTACTGAAGAAGGATCACAAGCAATAGGGGAATCAAGACAACTTAAGTCATATGTCATGTGACTTGTTGCCCCTGTATCAAGGATCCATTCTTGAATTGAAGGTTTAGAAAACATACCTGCCATATGTGCGGTACCCTTAACCACAAGATCTTTTCCAAGAAGATTCAAAATTTGTTGATATTATTTAACAGTAAAGGCTGGTGCTTGTGTTGCAGGAGACTGATCCACAGCATCTAAACCACTTTCAACAGTTGCAGAATTAACCACCTGCTTTACATTCATTCCACTCTTTTTAGTAAACTTGAAATCTGGTGGATATCCTATCAGCCTATAGCAATTTTCTTTTTTATGTCCTTTAATGTGACAAAAATCACAAACTCCATTAAACTTCTTCTTGAACTGATTGTGCCCTTGCGCATAAGAAGAAGAATACAATGCTGTTGGCTCGCTTTGAATTTGCACTGTATTAGCAGAATGTTGTCGTTGTCCCTCTTCTTGTACCAACATGTTGTAAGCCTGATTGATTGTTGGTAAAGGCTTCATTAAGAGAATTTGACTCCTAACCATGGAGTATGAATCATTCAATCCCATCAACATTTGAAACAACCTCTGCTGTGCAAGAATAATACTATTTTCACGTGCTATTTCACATTCACATGAATTAAAAGGTACTAACGCATCAAACTCATCCCCCAACAACTTCAATCGTGAGAAATAAACAGAAATAGAAGAAAGATTCTACACATGCGTTACTATCTCACGATTAGGGGCGGTTCAAAGATTTTGGGGGCCCTGTACAATATATTAAAATGAGGTCCCTTAATTTATAATCAATAAAAGATATAAGTTGTTTTTTTTTTCAACAAAAAAACTTTAATACAAAAAATTAACTTATACACACACATAATTATATATATACACATAATTATATATATATATCTATAATTTTTTACAAACATTTAATTTAAATTCTCTATTTGGGGGCCCCTCTCTATTGGGGGCCCTGTGCGGTCGCTCCTATGGCGCCTGTCCAGAACCCCCACTGCTCACGATGCAAGTAATATATCCTCGAACCATCAACTTTATTAAACCTTTCCTTAAGATCTGCCCAGACCATCGCTGCATTAGAAGCAAAAACGATTCATGCAGAGAGATCTTGACTAACAGTGTTTAAAATCCAAGATAAAACCAAGGCATTACACTTATCCCATTGAGCCCTTAAATTCTCTGCAACAGATTCCCTTTTACAGGTTCCATTAACAAGACCTACTTTGTTCTTTGCTAACAAAGCAATCTTCATAGACCTGCTCCAAAGGTTATAGTTCTCTATGCCCGTTAACTGATGAGAAACAAGAAGTGTTCCCGGTGTATCTGATGCATGTAAAAACAATATATGATTCGAATCTATTGTTGTTTCCATCAAGAAACTACCAAGAAGCTAACAAAGAACTGTAGAAGAAAACGAACTAGAAGAAGACGAAATCAGAAGCTAAACACTAGATCAAAGACTTATCAAACCTAGACGTAATTCTGCAGTCGAGGTGGCCGTCGAAAAATCCACCGCCAGTGGCTCTGATACTATGTTGAGTTGCTGTTGATCGCCAACAAGGAGATGGGGATGTCAGCAAAGAAACTCAAGGGTGTTTACCGAAAGAAGAAAAGAAGAAAGCTTTGATTGTTTTTTATTATTCGATGTAAATACAAAAGAGGGTATTTAGTATTTACACTATATATACAACTAACCTTCTATAAAAGGTCAAACCTAACTAACTAACTAACTAACAGATAAATACAAGATTACAAAAAACCCCTTATATATTTCAACACGTTCCCATTCGTTAATGACTTAATTCTCTTTTACGAGACAAACAAAGATTAAATTGTCGATAGATTTTCGCAATATTCTAACTGGATTAGTAAGTTAATAAATTAGATGTTGATAATTAAAATAAATTAAATTCGATCATTATAAAAAAAACTAAATTGGGTCACTTTTGTCTTTACCTCTCCGTACTTCTCACCAATCAACCATACAGCCCATACTCCCAACTCATTGCTTAAAACTTATATGAAGATTTGTTATTATAAAATATATTGTTTTTTTTCCTTGAAGTGGCTATTATAAAACATATTGGTTATTATAAACTATATTGGGTAGTTATTTAGAGGTTAAAATGACATGGATGAGCTTTATTGACCGGAATTATGAATGATGTGGTGAGCCGAGTCCATTTAATAATTTTTCAGTTATTCCATACAACAATTTACATGACCAACTATAAAGCAATTACACAATCCACAAACAACTTATAATTTTTTTGAACAATGGCATCTGAATTTCATTAATCACTATAGAAGATAATACAATCTAATGCATCAAAAAAAGAGGGGAAAAAATGACAAATTCACTAAAAGTCTCTTACAATGGTGCAAAAAAAAAGCAGACACTTTCATCGAGATTATCATACTAAAATTCATAAACTTTTCTAAATCTTCTTGTCTCTATCCAAACGAGACGCTTTAAAATTGTGAAAAACGAGTGGTGAGCGAACCAAGCTATCAGGCAGATTATGCTCCGCTACCCAGGTCTAATTACATCGGCAACCAATCATGGGATTCATCTTTCTAAGACCACCAACAAAATCAAAATCAGAGATTAGCTCCGTGAAGATCTTTGTACGAGTACTAACCGGTCGCCAAGATATGCTAGAATCATGCCACAAAAACAGATAAAACGAACCACAAAACAATAAAAAAACGTGTCACAAGGACAGAGAAAACGTGTGCCACGAAGATAGAAATTCTTATTAAAATATTAAAAAACAAAAAAAAATATAAAATATAATAAATCTGGTGGTCGGCAACCAATACTAAGATTGATAGTCAACCACCGGTTTAAGAGGGCAAAGATAAAAGGATGCGGCGAGCCTATAATACTTGGACATAGAACCATAGATATCATGCAGATAAATTGCCAAATATGGTCTAGGATTTTGATAGAGCTGGGATCCTCAGAGGCTGAAATCCGTGCTTGAGGCATGCTTCCCAAACTCTGTCGATGTTCGACATGGTGTAACCACACTCATGCTCCTCCCATCCTTCAAGACCATGCACTATCCCGGCTATGCGCGACACGCTCATCACTCTCCTCGGCAGCCAATTCTGTCACATTCATTCACATTGTACTGGTTTATACATACATGTATTACAAAGTAGAACCGAAGTACTACGGGGTTTCGAGACCAACCTCGCAAGAATCCACGTTCTCAAGGGCCATCGGAGTCTGCATTGCAGGTGTGGTGTGGTAGAAGCAGTCTTTGCGCAATCTTTTGGGTGGAAACTGTGAAAATGGAATGAATAGTGTTCCTTTAGCTGCCTTTCTTTGCTCTTCTTCGGTCAATTCCTCTCCTACTAACCATATCTGCAGCATATCAACAATCCATCAGCACTTTCCACTATCTAGGCTTGTGATAATTAAGACTTTAATTACCTTGTAAGAGCTATAACTCTTTGACATAACCAATTTTCCCTCAGAAATTGTGCCAAATGACTTATCAAGCTTCTCGTATTCGTCCTCACGGGAAACAGCAACCTGAATGCCTTTTTGGCACATGGAAAAGGCGACAGCAACGGCGACCTTTGTTAGCTTGCCTCTAAGAAGTAGTTGGGTTGTTCCCTTTGGTATGGTATTCAGAAGAACTGCCACTGCCAAGCTACTCCCATCCGCCAACTTCACCTTAAGCTTGGGGTACTTCTTCACATACACCTCACCATACTTATTCAGCTCTTCACTCTGCTCAATATTTGATTTCATGTAATTATCGCACGACACGACATGAGCATATTGACTGATTATGGGAAGAAAGGGGGGAAAACTTGCCTGATTCATGAGGCCAAGGCTCAACACACTAACACCTTTTTCATCAGCATCTAGCACGGCTTCCTCGATCAAGTTTTTGATGGACTCCTTTTGCCATTTCAAGCGGTACTGAAAATCAATTACAGAATTGTTAAGAGTTAAGACATCTTTGTACCAACTTGTAGTTGCAGAAATAAAGGTTTCTAACCTGCACTTTGTATTTGGGTATGACCCATGTCTGTAATTTGGTTTTATCAAAACGGTTCCTTTCAGCAACAAAGGTGCGACCATAAATCCAAGTAATCATCATGGACCACAACGTAACAGGCCAGAGTAACCACAAGTACCAAGCTGATGAGTAGGGTCTAGAGGCCAAGGAGGCAAATCCAAGGCGGAGATGATAGATTGACTCAGGCGTGGTTAGGTGTGTTAGATGCACCACGTCGGGCGATTCCTCTTTTCTTTTGAGTGAATTTTCATACAAGGTATTGGAAGATTTGTCCACTGTACCATACATGTAATCGTAGACCGGCATAAATAATGAGTAGTTGGTCCGGAACTGTGTGTGGTGTAACGAGTGGAATCTGCACAAATATAATGTCATGTGGTGTCAATCAGACACAGTCGGGTAAGGCTTAAGATCACTCCCCATGTCATGTGCTCCAGGTTTTCATGGCCTCAAAAGAGATAAGAAGTAAATAAGGTAATTGATTATGAAAGAGGAGAGACAGAGGACATACGACGGCGTGTACATTAGGTACTTGAGAGGAGGGAAAATGGAGAAAACCCAGTTGGGAATGAGTTCGAAGTTGCAATGGCCCATGCTGTTCATGAAGTCGATATAAGTGATGTAGCCGGCAAGGGCTATGATGGATGCGGTTCCAGTTATCACCGTTATCATCACTGGCGTCAAGAACAGGACAAAATATGCTAATATCTCTGCAAATGGATGTATCACAGCTGCAACACGCAGACTCGGAACGTAAAAGGGCTGATACAGTCATGTTAAACTGATAATTAAGTGAAGTCGGAGGTGCTTACAAGTAATAGGCTCGGTGACGACGGAGGAATGGTGGTGAGAGTGGTAGCGAGAATAAAGATAATGATGGTGCAGTGCTCTATGGAGCCAGTAGTACAGGAACTCCACAGGACCGGCATGGAGCAACATGATTATAATCACACCATCGGTTCTCCATAGGGGTAAATGTGACGCTCCTGGAAAGTATTTGTTGGACAAGTAAAACAGGATTGCACTGAACAAGATTTGATCATCCCTGCAGGTATGTTCGTGGTTCAGTCCTAATCCAAAACAATAACTACCAGAATTCAATACATATTACCAGTTCCTTTCCCTGTCAACTTGGTCGAATTCGATAGCCTTGTCCACAATCCTGTTGGTGCCTTTGGCTGCTCGATATCGAGAAAGGATAATCCATAGCTGGCCGTGTAACGCTCTCCATAACATGAGTGGGAGTATGGTAAGGTTGAAAAGGTCCAAGTCCTTTGCATCATTGACTAGAATCGAGTATATGCTCTCCGTAATCCAAGGCCCCAAGATTATGTACTGTCCAACAACAGATCATATACAAGTGCATGAGAGAATTGGATCGATATGGGAGAAAAATGAATACCTTAAAAGCTGGAAGAAGGAGATCATCATACTACCTTAAAGTTTCCAAGAGGCTTCCATGGCCAATCAGTGAGGATTCCTGGTTTAGAAGCCATGCTTTGGTGTTAAGACAAGTAATGAAGGCTGAGTTGATTTGTGTGCGTATGGGGTTGTAGTATATATGGTGCACTCAAGGTGCACCGTGGCCAGGTAAAAACAAAAACAAATATTTCAATCCAACAGACACTCCACGTGGACACCTGACTGTCCTTGTTCTTTGTCTAAGTCGGGTAATAAGTAGGGGTGGGAATTGTCGGGTACCCGGGATTCGGGTACCCGGTTCGTCCGGGTACCTCTTTAAACGGCCCGTGTCCCGGCCCATTAAATCCGGGTACCCGGGATTTGGGTACTGTTGCGTGTAAAATAGTCTATCGCAATTGCAGTGCAAGTGTACACATCGCAAGTAATAAAGTGATACTAAGTATCGGATATCGTCTCCACAGGGATTGGGCTAATGACTTCACCTTGATTTACTGCACGAAGTAAAAGAAATATTTCAGAGAGTTGTCACGAATAATAAAGTAAAACGTAAATAAAAGGATTGAGAAATCAAGATAGAGAGAATGGGCTGGTATTGAATTGCTCGGTAGTGCAGGTATTGAATTGCTCAGGATCTCCAGTTCTGTCGTCGCTCCCGTCGCCGACAGCACCTGTCGCGGCGTCTGTCCGTTAGTTGTCGCGGCAGCAGACACTAACTCAGTACTTCAAGCTTGGCAAGAATCCCAGATCTGCCTTGCCCTATCCCTAGGCACAAGTCTGTCGATGAACACGTCTTTGATGATACCTCCCGGCGTGAATCGAAGGATGAACACCGATGTGTATGAATTCTTCCTTAGCCACTTAACCTCGCCTTATCCCTAAGCACGAGATGGTTCAACTATAAACTAGAGAACACGCTTTTATCTCTTTCGTATACTTAACTCTCCCGATGCTAAGTAAATAGATAACCTCACAATGCTCTTCCGATGCTCTTGCAAGATATTCAAACCAAGATAAAAGAACTTGAAGTTTATTTTATTGAAACTGAAAAAATCCTAAAACAAAGCAACCCTTGCAACTACTTTACAAATCAACCCGTGGCCCTAGGGGGAAATTAGAACATGTCGATGACAGGCGGACGGCAGGGTTTTGGTTTAGGTTATGGGGTAGTCGGCTATATCCTAGGTTTAATCTATGCCCTTTATATAAGCTTTGGGCTCAAGTTATCTAAGGTAACAAGGATTACAACTTTAATTAAAAGTAAGACTCTAATAAAGATTAAATCTCTAAAGTATCCCACTTTCTAGCCGCCTCCTTGCTTTTAGGGATTTCCTCTCCTTTGAGCTTTGGCTTGACATATCTTTTGATCCGGGGCTTGGAAAATTATTTGGCTGCCACACGACAGACGAGCAGATTTTTCTCTATCTATCGATATCCACTTCATTTTTCCTCTTCAATAATCTGCTGTCACCATGCTGTCGTGACGGGTCCATGACAGGTTCGTCTTCTTCAGCGGCTTGTTCAGTTCAGCTTTCCTGCTTATCTGTCCTTCGCCTGCCTTCATCGTCAACTAAGGCAGCTACCTGCAAAATACACCATCTTTTAGTAGAATCCGTGCCTTTTATATAATTGTGATATTTAATTGAAAACTATCCTCAATGCAATGCAATGATGCTTGAATGCAGCAGAAATATGGGTTAAAAGGGTGTAAATAATAGAACTTTTACACACTCAACACACCCCCAAACTCAAGTCTTTGCTTGCCCTCAAGCAATTAATCCTAAAGAGAAATGAAAATTTTTGTGTTGGCTTTCAAACAGTGAACTGTCCCTTACCTGTCGCTCATTCTCTATGGCGGCAGCAACCTGTCGGAAAGGCTAGGATCTGTCCGGAATCTCCCTATAGCTCTCGTGCAGTGTGTTCATGCTTGTGAACAGTTATATGCTAAGACTCTTTTAGTTTCACTAGAATATTCAACTCCTTAACTCGAATTTTTATGCCAAAGTTTATTTATTTATTTATTTATTTTTTTTAGAAGGCACATTTTCATGCTTCTTTTTCTTCTATTTTCAAGCTAAAATTTTTCTAGAGCCAGTTTTGGGCACCTCTAGTTAGCTTCCTAGAGCCGGTTTCGGGCACCTCTAGGTTTTTGATTTTCTTTTACTAAACTTCTTTCCTAGAGCCAGTGTTAGGCACCTCTAGGGGCTATTCAAGTTCTAAGCATCCTATTCTAGTTTGGCTAAAAGAAATCTAAGCAATATAACAGTCACAAAAGTGTTTAAGTTTTTCAGAACTATAGAAAGGCTCTAAACTTTTTCCTTAACCTGTCCTAAAGGTGCTGCCACGACAGAGCCGTCATGACAGGTAAGCTAACTTCACAGTTTTAAGCCAACAGTTAATTTTTTTTTTTTTTTTTTTTAGATAAAGGCAAATAAAAAGACACAATAGTTAAACAAAAGATGTGCTAAGGATGCCATTAAATATGGAGGGTTGCCACCCCCAAACTCAAGGGTTGCATTGCCCTCAATGCAAAACAATCATAAAAACAAATAAAGAAAAAACAAGAAAAAAAAGTACATCACAATTATATAGGGGCAGGCAGCAATAAGAGGAGACAAAAGAAATAAAAACTTAAATTTTATGCGTTGTCCTCGCTGCTGCTGCTGACGCGGATCTGATGGTAGCGTCTGCGTTGAGGAGGTGGCTGGGCAGGTTCCGGGGCAGGTTGATCGACAGCTTCGTCAGCCTGTTGAGGGGCAGGATCTTCCTCCGGTTGGGGGACAGGGTCGTCAGCAGGTGTAAGGGCAGATGGCTCCACTAGCCTGACATCAGAACTGCTGCTGCTGCTGTCCCAGCAGGTGGACATGATGGCCTTGGACAGCTTTCTCTTGTCTGCCACATGCTTGATACGCTTCACCCGTGTGAAGGCGCTGTCTAAGTTCCTCCGGACAAGGGGGCTGTCGTCAGTGGCAGCTCGCTTTGTTCCTCGAGGGGAGGTGTCTGCCGGTGGGCTGCCGGCTGCCGTCGGGGAAGGTATGGAGGAGGCAGATTCTCCATGGGGAGAGACAGGTGGTGTGGGAGTAGGGGATGGGATATTGAAATAATGGGCGGGGAAGGTGGGGAAAGAGACATCCGAAAAATTCAAAGTGTTGGTAATGAAGTTTACCGTAGCATTGGAGAAGTCTCGGATGAATGTCATTAAGCCCATCTGGCGTTCCTCGATCCGCAGGACGGCAGCAAGGATGTGGGCGTTCTGATCTGCCGGAGCGGTGTTGGTGGCAGCCTCTGGGGCAGGTTCAGTGGCAGGCTCGGTGGCAGGCTCATCATCAGACTCAGCAGGAGGGGCGTTGGGATCAAAGGCGTTGAGGGGCGATACGACTACTAGCTCCATGAGGCTGGAGATGTTGTTGTCTGTCCAGCCGCTGCCCTTCTTGATGTTGTCTGAGGCTTCCTCCGGTACGGCTGCGCAGCGGCAGAGGGCAGTTATGGTGTAGGGCAGGCAGAGCCGTGAGTCTGAGCGGAAGGCGCAATCTAGAATGCTGTCCCTCATGTACCTGCCCACATTGATGGGCCTGTTGTGCATGATAGAGTGGATGAGGGCCAGTCTCTGCCTGTTGACTGTCGTATGGTGGGATGAGGGCAGGATACGCTTTTTGATAAAAGCGTTCCATAACTTTGCCTCAGGTAGGAGCTGCCCCCTATTGACAGAATGAGGGTTCTTCTTACTCGTGCTCCACGTCGTTCCTGCTTCTGTCAACTCCCTCATGACAGCATCATGGCCGGCAGCGTCGAGGCTGTCCCAAAACTGTTGATGGGCATCATCGTTGGGGCCGAAGAAAAGGCCGAAGACATGGTTGATGCTGCTGGCGGTAAAAGGGACTGTCACTCCTCTGACGGTGACAGATGTCGCCGTCTTGCTCTCGATCGCCGCATAAAACTCCCTGACTAGGGTGTCGTTAAGTTCTGCCGGCTGCTCGGCAAAGTCTTCCCACATTTGAGCTGTTATGGCCTGCATGATGAACGGCCGGAGTCCCAACAGAGGAGCATCTCTGTTGTAAATGAAGCTTCGTTCCTCCCAAAGTTCCTTCTTAGCGAACGGAGATGTTGCTGCGGAAGAGGAAGCGGCAGCAGCGTTCTGTCGGGTTTGTCTTGAAGACATGTTTGGTTGCAAGGGCTGAAAATGAAAGAAAAGAAATCAAAGTAGAAGAGAATAGCAAGAGAGAAAATCTGAAGTGAGGAAAAATGAAAAGGAGAAGGGGTTTATATAGCTGTCGGGGGCTGCCCATTTAATGCCGCAACGGCAGGCGGGAATAACGGAGCGGCAGATTGAATGTTGCGTCTGACACGTCTGACGGGCATTAATGCTGCGTCTGCCGCACGATTCTTCGTCTGCTGTGCGTCTGTTGACAGCCTGTCAACTCCGTCTGCGCCGGCAGCCGAAACGACAGGGTATAAATGGACTTTATTTTGGGCTGATGGATGGGCGGTGGGCTTGGGCCACTTCTTCTTTCTCACTTGCCTCCTTTATTTCCTAAAAACTGAAATTAAAAACAAAACATTATTAAAATAAATCTAATTCCTAATAAATAATATTAATAATAAAAATAAAAATAAAAGAATTAGGTTAAATTAGGGATGCCTTGTGGGGCATCACCTAAAGTAACCACTTCCTGTATTCCTGGGGCTTCAGTCCCTTGATAGTGCTTGAGGCGTTGTCCATTGACTTTGAATTGGTGCCCGTCCTTTAGTGATTGAATTGTAATGGCACCATGGGGAAAAACTTGAACTACTTGGAATGGGCCGGACCATCTAGATTTGAGCTTCCCTGGAAAGAGTTTCAATCTAGAATTGAACAACAACACAAGCTGCCCTGGGCAGAACTGTCGTGGCAGCAATTTCTTGTCATGCCACTTTTTAGTTTTTTCCTTGTAAATCCTTGCATTGTCGTAGGCCATTGTCCGTATTTCATCGATTTCATTCAAATCCAACAACCTTTTCTGGCCTGCCTTGTCCAAGTCCATGTTTACTGCCTTGATCGCCCAATATGCCTTGTGTTCTATCTCGACAGGCAGATGACAGGTTTTCCCATAAATCAAACGGTATGGAGACATGCCCAATGGAGTCTTGAAAGCTGTTCTGTATGCCCATAATGCGTCATTCAGAAGCAAAGACCAATCTTTCCTAGTTGGTTTAACCATTTTTTCAAGAATGTTCTTTACTTCCCTATTGGATATCTCAGCCTGTCCATTGGTCTGTGGGTGGTATGCTGTCGCGATCCTGTGCTTGACACCATATTTTCTCAAGGCGGCAGCAATGACCTTGTTGTCAAAATGTCTCCCTTCATCACTGATAATCGCCCTAGGGATGCCGAATCTAGAAAAGATATTTTTGTGCAAAAACTTTTGGACTGTTTTGGCATCATTCCGTTGAGTTGCGATTGCTTCTACCCACTTAGAGACATAATCCACTGCTAGGAGGATGTAAAGATTTCCACAAGAAGATGGAAAAGGTCCCATAAAATCAATCCCCCAAACATCAAAGATTTCGACTTCTAAAATGTTCTGCAGTGGCATCTCGTTTCTCCTCGAGATGTTACCTGTCCGCTGGCACCTGTCACAGTTTTTGTAAAATTCCTGTGCGTCCTTATACAGTGTCGGCCAGTAGAACCCTGACTGCAGCACCTTGGCAGCAGTTTTGTTGCCTCCTAAGTGTCCTCCATATTGTGAAGCATGACAGTGATGGAGAATGTCTTCTTGTTCTTCTTGTGGTATGCATCTCCTTATAACCTGATCTGCGCACATTTTGAAAAGAAGAGGTTCGTCCCAATAATAATGTTTAACATCATTTTGAAACCTCTTCCTGGCTTGGTAAGTAAGATCAGAAGGTAATATTCCGCTAACTATAAAATTAACGAAATCAGCATACCAGGGAAGGTTAGAAGACTTACCTGCCGCCATGGCTGTCGCGACAGCTAGTGCGGCAGCAAAGAGCTGCTCATCTGGGAAGGTCTCCAATATGTGTGTCTCATCTGGCGGTAGACTCTGTCCCGTTTCCAACCTCGACAAGTGATCTGCCACCTGATTTTCTGTCCCCTTTTTATCTTTTATCTCAAGGTCGAATTCTTGTAATAGTAAGATCCAGCGTATCAACCTAGGTTTTGCATCTTTTTTTGCAAATAGATACTTGAGGGCAGAATGGTCGGTGTGGATTATAACCTTCGTTCCAAGTATGTAAGAACGAAACTTGTCGATAGAAAACACCACGGCTAACAGCTCCTTTTCCGTGGTGGTATAATTCACTTGGGCATCATTCAATGTTTTGCTGGCGTAATATATGACATGGAATAGCCTGTCCTTGCGCTGCCCAAGTGCTGCCCCGACAGCATAGTCACTAGCATCACACATAATTTCAAACGGTTGCGTCCAGTCTGGTGGCTGTACTATAGGGGCTGTCACTAACTTTTCCTTCAGAACCTTGAATGCTTCAGTACATTCTTCATTAAAGTCAAAGGGTCGGTTCTGCTCTAGAAGATGACATAGGGGTTTCGTGATTTTTGAGAAATTGGCAATAAATCTCCTATAAAAACCAGCATGCCCTAAAAAACTCCTAATGCCCTTGACTGTTGTTGGCGGCGGCAGCTTCTCTATGACCTCTATTTTTGCCCTGTTGACTTCTATCCCACGGCAGCTAATCTTATGGCCTAAGACTATCCCTTCATCCACCATAAAGTGGCATTTTTCCCAATTAAGAACAAGATTAGCCTTTTCACATCTTTCAAGTACCTTTTGAAGGTTGCCGAGGCAGCTCTCAAAATCGTCTCCAAAGACGGAAAAATCATCCATGAAGATCTCAAGGAAGTCTTCTACCATGTCGGAGAATATTGCCATCATGCACCTTTGGAAGGTGGCAGGTGCGTTACAGAGGCCGAATGGCATTCTCCTGAATGCAAATGTTTCGTAGGGGCATGTGAAAGTCGTTTTCTCTTGGTCCTCCGGTGCAATAGCAATCTGGTTAAAACCTGAATAACCATCAAGAAAACAATAATAAGATTTACCCGCTAATCTATCAAGCATTTGATCAATAAAGGGTAAAGGAAAGTGGTCTTTTCGGGTAGCTTTGTTAAGCTTCCGATAGTCCATACAAACCCTCCAACCGGTCACAGTCCTGGTTGGGATTAACTCGTTGTTTTCGTTGGTTATCACAGTCATGCCTCCTTTCTTGGGAACACATTGCACTGGGCTTACCCATTTGCTGTCGGAGATGGCGTAAATAATACCAGCATCTAACCATTTAATTATTTCTTTACGCACTACCTCCTTCATTGCAAGGTTTAACCGCCTTTGGGCATCAATAGTCGGCTTATGGTCTTCCTCTAAGAGGATTTTGTGCATACAGATTGCCGGACTAATGCCCTGGATGTCTGCTATCGTCCATCCTATCGCCCTTTTATGCTGCCTCAACATGTCGATCAGCTGTTGTTCCTGTTCCTGCGGCAGCTTAGCAGAGATGATTACGGGCAGTGTGTTATCACAACCTAGATAAGCATATTTAAGCTGCCCTGGCAGGGGCTTAAGTTCTAAGACAGGTGGTTCAACAGTGGAGGGCTTTTGGATTAAATGGTTATCCGAAGTGTAATTTAAGGGTTCGAATAACTTACCTGGACGATGATCTAACCAGTTTACCTCCTCATGACCTTCAGTATCAGATGTATCGGATTCAGAGGGGTCACTGTCGTCTGTGCTGCCGTCGTTGCTGTCGTCGTCACTGTCGTGACAGGTTGGTAGATGGCTGTCGCAGCAGTGACCAAATTTAATATCCCGGCAGCCTGACCTGATGCAGGGGTAATCAAAGGTCACCTCGATGATGGCTTTGCATTCCTCGTCCACATCGGCATGTTTCATTGCTTGGAGAACATTCAACTTAATTTCTTGATCGTTCACGCGCATGGTGAGTTCTCCTTTCTCCACATCAATCAACGATCTTCCCGTGGCTAAGAAAGGTCGTCCGAGGATGACTGGTGCGTTCTCATCTGCCTCACAATCTAAAATAAGAAAGTCAGCAGGAAAAATAAGTTTATCCACTCTTACCAAAATATCTTCAATTTTTCCCTCGGGGTGAACGTAAGAGCGGTCGGCTAGCTGTAGGGTAACTGTCGTGGGCCGCGCCTTGCCAATACCTAGTTTCTGAAAAACAGATTTGGGCATTAGATTAACACTAGCACCAAGATCACAAAGTGCCTTACCCACAAATTTATCGCCAATTACGCAAGGTATGAGGAAGCTCCCTGGATCCTTCTTTTTCTGGGGTGGTTGTCGATGAAGAATACTCATGCAACCCTCTTGCATCCTTACCGTTTCAAATTCCCCAAGTTTAGATTTTTTAGACATTACATCCTTGAGGAATTTAGCATAACCTGGCATCTCCCTAACAGCATCTAACAACGGAATATTAATATGAACCTGTTTAAAAATATCATAAATTTTTTTGAGTTGAGATTCATTCTTAGCTTGTTGTATCCGTTGAGGAAAAGGTGGTGGAGGACGATAATCAGCAATGCGTCCTTCCCACTGCATGCGAATCTGAGGACGATGATCTTCCTTTTTCTCCTCTGTCGCTTCTGCTGTCGTGACAGGATCATCGGCAGCAGTCTGTTTGTCACCTGTCGGGGCAGCTTCCTCGGCAGGTTTGTTCAAAGCAGGGTCCTTTTCTGTGTCAACTTCTTTTTCCGGCCCTGGTAACTTTTTCCCACTCCTAGTAGTAATTGCCTTACATTGCTCATGTGGGGGTGGTCTAGCGTTTTCGGTATTGCTAGGGAAACCTCCATTCTGCCTTGGTTTGATATGCTGCGATACCTGACCCATTTGTGTCTCTAGAGATTTCAAGGTGGCCTCATGGTTTGTCATTCTCATCTTAGTTTCGTCCATAAAATTTTCCGTCTTTTTGACAAACTGATTAATGTTATCCATATACGTGCCAGTCTGAGACATAAAGGTAGCCAGAGTCTGCTCCAATACACTACTCGTGGCAGGTGGTGGCTGCTGTTGTTGCTGAGGCGGCAGGTTCTGCGGCAGGTTCTGCGGCTGTAGTTGCTGTCGCGTCAACAATCTAGGACCCCCCTGATTCTGATTATATGCTTGCGGATTCAGGGCATTGTTAGGATTACTCCAGGAAAATTTGGGATCCTTTCTCCAATTAGGGTTGTAATTGTTGGAATTGTAGTTTGGCTTGTAATTTCCAACATATTTCCCTTCTTCTATGTTTATAGGGCACTCATCCCTACTATGATTTCCCTCACAAGTGGCACAAATTTCCTCGACAGCAAACCCTCGTACTTCCTCTTCACTCAATAAGTGTTTCATGGCTTTGGTGAGGAATGCTACCTGTGATTTCATAGTGCTGTCAGCCTCATAGTCCTTGACAGCAAGTACCCGTTTACCCCCTCTTCTAGCTGTCGGAAACTGCTCCTCATTCTTAGCTAGATTTTTCAGAACTTGTAATGCCTCGTCCGGATCTTTATCCAATAACAGTCCATTTGCTGCAGAATCAATGCGAATGCGAGTTTGTAAGTTAGCAGCATTATAAAACTTAGTTACCTGATTCTAGACGGGGAATCCATGCATTGGGCAGTTCCGTAGAAGAGTAGTAAATCTGTCCCAGGCCTCGTGCATTGGCTCGTCATCTTCCTGTTGAAAAGTAGCAATTTCGTTACGTAATCGCTCAGATAAATGTGAAGGATTAAAACGAGATAAGAATTCACGAGTTAGATCTGCCCAAGTCGTAATAGAACCCGGTGTAAGTTTATTCCACCAAGTTTTAGCTCTATCCCTTAATGAATGGGGAAATAATCGAAGCCTCAGTATCTCCGGACTAACTCCTGGCAGCCTAAACGAACCACAGATCTCCTGGAACGTTTTGAGATGCTCCCTAGCATCTTCTGTCGCAGAACCACTGAACTGTCCGGCGTTGTTGATCATACTAAACATGACAGGTTTAAGTTCAAAGTTATCAACATCAATATCCGGCAGCGTGGTCTCCAGCTCTACATGGTCATTCAGCATGTAGTCACGACATGACCGTCGTCCACCTGCCCCAGGCGGATCGCCGACAGGCGGTATGTCTCCTCCAGCAGGTTGGTTACGGGCCATCTGCTCAAGCTGTTCTTCAAGGTATTCGTTCCTGTCTAAAAGATGGCGAATTTGTTTCTTGAGATTGAATGATCGTTCGATTTCTGGATCTAACTTATACTCAGGATCTTTGCCTCTTTTCGATCTGCGCATAAACAAGAGAACCTTGTGAAAAGCAAGAGTTTAAAACAAAATAAGAATTAAAGAAAAACTAAAAACGAAAAAAAAAAAAAAAAGTGCAATAAAATAAAGATGTAGTTATGTTGCCAATCCCCGGCAACGGCGCCAAAAACTTGTTGCGTGTAAAATAGTCTATCGCAATTGCAGTGCAAGTGTACACATCGCAAGTAATAAAGTGATACTAAGTATCGGATATCGTCTCCACAGGGATTGGGCTAATGACTTCACCTTGATTTACTGCACGAAGTAAAAGAAATATTTCAGAGAGTTGTCACGAATAATAAAGTAAAACGTAAATAAAAGGATTGAGAAATCAAGATAGAGAGAATGGGCTGGTATTGAATTGCTCGGTAGTGCAGGTATTGAATTGCTCAGGATCTCCAGTTCTGTCGTCGCTCCCGTCGCCGACAGCACCTGTCGCGGCGTCTGTCCGTTAGTTGTCGCGGCAGCAGACACTAACTCAGTACTTCAAGCTTGGCAAGAATCCCAGATCTGCCTTGCCCTATCCCTAGGCACAAGTCTGTCGATGAACACGTCTTTGATGATACCTCCCGGCGTGAATCGAAGGATGAACACCGATGTGTATGAATTCTTCCTTAGCCACTTAACCTCGCCTTATCCCTAAGCACGAGATGGTTCAACTATAAACTAGAGAACACGCTTTTATCTCTTTCGTATACTTAACTCTCCCGATGCTAAGTAAATAGATAACCTCACAATGCTCTCCCGATGCTCTTGCAAGATATTCAAACCAAGATAAAAGAACTTGAAGTTTATTTTATTGAAACTGAAAAAATCCTAAAACAAAGCAACCCTTGCAACTACTTTACAAATCAACCCGTGGCCCTAGGGGGAAATTAGAACATGTCGATGACAGGCGGACGACAGGGTTTTGGTTTAGGTTATGGGGTAGTCGGCTATATCCTAGGTTTAATCTATGCCCTTTATATAAGCTTTGGGCTCAAGTTATCTAAGGTAACAAGGATTACAACTTTAATTAAAAGTAAGACTCTAATAAAGATTAAATCTCTAAAGTATCCCACTTTCTAGCCGCCTCCTTGCTTTTAGGGATTTCCTCTCCTTTGAGCTTTGGCTTGACATATCTTTTGATCCGGGTCTTGGAAAATTATTTGGCTGCCACACGACAGACGAGCAGATTTTTCTCTATCTATCGATATCCACTTCATTTTTCCTCTTCAATAATCTGCTGTCACCATGCTGTCGTGACGGGTCCATGACAGGTTCGTCTTCTTCAGCGGCTTGTTCAGTTCAGCTTTCCTGCTTATCTGTCCTTCGCCTGCCTTCATCGTCAACTAAGGCAGCTACCTGCAAAATACACCATCTTTTAGTAGAATCCGTGCCTTTTATATAATTGTGATATTTAATTGAAAACTATCCTCAATGCAATGCAATGATGCTTGAATGCAGCAGAAATATGGGTTAAAAGGGTGTAAATAATAGAACTTTTACACACTCAACAGGTACCCGTAAAATTCGGGTACCCGGGTAATCGGGTACCGGGTACCCGGTTCATGTATTTTTTTAATTTTTTATTATTTTAAAATTAAAAAAATCATATGTTAAACACAAAAATATTTTAAAAAAAATTAAACTTAAAACTTAAAAGAATATAATACAAACATAGAAAAAATATAGGGATTTAAACTTAATTTTAGAGTGAAAATATTAAGAAACATAAAATAAAAATATAATTTTAAATATAAAAAATATTTATTAAATTTTATTGGGTCGGGTCGGGTACCCGGTAAGGGAAAACTCTCGGCCCGTGTCCCGAGAAATTTGCCGGGTCGGGTACCCGGCCCGGTCGGGTAATTTTTTTTCGGGAATTACCCGGTATTTTTGTTTCGGGTAGTCGGGTTTTCGGGTCGGGTCAATCGGGTCGGGTATTTTCTCCCACCCCTAGTAATAAGGGCAGCCTATATTAAATTACACATAATATACAAGACCAACACAACTTTTCTATTTTCTTAGGTCATAAGTTCTATACCCACTAAGAACACCACATTCCTTCCTTTAAAGTTTCCCTTCCACTCCCCTCTAGGTAAGATTAGAATTAGGATTTGTCCGAAAAATAAAGAATTCAATATTTATGGTTCATGAGATCTTATATGTACCCAAAAATGAAAGTATATATGATTAAAGAATTAAGAGTTGATACGATTGATTCATAAGGGTTTAATTTGAATTATGGGATCTACTAATTGGCCTAGTGGCTAAAGATATTTATATTGTCCTACATTGAATGGGTTCGAATCCCGGCATGTGAATGTAACGCTCACTATTTAATAAAAAATGAATTATGAGACTAAAGTCAGCTAAATCTGTTTTGGACCCGATCTTTTTTAAACCCGACCTGTTAAGTGACCCGACCTGTTGTTGACCTGAACTGATATTGACCCGAAATACATGATTAAGTATGATCATTAAATTAATATATTTATTTTTTATATTTATAAATTATAGTATATAAAAACATTTAAAAGTTTTATTAAATTAAGAACATGTGATTAATAAATTTAAAATAAATTATTTAAAATTTGTTAATTATAATCATTAAAGTTAAAAAATATCTTTTTATATTAAGTATATCATCATATTAAAAAATTTAATTATAACCATTAAATTAATTGTATTAAAAAATTTAATTATATCATCATATCATGAAAACGAATGGCTCATAGGAAAAATAGCCATGCAAACTAGAAGGTCCACGAGAACCTAACTCTTGCAATGGCCACAAGGAAACCCTCACAAGGAAACTAGCATGTTTGGTTTTGTGTTTAGGGTCTATAAATCTCGATTGAACGAGAAAATATGTCTCGGTCATCGTGTCGGCATGTTTAAATTTAAAAATTCAAACGTGATTTAGACTCAAACATGATTTTGGGAAAAGCAAGGTAAAAGTAACTTTTGCGTTTCGTCGTGATTTTTACACAATCGTGATGAACATAAATTGCTTTGTATGTGTGTGGGGTATATGTATGGCGCATTCAAGCTGCCCTTTTCATGTTAATCATAAAACTATTTGCTTAAAAAAAATGGGTTCAAGGTTTCGCTTCTCTCTTTAACTAGTCTATCTGTCACATCCTGGATTTTAAATTTTTCAATAAGCTTAGTCCAATCTAATAAGGGTTTAATTTGAATTTTAGGACTAAAGCAAGGGTGGATTCAAAAATTTAATCGTGATAGTTTACCGACCAATATAATTATGGGAAAACTATACCGGTATTCTCCAAACTATCACCGTTCTCCTGTTTTGGTCCCCCGACGTTAAATAGCTAACGGTTTTGCTGACGTGGCATTTTTTTAATATTTTTTAATCATTTCTCTCTCCTCCTATATTATTTTTATTTAATTTTATTCACCCAATCATGTCGTGACACGTGTCACTACCCTATTACTTGAAAAAAAACCCCAAAATCCTTAAAAATACATTTGGTGTTGCTGGGATTCAAACCCTAGAACACTTGCGCAAAAGTAAAAAAATAATATTTATGTACGATAGAATATAATTTTTTATATTATATTTAATATAATAAATAAATAATAATTTTACAATAATTTTATAATAATAAATAAATATTTAATTAGTTTTGTTATTATCAATCAAAGTAAAAAAAATTAGTTTGATTTTTATAATTTTAAACATAATTTAGTTAAATATATTTAATTTAAAAATAGCACAATTTATTAGTTTAACTTGGTGGTTAAATATTTAAAATTTTATCAATAAAGTATTGTGTTCGAATGTGTTGTTTCTAATTTGTATAGGTTAAATATAAATGTTAGAAAATTTAAACCAAATAGTTGGCTTAGTATAATTGGTTTACACATTGGCCTTCCATGCTAGTTACTTGGGTTCAAATCTTAGTGGCACCAAGTTGTGTTTTAAAGGTTTTTTTGGGTTAATTTGTATAGCTTAAATATAAATGTTAGTAAACTTGAATCAAGTAATCATGTAACACCCGGGTTGAGGGGTTAGGTGAAAATAATATTTTAATATTATTTGGGCTCAGTTTTTATAATCAAAATGATTCTTTAAAATTTCGGGTTTCGTTTTCAAATTAATTGATTTAATGATTGACTATGTTTTGAAATTTAATCCCAAATAGCCATGGATGATGTGCCCTTGTGAATATCCCATTTCATTAAGGGCAATGTGGTCTTTTAGCCTTTAAATTTAAACAAACAATTAAAAATACCCATTTTTCTCACCATCTTCTACTATTCACCTTCTTCCTCTCTAACGTGAAAAAGGGTTCCCCTCTCCAATCTACTATTTCATTCAAAAGCTCCCTCATTTCAACTCCAAATTGAAAGGTAATGGCATTTTTGACTTCCCCTCATCTCTCTCTCCATGAAAGTACCTTTTATTTTCATTTTCATGAAGGTTTTGGAAAATGGAAGTTTTGAATATTTTGAATAAAAATGAGATCTTTATGTTGTTAAGTGAAGTGTTTTGATTTAATATGCTTAGTTATGGTATATAGACGTCAAATGGTATATCATATGTGAATTCCAAATGATTTTGGGCAATTTTCGGAATTGGGTTTCAAGGGGGTTTTTGGAGGGTTTTAAAGTGGTTTTTGGGGTGGTTTAATGTTGGTTTTTGGGGGCTGGTGGTAGTATGATATATGAGGGTCACTTTGGGTGTATTTGATGGTTGTTTGGATGCTTGAAATGGAAGACTTCAGTGGGTTTTAAGGGCTGCTCGGGAATTCTGTTTTGGGCTTGTTTTTGAGTGTTGGATGCTTGAAAATGTTGATCCGGGTTAGTTTCGATGATGAGATATTGATTGTGATTGTTTTGTTTGTGTTTGAGATTGATTAGAATCGAGTTTGGGCACCGGTGAAGCATCGGAAGTGAATCCGGGAATTTGAAGACGGTTGCTTGCTTGGTCTTTGAGCTTGGAAGCTTAGGTGAGTGGTTAATTGTTTTACTTGGTTTTAAAATGATTGGTTCGAGTATATGGACTAGGTCGGGCTTGGTAGACCCACCTAGAGTTAGGATTAGGGTGGTAGCCTAATCCTAAGCTTGATCTAGAGCCTTTGGATGAACTCATTTATGTGGTTGTGTATGTCTCGTATGAAATGTGATATGAATGCTTATGTATATTGTATTATACATGTGAGATGAGACATGACTTGTGATGCTTGAGACATGCATGATGATGGTTGTTGGTGAGTACGTGCTAAGCACGGAATTGATTGAAATGAGTAATGTGAAATGAGTAAAATGTTGGCACTAGTATGCTTGAGTACAAATGATCGATCATTAGGATGTTAGTGTGTACACATGAGTCAAAAGTCGCGCGTGGCCTTGGTGGCGTTGAGTCACCAAGGAGGAGTACGGGTTCGCCCGGAAATTGTAATTATATATAGTCGGTGATGAGTGGAATCCCATCGACGGGGCGTGAGGATGAGTGGAATCCCCTCCGCGAGACCGGTGATGAGTGTAATCCCACCGTGAGGTAATGTGGTTGTTGGATGTGAGTTCCAACATGTCTATCCGCGTATTCGGGTCATAGCTAGGTGTCAATGTTGATTGATAAGTATATCAATGTGTTGAGGTTTATGATCTTTAATGGGATGCTTGAATGTGATTACATGTATTGTGGAGTTGAGCTTATGATCATGGCATTTATATTGTATATTGCTCATGCATCTTTATCTTGTGGCTCTTGTGGATCCTTGGTATATTTGTGTAATGCCTTGGCTAGATCGTGCTCGGACCCTGCAATGTTGAGGTTTGTTTTTAGAGCTTACCCTCACTAAGCATCATTGCTTACGCTCTCTTTGTTCAACATTGCAGATCCTTAGTTCGTGGGTTGCTTGAGCAAGAGGAGGGCCTCCAAGTGTGGTTGTTATCTTTGAGTACTTCAAGTATGAGTTTTTCATGTTGAACATGTAATAGTCTAAGCAATGTGACATGTGTTATTTTGATGGCTATGTTGTGGTCGATGTTGCTTGGGAGCATGTTAGACTCCTTGTATGTGTTGGCTATTTTGACTTGGGATGTATGCCTTGCTTGATACCCTGTTAGCATGTTGCCATTTTGAAGTTGTCTAAGTGTTGACCTTTGAATGCTTAATGCCTTAAATGAATCGTATGCGTGCATGACTTGTGTTGTTGTGCCTTTGTGTTTAGTTCGTTTTATTGATGTTGAAGCATGCTTGTATGTTGGGTTGCCTTAAGTTTCATTGCTAGTGTGTTGTTATAGGTTGTGGAGGTGTTTTGGGGCACCCTTGTGCCTTAAAACAGCCAAAACGAATCTGCAGACAGGGGGCGTTTCGAAACGGGCCACCCTGTTTCGATACGGTCCCTTTGCATTTGGCCTGCCGTTTCGAAACGGATAGGGGTCGTTTCGGAACATTTTTGCTACTGGAATTTTGAGAAATTGGCGAGATAAAGGCGTTCCGAAACGGGCCTTTGATGTTTCGAAACGGTCAAATCTCGTTGACCACGAGAAGTTGACCGTTAGGGTCGTTTCGATACGGGTCACCCATGTTTCGAAACGGTCACCCTATGGTTGACCTTGGCCTGTTGACTAAGTCAAGGCGTATCGAAACATCCTAAGGGCGTTTCGATACGGCCTGCTGTAAAGGGCTAAAATGAGCTGTTTAATGTATGGTTTGTTTGGTCGATGTTAAATTGTTTGCATTTTCCGCTGTTGTGCTTCACATAGGATTTAACTATGCCTATAGACAAGATAAAGTAAAAAGGAAATTTTCTGGGTCGTTAACCGAGGGGGAACCTTATCGGGTTTCGCTTCGGTTTTCCCCGTGTGGCCTACTCGGATCGGTCATCCGACCAGACCGGGACGAGGGGGTTACACTTGTTGGTATCAGAGCCTAAGGTTACCGAGACCTTGGGCATGTAAGTGAGGTAAGTTCAAGTTTTTGATTGATTTGCACGGTGTTTGCTTGCTTTGCCAGAATGATTGCTTGTGTGGCAAGTATGTTGAATTGTTTTATTTCGAAGCATGTGTGTAAGAGTCCCATTGCTACTATTACATTGGAAAAATGATTTTTAAGTGAGGGAACGTACTTGAACACTTGGAAGCCTTGCCTTGCTAACCCAGCTTGTATGTTTTGTTGTTGTGGTTGTAGTTGATATCTCTGGGAGCGATGTCTAGACCGAGAGGTAGGCCGAGGGTGGTTCGTCAGGAACCACGGGTTGCAGCTCCTGTTGAGCCGGCAGTTGGTGTGGAGGCTCACATAGAAGGGCCGGTGGCCGCGGGAGTTGGCGCTCCTCCACCACCTCCACCACCACCACCTCCTCCACCTAGAGTTGGGGGCGAGGATGGAGCCGGAGGAGATGGGCCTCAAGGTGGCCAGGGTGGCCAAGGTCAAGCTGGAATTGATATGACTCCGCTAGTGCAAGCAATAGCGGGAGCATTTCAGGCCGCAGATGCGGAAGCTCAGGCTGCAGCTCAGCCTAGGTGTTACGATGCCAGTCTACCTTTGGAGAGGCTCCGTAGCTTGGGAGCCGAGGAGTTTAGAGGATCTACTCCGGAGAGATCGGAGTTATGGTTGGAGACGACAGTTCGTATCTTGGCTCAGATGGGTTGTGCGGGCGCACATAGATTGGGTTGTGTGATCTCGCTGCTTCAGGGTGATGCCTACACCTGGTGGGTCACCATTACTACTGGGGTTCCAGAGGCAGAGATAGATTGGGATTTCTTTGAGTCCGCTTTCAGGAAGAGGTACTTGGGACCGAGGTACCTAGATGAGAAGAAGCGAGAGTTCATGGCTCTTACTCAGGGAGAGGCTTTTGTGACTGATTATGAGATCCGCTTTGTTCGCTTGAGTCAGTATGCTCCAGAGTTAGTTCCTACTGAAGTAGAACGCTGTAACCGATTCCGCTACGGATTGAATGAAGAGGTCAAGAGGTACACGTTGGCTTCTGACTACTCAGACTTTGATATATTGGTCACGAGGGCCAAGGATTTAGAGCATAGTTTGGGTTCGGCCAAACGATCTGGTGGTTCTAGTTCTGGCAAGAGGCATAACCACTTTGATGGTAGAAATGCCAAGAGGCACAGAGGTGGCGGACATCAGTTTGACCATAGACGTGGCGGTGGCCACCATGGTAGGGGCCATCAGGGCCATAGAGGAGGAGGGCGTTTGCCCGAGTGTACCCGATGTGGGAGACAGCACGCTGGTGAGTGTTGGGGTAACTTCCATGCTTGTTGGAACTGTGGTTCGAGGGACCACTTTAGGAGGGATTGTCTGCATCTGGCGGCTCAGGCACCGAACATTGCTCAGGCTCCTGCGAGAGCGAATGATTTTCAGAGAGGCCATGGGCGCGGTCGTGGCTACTTCCGGCCTAGGGCTGATGCACCTAGGGTAGATGCTCAGAGGAATCTTGCTCATGTTGTGGCTGTGCAGCCGGAGGCGGGAGGACCAGCGAGAGTCTATTCTCAGAGAGAGGCCGGGAACGACACTGATGTGATAGCAGGTAATTTCGAGTTACAGTCTATGTCTTTGCTTTCTTTGGTTGATTCGGGTTCTACGCATTCCTACATTTTGAGTGAGCATGCACAGAAGTTAGATATCCCTGTTGAGATCTTAGATGTAGGTATGCATGTTACTAGTTCTTTTGGTGAGACAGTTGTGGTTAGACGTATGTATAGGAGATGTCCACTGAAGATTCAGGGTCATGTGTTCTCAGTTGACATGATGGAACTTCCTTTCTATGGTTTTGGTATTATTCTGGGTATGGACTGGTTGGTTGAGCATCGGGCTAGTGTGGATTTTGAGACAAAGAGAATTTCTTTGAAGCTTTCTGATGACTACGAGGTAGTAGTAGTAAGCGAGAACATTAAGTTCTTGTCTAATGTGGTGTCAGCTTTAGAGGCTCATAGGTTGATGGACTCTGGATGTGGGGCTTATTTAGCTTATGTTATGAATCCGGATATGAGTGAAGCTAGACCGAAAGATATCAGAACAGTGTGTGACTTTCCAGATGTGTTTCCTGAAGAGTTGCCGGGTTTGCCTCCTGACAGAGATGTTGAGTTTGTGATTGAGACAGTTTCAGGGTCTAATCCAGTTTCGATAGCTCCGTATCGCATGGCTCCGAAAGAGTTGAAAGAGTTGAAGAGTCAGTTGCAAGAATTATTAGACCGTGGTTTCATTAGGCCTAGTAGTTCTCCGTGGGGTGCTCCTGTGTTGTTTGTGAAAAAGAAAGATGGTAGCATGCGCATGTGTATTGACTATAGACAGTTGAATCAGTTGACTGTGAAGAACAAGTATTTGTTGCCTCGTATAGATGATTTGTTTAATCAGTTGAGAGGTGCTTCAGTGTTCTCGAAGATAGATTTGAGATCCGGGTATTATCAGTTGAAGGTAAAGGAGGGTGATGTTCCGAAGACAGCTTTTAGGACTAGATATGGTCACTATGAGTTTATTGTGATGCCATTTGGGCTCACGAATGCACCAGCAGCATTCATGGACATGATGAACAGAATTTTTAGAGACTATCTAGACCGTTTTGTAGTTGTTTTCATTGATGATATACTTGTGTACTCGAAGACAAAAGAAGAGCATGATGAGCACTTGAGATTTGTTTTACAGAGATTGTTGAGCAATCAGTTGTATGCGAAGCTTAGTAAATGTGAGTTCTGGATTCGAGAGGTTGTATTTCTTGGCCATGTTGTTTCGGCCGAAGGCATCCGAGTTGATCCATCGAAGATTGAGGCTATTGTTGAGTGGAAACAACCTAAGTCCGTGACCGAGATTAGGAGTTTCCTAGGATTAGCCGATTACTATAGGAGATTTGTTGATGGTTTCTCTAGGGTAGCTGCTCCTTTGACTAAATTGTTGCAAAAAGGGGTCAAGTTTGAATGGTCAGATGCAAGACAGAAGGCCTTTGAGAAATTGAAAGAAGCTTTGACGAATGCTCCAGTGTTAGTGCAACCTGTTTCTGGTAAGGAGTTTGTGATCTACAGTGATGCTTCCTACGTAGGCTTAGGATGTGTTTTGATGCAAGAGAGGAGAGTTGTTGCTTATGCTTCTAGACAGTTGAAGATCCATGAGATGAACTATCCTACTCATGATATAGAGCTAGCCGCAGTTGTGTTTGCATTGAAGATTTGGCGTCATTATTTGTATGGTGAGAAGTGTATAGTTTACATCGATCACAAGAGCTTGAAGTACTTGATGACACATAAAGAGTTGAACTTGAGACAGAGAAGATGGTTAGAGTTGCTAAAAGATTATGATTTGACCATTGAGTACCATCCGGGTAAAGCAAATGTAGTAGCCGATGCTTTGAGTAGAAAAGTGGCTGTTGAATTGAGAGCTATGTTTGCTAGGTTGAGTGTGTCCGATGATGGTGGTTTGATCACCGAGTTGCAAATGAAGCCTTCTTTGATTCAGTTGATTAGAGAGAAGCAGTTGCAAGATGTGAGTTTAGTTCCTCATGTTCAGGACATAGCCGAAGGAAGACCAACCGAGTATAGTTTCAGTGGTGAGAACTTGTTGTGCTTTAGAGGTAGAATTGTTGTACCAGAAGATGTTGAGTTGAGACGTCAGATTCTGAGTGAAGCACATTCGAGTCCCTTTTCTATGCATCCGGGTAGTACCAAAATGTACCGAGATTTGAAGAATGATTACTTTTGGGTTGGTTTGAAGCGAGATGTAGCCGAGTATGTGAGCCGTTGTATGGTTTGTTACAGCCTTTGAAGATTCCGGAATGGAAATGGGAGAGGATCACCATGGATTTTGTGTCGGGGTTGCCTTTGTCTCCTTCGAAGAAGAACTCCGTTTGGGTGATTGTTGATAGGTTCACTAAGTGTGCTCACTTCTTAGCGGTGAACACTACGGATTCATTAGACAAGTTGGCAAACTTGTACATCCGTGAGATTGTGAGACTTCATGGAGTTCCGAAGTCCATTGTTTCATATAGGGATCCTAGATTCACTTCGAGGTTCTGGGGTTGCTTGCATAGTGCTCTAGGTAGCCGTTTGCATTTCAGCACATCTTATCATCCGCAGTCCGATGGGCAGTCAGAGCGAGTGATACAGATTCTTGAGGATATGCTTCGTTGTTGTGTGATTGACTTCCAGGGTTCTTGGGAGAAGCACTTACCGTTGGTTGAGTTTGCTTACAACAACAGTTATCAGTCTAGTATTCAGATGGCACCTTATGAGGCTTTGTATGGTAGACGATGTAGGACTCCGATTTGTTGGGCTGAAACAGGTCAGAGATTGTTACCTATGCCAGACTTGCTTAAGGGGACTACCGACAAAGTAAAGTTGATTTGTGACCGTTTGAAAGCAGCTTCCGATCGTCAGAAGTCTTATGCAGATTTGAAGAGGAAAGAGATTGAGTATTCAGTGGGTGAGAAAGTGTTTCTGAAAGTATCTCCGTGGAAGAAGGTAATGAGATTTGGCCGGAAGGGCAAGTTGAGTCCGAGGTTCATTGGTCTGTATGAGATAGTTGAGCGGATTGGGCCTGCAGCTTATCGTTTGAGGTTACCTTCCGAGTTAGAGAAGATCCATGATGTCTTTCATGTGTCTATGCTTAGGAGATATAGATCGGATCCTTCTCATGTGATGCCCGTTGAGGAGATAGAGTTAAACCCGGATTTGTCCTATAATGAAGAGCCCGTTGAGATACTTGCTTCTGATAGCAAGGTGTTGCGTGGCAAGACCATAGAGTTGGTCAAAGTGTTGTGGAGACATAGAGGCGTGGGAGAGGAAAGCAGATATGGTTGAGCAGTTTCCGTATTTGTTTCCACCAGGTAATTTCGGGGACGAAATTCCTTAAGTGGGGGAGAGTTGTAACACTCGGGTTTAGGGGTTAGGTGAAAATAATATTTTAATATTATTTGGGCTCGGTTTTTATAATCAAAATGATTCTTTAAAATTTCGGGTTTCGTTTTCAAATTAATTGATTTAATGATTGACTATGTTTTGAAATTTAATCCCAAATAGCCATGGATGGTGTGCCCTTGTGAATATCTCATTTCATTAAGGGCAATGTGGTCTTTTAGCCTTTAAATTTAAACAAACAATTAAAAATACCCATTTTTCTCACCATCTTCTACTATTCACCTTCTTCCTCTCTAACGTGAAAAAGGGTTCCCCTCTCCAATCTACTATTTCATTCAAAAGCTCCCTCATTTCAACTCCAAATTGAAAGGTAATGGCATTTTTGACTTCCCCTCATCTCCCTCTCCATGAAAGTACCTTTTATTTTCATTTTCATGAAGGTTTTGGAAAATGGAAGTTTTGAATATTTTGATTAAAAATGAGATCTTTATGTTGTTAAGTGAAGTGTTTTGATTTAATATGCTTAGTTATGGTATATAGAGGTCAAATGGTATATCATATGTGAATTTCAAATGATTTTGGGCAATTTTCGGAATTGGGTTTCAAGGGGATTTTTGGAGGTTTTTAAAGTGGTTTTTGGGGTGGTTTAATGTTGGTTTTTGGGGGCTGGTGGTAGTATGATATATGAGGGTCACTTTGGGTGTATTTGATGGTTGTTTGGATGCTTGAAATGGAAGATTTCAGTGGGTTTTAGGGGCTGCTCGGGAATTCTATTTTGGGCTTGTTTTTGAGTGTTGGATGCTTGAAAATGTTGATCCGGGTTAGTTTCGATGATGAGATATTGATTGTGAATGTTTTGTTTGTGTTTGGGATTGATTAGAATCAAGTTTGGGCATCGGTGAAGCATCGGAAGTGAATCCGGGAATTTGAAGACGGTCGCTTGCTTGGTCTTTGAGCTTGGAAGCTTAGGTGAGTGGTTAATTGTTTTACTTGGTTTTAAAATGGTTGGTTCGAGTATATGGACTAGGTCGGGCTTGGTAGACCCACCTAGAGTTAGGATTAGGGTGGTAGCCTAATCCTAAGCTTGATCTAGAGCCTTTGGATGAACTCATTTATGTGGTTGTGTATGTCTCGTATGAAATGTGATATGAATGCTTATGTATATTGTATTATACATGTGAGATGAGACATGACTTGTGATGCTTGAGACATGCATGATGATGGTTGTTGGTGAGTACGTGCTAAGCACGGAATTGATTGAAATGAGTAATGTGAAATGAGTAAAATGTTGGCACTAGTATGCTTGAGTACAAATGATCGATCATTAGGATGTTAGTGTGTACACATGAGTCAAAAGTCGCGCGTGGCCTTGGTGGCGTTAAGTCACCGAGGAGGAGTACGGGTTCGCCCGGAAATTGTAATTATATATAGTCGGTGATGAGTGGAATCCCATCGACGGGGCGTGAGGATGAGTGGAATCCCCTCCGCGAGACCGGTGATGAGTGTAATCCCACCGTGAGGTAATGTGGTTGTTGGATGTGAGTTCCAACATGTCTATCCGCGTATTCGGATCATAGCTAGGATTCAATGTTGATTGATAAGTATATCAATGTGTTGAGGTTTATGATCTTTAATGGGATGCTTGAATGTGATTACATGTATTGTGGAGTTGAGCTTATGATCATGGCATTTATATTGTATATTGCTCATGCATCTTTATCTTGTGGCTCTTGTGGATCCTTGGTATATTTGTGTAATGCCTTGGCTAGATCGTGCTCGGACCCTGCAATGTTGAGGTTTGTTTTTAGAGCTTACCCTCACTAAGCATCATTGCTTACGCTCTCTTTGTTCAACATTGCAGATCCTTAGTTCGTGGGTTGCTTGAGCAAGAGGAGGGCCTCCAAGTGTGGTTGTTAGCTTTGAGTACTTCAAGTATGAGTTTTTCATGTTGAACATGTAATAGTCTAAGCAATGGGACATGTGTTATTTTGATGGCTATGTTGTGGTCGATGTTGCTTGGGAGCATGTTAGACTCCTTGTATGTGTTGGCTATTTTGACTTGGGATGTATGCCTTGCTTGATACCATGTTAGCATGTTGCCATTTTGAAGTTGTCTAAGTGTTGACCTTTGAATGCTTAATGCCTTAAATGAATCGTATGTGTGCATGACTTGTGTTGTTGTGCCTTGGTGTTTAGTTCGTTTTATTGATGTTGAAGCATGCTTGTATGTTGGGTTGCCTTAAGTTTCATTGCTAGTGTGTTGTTATAGGTTGTGGAGGTGTTTTGAGGCACCCTTGTGCCTTAAAACAGCCAAAACGAATCTGCAGACAGGGGGCGTTTCGAAACAGGCCACCCTGTTTCGATACGGTTCCTTTGCATTTGGCCTGCCGTTTTGAAACGAATAGGGGTCGTTTCAGAAAATTTTTGCTACTGGAATTTTGAGAAATTGGCGAGATAAAGGCGTTCCGAAACGGGTCTTTGATGTTTCAAAACGGTCTAATCTCGTTGACCATGAGAAGTTGACCGTTAGGGTCGTTTCGATACGGGTCACCCCTGTTTCGAAACGGTCACCCTATGGTTGACCCTGGCCTGTTGACTAAGTCAAGGCGTATCGAAACACCCTAAGGGCGTTTCGATAGGCCTGCTGTAAAGGGCTAAAATGAGCTGTTTAATGTATGGTTTGATTGGTCGATGTTAAATTGTTTGCATTTTCTGCTGTTGTGCTTCACATAGGATTTAACTATGCATATAGACAAGATAAAGTAAAAAGGAAATTTTCTGGGTCGTTAACCGAGGGGGAACCTTATCGGGTTTCTCTTCGGTTTTCCCCGTGTGGCCCACTCGGATCGGTCATCCGACCAGACCGGGACGAGGGGGTTACAAATCAGCCTAGCATAGTTGGTTCACGCACATGCCTTTTGCGCTGGTTTTCCTGGGTTCGAATCCCAGCCACATCAAATGTGTTTTTAAGGATTTTGGGTTTTTTTTCAAGTAATAGGGTAGTGACACGTGTCACGACATGATTGGGTGAATAAAATTAAATAAAAAATAATATAGGAGGAGAGAGAAATGATTAAAAAAAATATTAAAAAATACCACGTCAGCAAAACTGTTAGCTATTTAACGTCGGGACCAAAACAGAAGAACTATGTAACAGAAGGGACGAGTTTGCCGAAAAACATAGTTTGGGGACCAAAACAAGAGAACGGTGATAGTTTGGGGACCACCGGTGTAGTTTTTCCTATAATTATTTATAATCAATTTTTATCGGTGTAATGATATTTCGATAAAAGATAATTGTTGTACGATATCGTCTGCCTCCAAACTAAGCTTCCTTTGGTGCCTCCACTTTTAAAAAGTGGGTTTAGAGTTTAGGGTTTTAGGTTGTGGTTAGGGTTTAAGAAATTAGTGGCAATGTGTATTTTTAGAGTTTATGGTTTAGTGTTTAGGATGTGGAAATTAAGGTTAGGGTTTAAAATTTAATTTTTTAAGTGTTTTTTAGTGTGGAGCATAGAAGGAGACATGGTTATGCGTAGAGGATATTTGTTCCAAACAAACATGGTTTATAATCAGAAAATATTTTTTAGACACATCAACCATGCAACTTTATTAATAAATAAAAACAAAATCAGAACATAATTTAGAAGTTTTAGAACAACAAAAAACAATAAAAATAAAAATAGTAAATCTAAACAGAAAAGATAAGTGCTGCACTAGTCAGATCAGACACTTCCTCTTTGCACCAAAAAAAATTTCTACAGTCCGTTGTAGGAAGGGTCTCTGGGGAGTTGTTAAAATACGAACTAGATGAAATCTCCAAAATTGACAACCACCTTTCACGCCTATTCGCTATAGATTACATCGGCAAACAACTCAAAAAGGAATCAAATCTCTATGTGACCATCGATAAACACGAATAAAAAACAAGGGCCGTGAAGATCACTGTACGAATACCAAAAACATGCAACAAGTACAATAAAAATGTGTCATAAGGCAGAGACGTGTCATAAAAACAAAGACAACATGCCACAAAGACAGAGGAAAGCGCAACAAGACGTGCAATGAAAAAATAAATTAGATAAAAAATAATAAAAACATGAATCCCGACCGTCGACAATAAATACCAAGAAACAAATTAAAAAAGAGCGGCTAGTGTGCAAAGATTAGGTATAGAGTATAGACATCTGATTGGCCTAACTAAAGCCATATAAAATCAACACGCGTAAGAGATCAGGAAAACAAATGGCTCATAGGAGAAATAGCCATGCAAACTACTCTAAATAGATTTCGTCACATGCTCAACCGCTCAACATTTTGCCGCATTGTTTAAATAGATTTCGTCTCTCCATTTTCAATGTCTTTATATATCCCATTAGTAATCATAATATACCTAACAACAGTAAATACAAAATAAACTACTCTAATATATTTATTGATCGCAAGAATATTTGGCCGGTTGACCAAGCTGTTAATCTTTATTCTCTTATATTTTTTAGGTCACGAGTTCTATATCCACTAGAAACACCTATTCCTTCCTTTAGAGTTTCCCTTCTACTCCCCTTTAGGTAGAATTAGAATTAAGGTTTGTCAGAAAAAAATAAAGAATTCAATATTTATGGTTCATGAGATCTTATCTGTACCCAAAAAAAGAGTATATATGATTAAAGAATTAAGAGTTAATACGATTGATTCATAAGGGTTTAATTTGAATTCTGAGATCTACTAATTGGCTTAGTGGCTAAATATGTTTATGTTGTCCTATCTTGTATGTGTTCGAATCCCGACATGTGAATGTAACGCTATCTATTTAATAAAAAAATGAATTATGAGACTAAAGTGAGCTAAATCTGAGAATTTAGAGGTTTGAATTGACTAAATTCATTACTTGTCGGCTAATTTTAGGAGTTTTATGAATTTTGGGATTGATTTACTACCAAAAAAATGGGTTTCAATGTTTCGTTTCTCTCTCTAACGCATGGCCTCCGGAACCGTCATTTTTCGCCGGCTCAAAAAATCTCGACTTTTTGACTTTTTTATTTGAGAGTTCTAGGGTGAGGTGCGTTGAAAATTGCGCAACCGAAATTCTTACAATTTTTCTAAAAATTTCGGTATAGATTTTTTTTTAATATATACTGAATTTCTTATAAAAAGTTTAAGAATTTTGGTTTATACTGAATTTCTTACAGAAAGTTTAAAATTTTTGAAAGAGTAAGAATTTCGGCACTTTTTTGTAAAAAAATTCGGTATATACCAAAAAAATCGATACCAAAAAATTGTAAGAATTTCAGTTGTGTCTCTTTTTAGCTTCGTTTTGAGGCGCCTCATGTTAGAAAATTTCTCTTTTTCTTCCTAAATAAAATCTAAAGATTTTCTTTTTAATTTCTTCTATAACGATCAGATTAGTTTTTTTTTTAGTTTTGAAATAAACTCTCTCCATTCGTTATTTTTCACTGTTAGATTTCATCCAATTTGACAATAGATGTAGTTACAAGAAACCAACAAATGTAGCTAACCTTAGATACATTAATAGTCATGAAAAATATAATAGGAGGAATAGGGTAGGGTTCAATACTTTTCTATTTCTTATAAATGTAGTTCATATTAGCACCGGTCCTATTCTGAACTAATAATTGTCATAAAATACATAGATTATATTTTTGAACTTGTTTACTTTTTCTATATTAGCATCTAAATTTGAAAAAAAAATGACATAATTGCTGGAAATCTATAATTAAACCAGAACTACAATTACAGATCGTGAAACCAATAAATGTAGCTAACCTTAGCTACATTAAACCATGAGTAAACTTACAAATCGCAAAACCAACAAATGTAGCTAACCTGAGCTACATGAATAGTCTTGGAAAATATAACATGAGAAGGGTTGAGGTGGCAAACGGATCGTTCAGTTCGCGTCATTTTAGGTCCGACTACATTCAGTTCAAGTTTAAGTCGAGTCGGTTCAGGTTTATGGTGATTTCGGTTCGTGTATCGTGTCGGCCTTGTCAGGTCAGTTGATTTTCGGTTCGGTTGATTTTTAGGTCAGGTCAATATCGGGTTAATATGAGATCGATCGGTTTAGTCGGGTTTTCAAGCCGAGATAGGTTTTTTCACTCTATATATAACTTTATACAGCTTGTATATTTGGCTTTTTGATAAGTTGTGCGACAGTTCACATCCTATCTTTCTTTATTTATTTTAATAATTTTTTTTTATTTTGGGTTGCTTTCGGTTCGATTGAAAATTAGTTCAGGTCTATTTTTGGTTCTACTAAAATTCGGGTCGGTTTTAGTTCGTTTATTTTGGGTTTCAAATCAAATTTGGGTCATCGTGTCTGGGTCGATTTTGGGTCTCAGTTCTAATCTCGGGTCAAGTTTACCATGTCTAGAAATAGATAGGGTTCAATACTTTTTTATGATCTTTATCAACAAAAGTTGAATGCAATGACAAAACACATTGTTCTCTATGCTATGCAAAGATGAATATCATTGTCTCTATCCTATGAGTAAATGGATATCATTGTCAAAGGATATTATGCATGGATTTAGTTGGACAGGAGATAGGATAGAGGACACTCGTACCAATTAACTACTAGATTAGGGATGATCATTTAACATGAATCGATGGGTTTTGATTTGACCGAACATTATAAGGTCAATTTTTTAAAGGAAGTTTCGGGTTCGAGTTGTGTTATTTTAGTATGAGATCGGTTAGAGTTTAAGGTGAAAAATATTTTATCCTACCTTATTCAAAATAATAGTTTAATTTTATTCTATATATTTAGGTATGATTGCTATATCACTATCTCTTATATATATATATATATATATATATATATATATATATATATATATATATATATATATTTCAATTATCTCCCTATTTTGTCTAATAAAATTGCAATAATTATTATAATGTCTCATATCTAATTTTTTTAATCAACTCCATATTTTATCAAATTAAAAATGAAAAAAATATTTATGTCGGGCCGAGTCGAGTTAGGTTCGAAACTTTACTCTAAAAGTAGGGTTAGGTTCAGCTCAGGTGAAACATCATAAAGGTCGGGTCGAATTCGGATGGAGGTGTTAAAATTTTGAGTCGAGTGCAGATTGACCAAAAACCGACCCATGAACATCCATATACTAAACAAGTACTTTTGATTGTTTAAATTAAGGGTAAATTACACCAAATGCCACCAAATTATTAGCAATGACTCGTTTATACACTGAACTTCCATTTAGTTCAATTTTAATACTAAACTTTAGTTTCCGATTTAATTATACCTCTCCGCAGTTAACTCCTTAACAAGACGATGCCATAAACAATGACGTGATGACATGGCTACTGCTAGGGGTGTTCAAAAGTACTCTACCTGAACTACCCAACTACCCGAACATAAATAACGGGTATTTACCCGGAATTTTTTTTACCCGAGTCGGGTACCCGGCCCACCATTTCCCGAGTTGGGCCCGGGTCACAAAATATGAAAATTTCGGGTACCCAGTTCCTAATTTTTTTATTTTTTATTATATTATTTAATATTTTTACCTTAGAACTATATTTAAACCCCTAAATTCATTCTATATTTGTATTATATTTTTTTATGTTTTAAAATTTTCAAAAAATATATATTAATTTGTGAATATGTAAGATCGATATGAAAAACAACAAGGTTTTTCTACTGCATTAGTAGTTTTTTAAAGTCTACAGCTTGGAAGAAAAAATCGTAGATCAATATAATTGAATCATGGTGAATGTCTACTGTTGTTATGCATTAGTAGTTTTTTAATGTCTACTGTTTTTACTCATTTTTTCTTTAAAAAAATATGAAATTCGAAAAAAATTATGATCGAAATTAATATTTTTAATGTCTTTCTTATGGTTAATTATAAACTTCAAATCATTAAATTTTTTGTTTGGATCACGTGTTATGAACTTTTAAGTTTTTTTTTTTAATTTTAAAATAAAAAAAACAACAAAAAAATATGAATCGGGTACTCGATTATAGGGTAACCAATACTCACAGGTCGGGACACGAGTCGGCAAATATGATATCCAAAAGTCCGGATACCCAGTTTTTTGGGTACCTAAAAACCCGAGTACTCGGATTTTAACCCTCTATCTACTGCACCAAAACAATACGGTTTATTTAAACACACCTCGATGATTTATAAGCATGTCAATTTGTGAGGTAAACCAAGTCTTTCCATACCTGAATCGTACTTTTCGTATTGATATCATTTTAAGTACTAGTGTCATTTAAAAAAGGGTAAACTATACAAATGACCATCCAATTATGGGGTTGGTGTCGATCTGACCACTATATTTTTAATTGCGTTAAATAAACCACGTAACTATTTAAGTGGTTCCAATGTTGCCACCTGCTGTTAAAAAATAGACGGCACAGCTGATGTGGCTATTAGCTGAGTAACGGAATCAATTATGTGTATTTTAAAAATATAAAATTTCCATGTTGGAAAAAAACCCAAAACGACAAAAACAAAGTCATTACAATTCTCGACAAAGTCATTAATCTGACTTTTACTTTTAAACCCAAAAAAATTTGACGATTGGAGAAAATCAGCAAAACTTTTCAAGGACGATTCATCTCTGAGAAAATCTGTGGGAGAAGTTGAAAATGAATGAAGTTCTTCGCGAAAAAGATGAACCCAGTCCGATATACGGTAAGTAATTTTCTTCTTTTTGTTACGTGGTTTGTTTGATTTGGGATTAGAGTTAATAATCTGGGTTTAAAATTTAAATTTAGCGTTAATACTAAAATTATGGGTTAATAGTTTAGGGATTAGCGTTAATACTAAAGTTATGTTTCGAATTAAGGTTAATAGTTGAAATATGGGTTTAGGGTTAATATTTCAGTTTAGGGGTTTATAAACGATTCAAGAGTAAATACTTTAGTGTTAATATACATGTTAATAAATGGGTTAAAATGTGTTTAATTTGCATCTTTGATTGTTTAGGGTTAATATTAAAGAAAAAGAAACTGATTTGAAAAAAGAAAAATACATACATAATGGTTGAAGTCAACATTAAAGAAAAAAAAACTGATTTGAAAATTATTTGTGGTCTTGTTATGTTTAGATGGTTTGTACGTGCTTTCACTAGTAGTAAATTAGATTGTATAATAATTGTAGGGTCATTTTTTGGTTGTTGTAGGGGATCTCTCAGACATAATTGTCTGTTGTTTTGCTTCTCTATTTGTCTTCTAATAGACATAATACAGACATAATGTTGGGGTCTTTTTTTGGTTTAGACCATTTATCTGTTGTTTAGTAGACATAAAACAGATTGTATAATAATGTTGGGGGTTTTGTTAATTGGTTTGTCTCTTTAATTTGGTTTAGGGCTTGTATAATATAGACATGATGGTTATGGTTATTGCTTGATATAATATTAGTTTAGTGCTTGTATAATACAGACATGATGCTTATCTATTATGTTAATTGGTTTGTCTCTTTGATTTGGTTTAGGGCTTGTATAATACAAACATGATGGTTATTGCTTTCACTAGTAGTAAACTGTAATTGTTGTAGGGTTTAGGGCTAATATTTTGTTGCTTGATATAATGGTGGGTAAACTGTCTAATGAAATGCATGCTTTTTTGAATGAATAATATTATATGTCTGTATTTTGGTGTATACATAGTAGGATTATTTGAACAAAAACTGAACATGTTTTAAATTGTTTTAATTAACAGGGGTCAATTCAGACATGTTCAGCATTGTAGTACATCATGGTGGCTTTATTGTTAGGAGGCCTAGGGTTAAATATAGTGTGAAATTAGTGAATTATTTTGACTACTGCAATGTTGATAAAATGTCAATGTTTGAAGTTACTGCTATAATTGAAGCATTAAAGATTACTTGTGCAGTTAAGGTCTTTTGGAAATTAGCAGATAATCCACTAGAAGTAAAACAATTGAAAACCGATGCTGATGTGATGGAAATGGTTAGTAATTTACCTAGAGATCATTATGTTCACATGTACTTAGAAGAAGTTGTAAAACATGTTCAGCCTGAACCTGAAATGAATTTTGCTGATGCTGATAATGATGTTTTTGAGTCTGAGGTTAGGATAGAAACTGAATCCGAGTCTGACTCAGAAGATGAAGAATTTGTTGCTGCTCAATCCGAGTCAACCACTGATGTGTTTGAGTTTTCTGATAGTGAAAATGAATATATTAGTTCAGAGGATGAAGTGTATAATCTGAATGTAGGGTTAGACACTGATGAAGTAGGGGTTGAAAGTGACAGTGAACATTCTGACTCACTACACAGTGTAGATGAGTCAGATTCAGATGGTCCACCAAAAAAACCTAGGTTTCCTGAGTTTAATAGTATGTCAGACATGTCTAACCCTACACTGAAGGTTGGTTTGATATTTGCAAGTAAGGCTGTATTGAAAGAAGCAATTAAGATGTATAGTATTAAAAATAGGTACAATGTGAAGTTGAAAAGAAATGATAATAAAAGGATCCAAGTAACATGTAAGGGAGGGTGTCCATGAGTTTTATGGGCAACTCCAATTAATGGTGAAGACCCTTCTTTAGGTACTTGGCAGATTAAGTCATTGCATGGTGAACATAATTGTCTTAGGGAGTTTCTGAATCCTAATGTAACTGCTAAGTGGATAGCCGAGAAGTACTTCAACAATTTTTATGTTGATCCTACTTTTTCAATTAACTCTTTGAAACAAGCTGTTCACCAAGATTGGGGGATTACAGTACACAAGAGTAAGTGTGTTAGGGCAAAAAATTTAGCTCTTGAAAAATTGCATGGGAACTTTCATGACCAGTATGCTAAACTGTATGATTACATTGGTGAATTGAAGTACTCAAATCCAGAGACAACAGTAGTTTGTAAGTTAGATGAGAGGAAATTTGAGAGACTATATTTTTGTATGCAAGCAATGAAGGATGGATTCAAGGCTGGTTGTAGACATATTATTGGTTTGGATGGATGCCACTTAAAGAGGTATTATCATGGTCATCTGCTGGCAGCTATTGAGACAGATGCAGATGATTCAATTTATCCAATTGCATTTGCTGTTGTGGAGAGTGAGTGTCAATCATCTTGGTGTTGGTTCTGGAAATATTAGTCACTGATTTAGAAATAAACAATTCTCATAGGTTCACCTTCATGACTGATAGACAAAAGGTATGGTTAATTTTATTTATTCATTTTGTTAATTATATTTTACAGTTTAATTTTGTTAATTAACTTTTTATTTTGTAATGTATAGGGGCTAATGGAAGCTGTGTCAGAACTGTTCCCTTATTCTGAACACAGAACCTGTGTTAGGCATTTGCACTCTAACTCTAAAACTAATGGTTTTGTTGGAAAAGCACTTAAGGATCAACTATGAAAAGCTGCAAAGGCAACATATCCTAGGGAGTTTGAATCTGCCATGGCTGAATTGAAGGTATATTATTTAAATTTTAAAATCATTTTTATATTTTACTGAATTATATATGAATACTAACTTTTACTTTTTGTAGGGTTTGTCAGAAAAAGCTTGGAAATGGTTGGCACCTAAAGACCCAAGGATGTGGTCAAAGTCACACTTTTCTATCACATGCAAGTCAGACATGCTTATGAATAACAACTGTGAATGTTTCAATAAGATATTTTTTTTACTGTAAACTAGTTATTTACAAATATACAAATAATTTTGTACTAACTTTGTACTGTTTTGTATGATCAGTTAATTGTTGAAGCTAGAGACAAACCAATTATCACATTGGTGGAGGTAATTAGAACAAAAATGATGCAAAGGTTAGCTAAAAGAAAAGATCTGGCTGAAAAATAGACTGGAGTTTTGTGCCCTAAAATTCAAAAGAAGCTTGACCATGCAACATCACTAGCACATATGTATAATTAGTTACTTAAAATAATATTTATTTTTTGTTTAAGTTGTGCTAACTGTTCATTTTTTATGCAGTTGTTGGCCTATTTATGCTGGTGGACACATGTACCAAGTTTCATGTGGTCCTTCAACTAAACATTCTGTTAACATTCAAGCTTGGACATGCTCTTGCAGAAAATGGGAACTAACATGTATAAGTAGAAAATGTGGTATTTGTTGAGTTTATTACATTCTGTTAAGCATGTGTTTTATTTGGACTATTTATACAATAGTGGTCAAATTGAACAGCTTTCCTTTTTTATTTGGACTGTTTTATTAGTATAGTTAAGAATGTGTTTATTTGGACTGATTTTTTAATATAGTTTACCCTTTTTTATTTGGACTGTTTTTTAGTATAGTTAAGCATGTGTTTTATTTGGACTGATTTATTAGTATAGTTTACCCTTATTAGTATAGTTAAGCATGTGTATATTGGTTCCTGTTTTTTTGTAACTGTTTATAACTGTTTATACAATAGTAGAATACCTTTTTTTAATTTAATATTTGTTCCATGCAGGCATTCCTTGTGTGCATGCTATTTCTGTCATTTTATCACTTCCAGATAGGCCAGAAAAGTATGTTCATCCTTGTTATTTCGTGGAGACTCAAAGGGCTATTTATTCTCACTTGATAAGTCCAGTGAGAGGTGAGAAACAATGGAGTAATGAAGAAATATTGGAGCCTATCCTACCACCTACATTTAGAAGACCTCCAGGAAGACCACACAAGAAAAGAAGAAGAGAGGCTGGTGAACCACCATCTCAGCCTGGTAAGCTGTCAAAGAGGGGTGTCAAAATTTACTGTAAAAAATGTAAAGGAAGTGGACATAATATTAGAACTTATAAGGGAAAGGTTGGTGGCAATATCAGAAGACAAGCATCCTCATCTTCTGCAAGAGCTCCCAGAATTTCAAAACTGCCAGTAAGATTTATTTTTTTAAATCAAATGCATAATTTCATTTTTTTGGGTTTACTTGGTTGAAGAATTTTCCATTTTTTTGCAGATTAAAAGACCTGGAACAACCCCAACAACAAGCCATACTAAAACCACCCCAACAACAACCATCCATGCTGGTACCTCAACTCCAAGATCAACTCCACAAGTCCATACTGTTAGATGGATGCCCACCCCCACTACGCATATGAGCCAGGAAAGTAGTGCAAGTCAACCATCTCCAAGGGTTGATCATTGAGTCTGTTCACAACAGATTCTTTTTGTTCTTTTTTGTGTATTGCAAACATTTAACCAAACTAGGATATATTGTTGTGAAAACAAATATCACATGTTTTTTGTTTGACTTGCTTTACTAGGTCAATTTTTAGAGTGGTGTATGAATTACATGCTCAAACACATGTATTGGTCAAAAATTATGTGATGTATGGATTACATTCCAAACATAATGGTTTATGCAATTATGTATTCTTCTTTATATTGTAGCAATTATTTACATTATTTTTGTTTGACATACTTCATTTTAAACTTTAGATATACATATATGAATGGTCAATATATTTACTTCACTTGCTTTATGTAATTATCAGTTATTAAGTTCTAATGAAATACATTTGTTTTATGTAATTTCTTGTACACAATCAATAAGTTTTAATGAATGGTCAATAATGCATTCATCAAACTGATTTTTTTATTGCACAAGTAGGATCATTTTACATTACCTAAACTTTAAAACGTTAAAAATAACCTAAACACAAAATACAGTTCCCTAAATTCATACATATTACCAAGATGATTTTCAGAAGAAAAAAAAACTCAATCCAGTTACTATAATCTGGATTTACATAATACCAAGACCTAAAATTCCCAGAATTCCCACAACACCAATACCCAAAATTAAGAGAATTCCCAAAATTTCAATTAAAAGAATAATGTTCCAAAAAAAAATCCAACAAAAAACACAACAACAAGACCCAAAATTCCCAGAATTCTTTCTTTCTTCCTTTGATTCTCCATAGCAACAATCCTTCTACGAAGACCAACAATGGTAGCTTTCAAACTAGCATTCACTGGTGGATCATACCAGCAAAAAAACTTACAGCCCTTAACGCCTTTTTCATAATTTCCACAACCCCAAAACCTCCTACCTGGATTTTCATCAGTCCAACCTGTTGTTAGCGTAGAACGAGCTCCACAATAGCATACCCGGTTCATCTCTGCCTCCATAACCCGCTGCAACCTTGAACAAATTTTTTTCTTGGTGACATCGTAAGAATGGGTGAAAATTAAGACATTAGGGATTAGGGTTTCTTTAAATAGACAAAACCCAACGTCTATTTTATTATAAATGTTTAGGTGACATATAAATATTTATTTTATATATCCAACGTGGAAAAAAAATAAGTAAAATATTCCACATCAGCTGTGCCGTCTATTTTTTAACGGCAGGTGGCAACATTGGAACCACTTAAATAGTTACGTGGTTTATTTAACGCAATTGAAAATATAATGGTCAGATCGACACCAACCCATAGTTGGGTGGTCATTTGTATAGTTTACCCTTTAAAAAATAGGGTAAACATCACGCGGCACTGAATTATTAATAGAATTACAAATGGGTCATTGAATTTTAAAAAGTTATAAATAGATCACTTAACAAATCAATTATAATAAACGAGTTGTTCGGTCGTTAAAAATGAAACAAACATTAATTTTTTTGTTACAATCAGATCATTCTATTTATCATTTGTAATAATCAGGTCATTCAGATGTAAATAAAATTAATGTCCGTTTCATTTGTAACGACAGAACGACCAATTTCATACAATTGATTAATTGAATGACCTGTTTATATCCTTTTTGAAATTCAGTGACCATGTAATTTTAATAATTATTGAAAAGACTTGTGGTGCCCTAAACATCCAAAGTTACCAAAATAGGAAAATGTTTTATATTAATATTTTATAATAAAATTATTATTATTATTATTTTGTTAATTTAAATATGACTCAAGGCATTCCAAATAAAAAAAAGTGTTTTTGGTTCAAAAGTGACCCAAATTGGGGGGATCTCTTACCTATGGGCAGATGGATGTCATTGTCATTGTCTTAGTCAAATGGTTACAACCTATGATATTATGCATGAATTTAGTTGGGTAGGAGATAGATTAGTGGACACCGTATAATTATTCAAGTATTCGAATGAGTCAAATTAAATAAAAAAATTAAATTAATCAAATTGATAAGTCATATTTTATTTTATTTTAATATTTTTTAAGTTAGATTATTCGAGTTTATGTTCAAATTTAATCGTAAATATTTACTATAATGTTATGAAAATGATTGGTTTAATTTAAACGACTTCTTATATATATATATATATATAATCTAAAATTATATAATACACTTATAGTATTATTTTAAAAGAATTGATTTTGAGAAAAAAATATTGATGAGAGTATAAAGGAGACTATTAATTGATGGAAAGAAAGAATTTGTAAAGAATTGCAGTCAGATGACTAAATTGAATATAATAAAAGTTGAAAGACTAAATTAAAAAAAGAGAAAAAATTGTTTCAAGAAGTGGAATTGAAGTTATATAGGTATTAGAGTTATTTGAGTCATATTTTATCATTTAAGCTTTATTTGAAAAATTTTAAGTTGATTCGAGTTTATGAAATTCGATTCGAGTCAAGTTGAGCTTATAAAATTTAAATCGAGTACAAAAATTTAGTTTTTTCAAGTCAATTCGAGTTTATGAAATTACGAATCGAGTATTTTTCAATCGAGTCGAGTAGAATAATTTGACTTTTTCAAGTCGAGTTTTGCTCACCCATACTTTCAATACACTTTATTTTTAGGGTAAATTTCACCACAAAGTCCCTCAATCATTAATACGATTATAAATAGTCATTAGATTTTAAAATGTTGCAAACATGTTGTTAAATTAATCTATTGTAACAAACGAATCACTCGGTCGTTAAAATAAAACGAACATTAACTTTTAGTTACAATTGAGTGATCTGGTTATTACCAAAGATAAATAGAGTGAAATATTGATTGTAACTAAAAAGTTAGCGTTCGTTAATTTTTAGTAATTAGTGGACCAGTTTTCAAGTTCAGACCGGGTCTCTTAATTTTGCCATATATATATATATATATAGATCAATATTTGATACAGCGTCAGTGTAATTTTTTTTTACACAAGCATGCCTATTTTCAAGCCTAAATCTAACATCTAAAATACTAGCCTTAAAACCCTAAAAATCTAACCTCGAAACCCTAAATTCTAAACCCTACAAACTAAACCTCTAAACCCTAAACTAAACCCCTAAATAACCCCACTTGTGGAAATTTTATTTTCCATAGCCAATATATATGATGATAATCTTTTATATATATATATATATATATATATATATATATATATATATATATATATATTACTGGTGCTCGAACCCGAGCCCTAAAGAATGATGAACATCACATTTGCCACCAAAACAGAAGGGGATGAACAAAAGTGAAGTGATTTAAAACACCATGTATGTTAAGAAGTTCTCTTATAAAAAGTTGTAACTAAAGCTTTAACCGTAATTATCTCAAACCGAGATGTATATTTTATTTGATGCAAACTCTTTTTTTAAGATCTACTGATTTCTACATATATACTTATTGAGAAGCCCATGAACTTCAAAAATATAATCAATTAATTTCTTGAATATTTTTTTCACTCATTATCAGCTTTAAACTAAAAAATTATCCAATATGACCTATTGACGATTTTTTTTCATTGACCGACTGTTCGTCAAATATGATCTCATCCTAATCACTTTCATCCAACAACTCTTCCCTTTAGTTTGATTCGTAATCCTCGGCGTCGAGAGCGCTTTTGACGCCGCCGATGCAATTCTCAACAATGGCATCAATGCGATGGAGTGTGGTGTTGACGCGTGACTAACAGCCGACGTGGCATGACAAACAGGCTAAGTAGATCGAATTTAACAAAATCGTCGGCCAATGACAGAATCCGTTAGTTAAAGGGTCTTTTTTTTTATTTGAGGGTGATATTAAGTGCAAAAATAAAAAGTTTTAAACCATTAATTTTTAAAGTTTAGGGGCTTCTCAAACTCTTAAGCCATAATGTTATTATTGAAGAAATCGGCCAACATCAACTTACTATGAGATGTCCTAATGTGTTACAAAATTTCACCTTAAACAATGATTCGATGAGAGAAACTGTTCGAATTCTTGTATCCAATGTTTTCATAACCTTGTCTACTATAAATGGATTTTCCAACATTTAACTCCATGCTATTGAAAAATTTAATCGCACACTTAAAAAGTAGTTAAAAAATCATGAAAATATCTACATAATTAATTTATACTAACTCTTCCAAATTGAAATCACATATAAAATAACATTACCATGAATCTTTCGAAGGGGTTTCAATGGGAATGGTTGGGAATGGTTGGGTTGGTTCCCATTTTTTATTGACCGGAACTATGAATGATATGGTGAACCGAATTCATTTAATAATTTTCAATTATTTTATACAACAATTTACATGACCAACCATAAAGCAATTACACAATCCACAAATAACTTATAATTTTTTTGAACAATGGCATCTGAATTTTACTAATCACTATAGAAGATAATACAATCTAATGCATCAAAAAAGAAGAAGAAAATGGACAAATCCACTAAAAATCTCTCACAATGGTGCAAAGAAAAATAGACACTTCCATCGAGAATATCATACCAAAATTCAGAAACCTTTCCGAATCTTCTTATCTCTATTCAAACGAGACACTTTAGAATGGTGAAAAGGGAATGGTGAGCAAACCAAACTATCAGACAGATTTTGCTCCGCTATCCAGGTCTGATTACATTGACAACCAACCATCAACCGAGTGGAGGTTCATCTTTTTAAGACCACCGACAAAATCAAAATCAAAGATTAACCTCGTGAAAATCTTTGTACGAGTACCAACCGGCCGTCAAGGTATGCTAGAATCATGCCACAAGGACGGAAGAAACAAACCACAAAACAATGAAAAAACGTGTCATAAAGACAGAAAAAACGCGTGCCACGAAGGCAGAGATTCTTATTAAAAAAACAAAAAAAAACATAAAATACAATGAATCCGATGGTCGACAATCAATTGATAGTCGAACACCAGAAAAGAGGGCAAAGATAAAAGGTTGCGGCGAGCCTATAACACAATAGAGACTCGCATGATGAACTAAGATTAAGAATAATTTTATATTGGTAAATACTTGGACATAGAACCATAGATATCATGCAGATAAATTGCCAAATATGGTCTAGGATTTTGATAGAGCTGGGATCCTCAGAGGCTGAAATCCGTGCTTGAGGCATGCTTCCCAAACTCTGTCGATGTTCGACATGGTGTAACCACACTCATGCTCCTCCCATCCTTCAAGACCATGCACTATCCCGGCTATGCGCGACACGCTCATCACTCTCCTCGGCAGCCAATTCTGTCACATTCATTCACATTGTACTGGTTTATACATACATGTATTACAAAGTAGAACCGAAGTACTACGGGGTTTCGAGACCAACCTCGCAAGAATCCACGTTCTCAAGGGCCATCGGAGTCTGCATTGCAGGTGTGGTGTGGTAGAAGCAGTCTTTGCGCAATCTTTTGGGTGGAAACTGTGAAAATGGAATGAATAGTGTTCCTTTAGCTGCCTTTCTTTGCTCTTCTTCGGTCAATTCCTCTCCTACTAACCATATCTGCAGCATATCAACAATCCATCAGCACTTTCCACTATCTAGGCTTGTGATAATTAAGACTTTAATTACCTTGTAAGAGCTATAACTCTTTGACATAACCAATTTTCCCTCAGAAATTGTGCCAAATGACTTATCAAGCTTCTCGTATTCGTCCTCACGGGAAACAGCAACCTGAATGCCTTTTTGGCACAGGGCAAAGGCGACAGCAACGGTGACCTTAGTTAGCTTGCCTCTAAGAAGTAGTTGGGTTGTTCCCTTTGGTATGGTGTTCAGAAGAACTGCCACTGCCAAGCTACTCCCATCCACCAACTTCACCTTAAGCTTGGGGTACTTCTTCACATACACCTCACCATACTTGTTCAGCTCTTCACTCTGCACAATATTTGAATTCATGCAATTATCACATGACTAGGGACGGATATAGGGGCTCGTAGCCTCCCATTTTTATTTTGTCTAATGGTAATTTTAGTCTTGCTAGTTTGAATATTTGTCAAATTAAGTCTTGTACTTCTCATTGTCTAATTCTGGCTCTATCCTGCACAGGACACGAGCATAGGGACTGATTATGGGAAGAAAGGGGAGAAAACTTGCCTGATTCATGAGGCCAAGGCTCAACACACTAGCACATTTTTCATCGGCCTCTAGTACAGCTTCCTCAATCAAGTTTTTGATGGACTCCTTTTGCCATTTCAAGCGGTACTGGAAATCCATTACAGCATTGTTAAGTGTTAAGACATCTTTGTACCAACTTGTAGTTGCAGTAATAAAGGTTTCTAACCTGTACTTTGTATTTGGGTATGACCCATGTCTGTAATTTGGTTTTATCAAAACGGTTCCTTTCAGCAACAAAGGTGCGACCATAAATCCAAGTAATCATCATGGACCACAACGTAACAGGCCAGAGTAACCACAAGTACCAAGCTGATGAGTAGGGTCTAGAGGCCAAGGAGGCAAATCCAAGGCGGAGATGATAGATTGACTCAGGCGTGGTTAGGTGTGTTAGATGCACCACGTCGGGCGATTCCTCTTTTCTTTTGAGTGAATTTTCATACAAGGTATCGGAAGATTTGTCCACTGTACCATACATGTAATCGTAGACCGGCATAAATAATGAGTAGTTGGTCCGGAACTGTGTGTGGTGTAACGAGTGGAATCTGCACAAATATAATGTCATGAGGTGTCAATCAGACATAGTCGGGTAAGGCTTAAGATCACTCCCCATGTCATGTGCTCCAGGTTTTCATGGCCTCTGAAGAGGTAAGCAGTAAATAAGGTAATTGATTATGAAGGGGGAGAGACAGAGGACATACGATGGCGTGTACATTAGGTACTTAAGGGGAGGGAAAATGGAGAAGACCCGGTTGGGAATGAGTTCGAAGTTGCAATGGCCCATGCTGTTCATGAAGTCGATGTAAGTGGCATAGCCGGCAATGGATATGATAGATGCAGTTCCAGTTAGCATCGTTATCATCACTGGCGTCAAGAACAGGACAAAATATGCTAATGTCTCTGCAAATGGATGTATCACAGCTGCAACACGCGGACTCAGAACGTAAAAGGGCTGATATGGTCCCAATGAGAGGGCATCCAACATATTAACATTGTACAATAATGACATGTTAAACTGATAATTTAGTGAAGTCGGAGGTTCTACTTCTTACAAGTAATAGGCTCGGTGACGACGGAGGAATGGTGGTGAGAATGGTAGCGAGAATAAAGATAATGATGGTGCAGTGCTCTATGAAACCAGTAGTAGAGGAACTCCACAGGGCCAGCATGGAGCAACATGATTATAATCGCACCATCGGTTCTCCATACGGGTAAGTGTGAAGCTCCAGGAAAGTATTTGTTGGAAAAGTACAACACGATTGCACTGAACAATATCTGATCATCCCTGCAGTAATATTTGTGACTTCATTCCCAATCCACAACAATAAATACCCACTTTTAAGAATTGATTGTTTTTTCACAAACATCATGCAGCTGATATATTACCAGTTCCTTTCCCTGTCAACTTGGTTGAATCGATAGCTTTGTCTACAATCCTGTTGGTGCCTTTGGCTGCTCGATATCGAGAAAGGCTAATCCATAGCTGGCCGTGTAACGCTCTCCATAACATGAGTGGGAGTATGGTAAGGTTGAAAAGGTCCAACTCCTTTGCATCCTTGACTAGAATCGAGTATATGCTCTCCGTAATCCAAGGCCCCAAGATTATGTACTGTCCAACAACAGAACATATACAAGTTCATGAAAATGCATGAGAGAATTGGATCGATATGGGAGAAAATGAATGCCTAAAAAGCTGAAAGAAGGAGATCACCATACTACCTTAAAGTTTCCAAGAGGCTTCCATGGCCAATCAGTGAGGATTCCTGGTTTAGAAGCCATGCTTTGCTACCTGCAAATGGCTGTGCAAGGGGATCTTAAGACAAGTAATGAGCCTGACTTGCTTTGTATGTGTATGGGGGTATATATATGGCGCATTCAAGCTGCCCTTTTCATGTTAATCATAAAACTATTTGCTCCAGATAAAAACAAATTCTTCAAAACCTACAACCATTATACCCGAAAGTCCGGTCAACCATTTAATAAAATTACAAAATTTTCTTCTTATTATAATTTAATATCATTGTAATTACTTTTAAAAAAAAAAGCACCATTGTAATTTAATATCATTATAAAATGAATTATTATCCTATACACGACGGTAGAAACTAAAAGTTTCCACAAGCGTCTAAGTTTTAGGGTTTAAAGACTTTGTTTAGGGTGTATGAGTTTTGAATTTAGGGATAATGGTTGAAATATAATTTGAATATGATATTTTGAATGTAATTTGAATATGATTCGAATATAATATAAACATGATTCGAATATAATTCTAATATTATTACATGTTTTTTCAACTATTATATTTGAATCATGTTCATAGTATATTCGAATCATGTTTAACAGGTAATTATATTTGAATCATGTTTAACATGTATTTATATTCGTATTATGTTCATATTATATTCTAATCATATTCAAATTATATTCTAAATATGATTCGAATATAATACGAGCATGATTTGAATATAATATGAAATTACTAATTTAGTATTAATATATTTGATTTTATTTATTTTTATTAAATATTAACATTTTAATAAAATAATATTATTAATAATAACAAATAATGGACTAAATTATAAAAAAATTAGAAACAAATAGGGGTCAGTTTAAGGTAAAAATAGACTTTTCAGTGACTAAATTGAACAAAAAAAAACCTGACAGACTTGACATGTCATTTACCCTTTAAATAAAACCAGACGGATTGACTTAGTCAATCCGTTGATGATGATGTAGGATGTTATTGGCTGGATTTTTTTAACGGCAAAGGATAATGGAATGGGGCAAACTGAATAACGGCGAATTGTTTACGAGAAAAAAGTGAGCAAAAAAAATTTAAGGGGCAAGTTGAGAAATCGGATATACTTTAGGGGGAAAGTTGTATTAAGACATAATTTTATTACAATTCAATTGGCCGCAAACCACCCCGCAAACTTTGATTCCAAATTAAAATCAATGCCGCAAACTTTTATTTTATTAAATGAGATAATATTTAAAATTACAATAAAAATTTATCATTGAGTAAACAAGATGGAAATTCTCTACCTTTTTCGGTGTCTCTATTTATGTTCTCATACTCAAAATTAGGTTTAGAGTTTTAGGATAGGGGTTGTGGTTAGGATTTAGGGAATTTAGGGCATTGTGTATTTTAGGGTATAGGGTGTAGGATTTAGAATTTAGGGTTTGGAATTTAATTTTATAATATTTTTAAGTGTTGGAGCATAAGTAGGGGCACCGAAAAGGGGCAGAAGATTTTTATGCGAGTAAACAAACACTTAAATCTAGACACAAACTAAGAACCTAATCCAAAGACTCGAAACAAAAAACGGATACAAACATCCCCAAATCGACGATGATGGGTAAAACCATCAACAAACAACATTGACAAATGCATATTACAATCACGAATAAACGATAGATGTAATCGTGTATCCGAATCTGATTCAAGGGCCCGAGACAGGAAGATCAACAACATAATGAAAGGAGCGACATCTTGATTAGTCGTGGCGACGTTAGATCCAACCTTAATAGAAAACAAATAACAGAAAAGCGTGTCAAAAGGTAAAAAAGCGTGCCAAAAATAGAAAAATGTATCAAACGATAGAAAAAACGTGTCATGAAGACAAATTTATTAAAATAAAAGACTAAAAATAAAAAAAAAATAAAAATTAATAAATAAAAATGAGTGACTGACGATCGACAAACAGCCTTAACACTATTACGCCGCAAGCCTAAGTTTAACTAAAATAAAAAAGCGGCGTTAGAAAAAAAAACTAGGACTGCCAAACAGTGGCGTTAATTTCTTGTCTGGTGGGTCTTTTTTAACTGTAAATCAACTTTTATTTCAATTAAATGCCCGACAAGGCGACAATTAAAATAGATCTAAATGAATTTAAATTTATAATTAATTAAATAAAATATCGTAAAGGAACCGATTAGACTTATATAATGTGAGTCAAAATATTTTTTTTGTTATACTTGCACTCGTGCATGGATATGTGGACATTAAATTTATGAAGAAAATAATAAAACATTTCCTTGGAATATTCTTATCAAAACTATAAATTACCAAAGATTATTTAAAAAAAAGGCTTAATACCAAGATAAGTGACCAAACTATATCGTTTAGTTTAGGCACCTAAAAAAGAAAAAATAATTTAGACACTTAAAAAACATAAAAGTTTGGGTACTTATTTTGACATTAAACTTTCTAAAAATTATAAATAGTTATGAGAAGTACTTTCCAAGAATTTTCGGAATGCAAAATTATAAAACCAAGTATATATATTTATAGAGAAAAATAAAAAATATTTAAATTAATTAAGAGTGTTAATCCAATTAAAATATAAATAAATATATTAACCTAGGAATTAAACATACTACAAATTTTATTTCAAATGAATTTGCCGCAAACTTTGATTCCAAATTAAAAATAATATTCTTTTAACCTAGCCGCTATCTCTTAGGCCTATAAACAAACCGAACGAACACGAACGAGGGTATGTTCATTCATTTAGTTAAATAATCTTGTTTATGTTCGTTCGTTTAATAAATAAAAAAATATAAACAAACTTCCCACCGAACGGCCCATAAACGGTTCGCTGAACGTTTTGTTTGTTTACATCATCCACTTTTAGGGGTTTAAATTAATTTCCAAACAATTTAAATTTAGGGAAATTTAGGGGTTTAGGTTATAGGGTTGTAGGGTTTAGAATTTAAGGTTATATTTAGGGAATATGATTTAGTTTTCTAGGATTAGGTTAGGAATTTAATATTTGAGTTTTATAGTGTAAAAATGCAGGCATGTGTAAAATTAGTTTTACATAGCCTGTGTATCCAAATTTTACCCTATAAAAAGGAGTGTTAGACCAATATCTTCTTTACATTCTTAACAGAAATGTCGATATTCAAATTCATATAAAATAAGATGGCATCAACATTTCTGACCATTCGGCCAATTAAACGATCTCATACCAATATCCTCTTTAAAACTTGCTTGAAAAAGAACAAGATACACAGAATGAAACAGAATAGACACAAATCAACTATAAACAACAAATAAATGGAATGAATAGTGTTCCTTTAGCTGCCTTTCTTTGCTCTTCTTCGGTCAATTCCTCTCCAACTAACCATATCTGCAACATATCAACAATCCATCAGCACTTGTTATCAACATATCAGCCCTTTATAATTGAGACTTTGAATACCTTGTAAGAGCTATAACTCTTTAACATAACCAATTTACCCTCAGACTCTGTGCCAAATGACTTATTAAGCTTCTCGTATCCGTCCTCACGCGATACAACAACCTGAATGCCTTTCTGGCACAGGGCAAAGGCGACAAAAACAACGGCCTTGGTTAACTTGCCTCTAAGAAGAAGTTGAGTTGTTCCCCTTGGTATGCTATCACTACAACAATATATGTTTTAGTGACAAAATGCTAGTGACTAGAAGTAACGTTGTCACATATTAAACTTTTTGTGACATTTTTTTTGTGCGACACTATTAGTATGAGTAATTGTGATGTATTTTTATTTTGTCACTGTTATAGTAGTAATTGTGACAATTACATCTTTCTCAATTAAATTCTCACTATTAGTCTATAACTGTGACATATTTTGACACTAAAACTTTTACACATGATAGTGACGATATATAAAATGGTCACTATTATTTGATTTTTGTTGTGACAGTAAAATTGTTTGTCACTCTAAATTTTACTTTTTGTTGTAATAAATTTTTTCACCATTGCAAAAATAAAATTAGTGACAAATTAGATATTGTCACAATAATAAATTTATTTATTTTTATAATACTAGTAATAATAACAATTATAAAAATTGAAGTTACCATAAATTAGTTTGTCAAAAGTTAAAATAATTCTATTATTCTCTATACTGTGTGTAAATTCTTGTTTTAGTCATTCTATTTTGATCAATTGTAGTCCCTATTTTATTTTCAAAATTTAAATTTTCAATCCTAATCCAAACGTGACAACGAATTAAAAATGATCCAATAAAAGAAAAAAATCAAATAAGCAACTTATATATAACAAATGGGCTAAAAAATATTTACTTAATATATTTAAAGACTACCATTCATGTCAAGATCGAAATTTCAAAATTTAAAAAATACAGAAACTTAAAGTGACCAAATTAAAGTACAAAGACTAATATGTAATTAGCATAATATATATTAGCAAAATTTTACACTTAATATTTGTTTTAACTTTGCTTGTGGAGTTAAATTTGCATTGTCAGTATACGCAATAATCATCACATAAAAATGATAATTCTATCAATAATTTGAATTAAATTAATTAAATTATTTAATTAAAATATAATATTTAATATTTTAGACGTAAATCTTAATATTTACATTTTATATTTTAAAACCGACTCAATTATTTTTATATATTTTCTTCAACAAACACATTTCGCACAAAAAATCATAGGAAAATGAATTATATCATTATGATCATTAGTGTTATTATTAATACATATTTTAAAAATAAATAAAATTAATTTCAATCACAATTTAACCTAAATACCTTCAAAATAAAATTAAATTTCTTGTCTAGCCTAGTGGATAAACATTGCATTCTCGCCCTAAAGGTTTCAGGTTTGATCCTCCTTGAAGCCATGTATTGTATTTATTTATTAAAAAATGACTTCTAAAGGTGCCACATCATCATAATGAAAATTCAATGACCTAACGAAAGGTTAAAAAGTATTTGTTGACTACAATGCAAAAGACCCATTAAATTTCAGGGGCATAAATAAGATGGTTACAACTAAAAATATAATCATTGTATAATATTAACATTTTTATTATTGAAAGTGACAACATGTTTTAGACACTATTCAATATGTATTTGTGATAAAATGTTTGTCACTAAGAAGAATAACATTAGTGTCTAAATTTTAGTCACCGTTGTTAATCTTTTGTGTCAAAAATGTAGTCACAAAAAATATTACCAATTGTGACGAAATGCATGAAAGTTGTCACAAGTATATTAGTGACGGAGTTAGTAGTGACGAGTGGTGATGACTCAAAAAAATTGTCACTATAAATTATAGTGACTAAATTTAATACTTTTAGTGACCATTTTCAATGTCACTAAAAATGCATTTTCTTGTAGTGCATTAAGAAGAACTGCCACTGCCAAGCTACTCCCATCCACCAACTTCACTTTAAGCTTGGGATATTTCTTCACATACACCTCACCATACTTGTTCAGCTCTTCACTCTGCACAATATTTGATTTCATGCAATTATCACACGACACGAGCATAGCGACTGATTATGGGAAGAAAGGGGGCAAAACTTGCCTGATTCATGAGGCCAAGGCTCAACACACTAGCACCTTTTTCGTCGGCCTCTAGTACAGCTTCCTCAATCAAGTTTTCGATGGACTCCTTTTGCCATTTCAAGCGGTACTGAAAACCAATTACAGCATTGTTAACTATTAAGAGTTAAGACATTTTTGTACCAACTTGTAGTTGCAGTAATAAAGGTTTCTAACCTGTGCTTTGTACTTGGGTATGACCCATGTCTGTAATTTGGTTTTATCAAAACGGTTCCATTCAGCAACAAAGGTGCGACCATAAATCCAAGCAATGGCCCATGATGTTCATGAAGTCGATGTAAGTGATGTAGCCAGCAAAGGCTATGATGGATGCGGTTCGAGTTAGCAGCGTTGTCATAATTGGTATCAGGAACAGGAGAAAATATGTTGTGAGCTCTGCGAATGGATGTATCACAGCTGCAACAGTATTGAAACCACATTTACATTGTACAATAATGACATGTTAAACTGATAATTAAGTGAAGTCGGAGGCGCTTAAAAGTAATAGGCTGGGTGACGATGAAGGAATTGTGGTGAGCGAGAGTAAATATAATGATGGTGCAGTGCTCTATGGAGTATAATCGAGTATATGCTCTCCATAATCCAAGGCCCCAAGATTATGTACTGTCAACAACAGAATATACAAGTGCATGAAAATGCACGAGAGAATTGGATCGATATGGGAGAAAATGAATACCTAAAAAGCTGGAAGAAGGAGATCATCATACTACCTTAAAGCTTCCATGAGGCTTCCATGGCCAATCAGTGATGATTCCTGGGTTTTTTTATCCAAATTTCATTAACGACACAAAAGTTACCCTAGTTAACATTAGAGTACTTCATTTGAAATCATTAATTAATCTAATACGCAAATTGATATACTTTTTTTGAAAGGAAAGTTTGGGCCTCGTTAAAACCCCCCACTAAACCTAGGTAGGGGGAAAAAAGTGCCCATTTTATTAAAATGAATCGCAACCCGAAACATACAATTTTGCTCTGAAAATGAGAGCTTGAAACATAAACAAGAAAACCAACCATTTTAAGCCCTGGTTTTTCAAGAAGTCAACTACCTAAGCACACACCAGTGTTGCACTATTTCCGAATGATGTACTTGTGCCAAATTAAACACATCATTTCACTTTCATAACTCCTCAATTGCCTGAACCTGCTTGGGCTTGATCAGATTGCCTTCATAACTCCTCAACCATCCGAACCTGCTTGGACTTAATCAGTTTGCCATATCATCCCACATTGCCTTCTTACTCCTTTCTTTGCGAGTCTGTGCGCCACCATATTTCTTTCTCTAAAGGCGAAAACTACTTTCCACTTGAAGCTTTTCCCTACCTCTAGAATCTCCGAGATCAGTACCTTATAGCACTCTGCAGCCTTACCTGGGTTATCGATCCATTCTATCGCCAACTTGCAATCAAACTCGATTAATAAAGCTCGATCATTTACCCACCTTGAGTGTGAGAACAAAGTCATAGTCATCGTAATGCTTTTCAATTCTGCTGTGGTTGGGTCAGCCGAGCCTATTGATTTAGAAAATTGCATTATACTTTTACCAGATTCATCTCTTAGGATCCCACCTATGCCCCCCTCGCCAAAGCTTCCGTTTATAGCTACGTCAACGTTGAACTTGAGCCACCCCTGCTTCGGTACTTCCCATTTCAGTGGTTGATCGATTTGCATCTGTCTCCCGATCCTAACGAACTCTTGTGGACACCAGATAAGATCAGTGAGTGACAAGATCGATTTAGGCCATTTGTTCTTGCACCAATGCCCAACTCTAAGTAGTATTAGATCAAAAATCTGGTCTACCGAAAAGTTTTTCTTCCTGAAAATGGCCTCGTTTCGACATAACCAGATTGACCATATACAGCCATACAAAAACATTTGCCAAACTTGCATAGAGTGCAGTGGAAATGAAATGTTGAACCAAACCTGCACAAGGGAATTAGTATCCGCTGGCATAGTGAAGTTGATGTTCCAAAGATTACTTATTCGCTGCCAAATTTTCCACGATACCATACAATGGCAAAATAAATGTATCACCGTCTCTGTTTCCAAGCCACACAGAACACATAAATTGGAACTAGATTTCTGAATGCCTCTTTTTGATAATTCTACAAGGGTAGGGACACGCTTGTGAATAACTTTCCAAAGAAAGACTTCCACTTTTGGTGGTGCTAAGTTCGCCCAAATGGTCTTCCAATTGAAAGAACCTGGATTTTCATTTGATCTGCAGTTTTCACAGTAAGTTTAGGAGTGTAGAACCCATTGGATATGCCAACCCACCTCACGGTATCCACATCCATCATTGTATTAGACGCTCTTGTTATCACTTCTTCGAATTTGTTCATTAGGGAAATTTCCCACTCAAATAAGCTCCTGCGCATTTCAATATTCCAAGACCAGGAGTTATTTGTCTTCCATCCGAAGTCTTTGATTTTTTCGGATTTTTTACCGCAATTGCATACAATCTAGGGAAATCTCCTTTCAAAGATGTTACCTCAGTCCACGGATCGTTCCAGAAGTCGATATAATTTCCATCCCCGTATACCAATCTGATGTTTTTCGTGAACGAGTCATCTGCAACTGAGAGAGGTTTCGTTATATTCTTCCAAACCCAAGATTTGTTCCTCGGCAACTCTGTGTTTGGAATTAGTAAAAATCGGTTGTATCCGTACTTGGCATCCACTATTCTCCTCCAAAAACTTTCCTTCTCAGGGTGACCCAAATGTAACATTGCTCATAATTGAATGATCCAAATGTAACCTTTAACAATTGGGTGACCCAAATGTATCCTTACCCATAATTGAGTGACTCAAATGTAACTTTTAATAATTGAGTGACACAAATGTAGCTTTTAATAATTGAGTGACCCAAATATAACCTTACTCATAATTGAGTGACCTCCGTTGTAATTTACCCTAATAATAATCAATAATTTAATATCATTACAAAATTAATTTTAAATTTCCTTATGAATTTTCTGAGTTAACCATTTAGCTAAATCTCGTAACTATTTTCGCTCCTTTTAACTGCAAATTTTATTGCAATTCAATTGGCCGCAAATCACCCCGCAAACTATGATTCTAAATTAAAATCAACGCTGCAAACTTTGATTACAATTGAATGTCAAACAACTAAAATAGCTTAATTAATTTGAATCCATAATTAATTATAATAAAATTAAATTTTAACCATCAATTAATTTTACATAATCCAATTATAATTCTATAGAATCATGATAACTAACCAATAGCTTGGCTAGGGATGTAAAAAAGTTGACCTGACTTGGAAAACAGACTGAAATCGACTTGAGTCAGAACGGCTTGTGACTCGAGGTGGTGGTGATCTGAAATCGATTCGAATTTGAACTGATGTTGACATGAACCCGAGTTGGACCTGGAAATTTTTGGATCTGAACCCGACCTGAGAACGACTTGAACCCGAATTTAACATGATAATGTGATAACTGAACCCAACTTGCATCCGACATGATATGAACCTGAACCAGAGATTAACTTGTAAAGTAACTGATATTACCCAACTTGTTATCAACCTGACCTGTTATGAACCTGATCTGTAATTGACTTAACATTTAAATGATCTAACTTATTATTGGACTAATATGATATTTACTTGACTTGATATTTATATGACTTGTAATAACTAATAAGTTACCATTGATGAAATTGTGAGATAATGAATTTATTATATTATAGTGTGAAAAAAATACATCTTCACAATTTAAGGTATATGATTAATTGTGATCATTAAATTAATATGTTTACTTTTTATATTTATAAATTATAGTATATAAATACATTTAAAAAAATTTATTAAATCTCTAAATATTGCCGACATGATTTCTTAAGGTTTGTGGTTTATGATTTATGGTTTAATATTAATAGTTTATGATTTAGTTTAGTGTTTATTGGTTTATGAGATTAATTCTGATTCCTTAAGGTTTATGGTTTAGTTTAGTGTTTAGTTTAAAGTTATTAGTTTATGTGATTAATTTGGATTCTGTTGGGTTTTTCAGTGCTCGATTCCTTCAACCGTTCTTGCTCGCCAAGTGGTGGAGAAGTGGAATTATGAGTGAAAGAGGTGTGGAAGCTAAAATGAATAAAGACAATATGATTTATAGTGGTTCAACCTTCTAACCAAGGTCTACATCCACTACCTTAGCTTCTCACTAAGGATTTTCAATCAATCCACTATTGATTCGTCCCATTTTCTAGGCTTAGAAGGAAACCCTTACAAACCGATCAAGCTTTCTACCCAAAGCTTTGATCAAACCTTCTTTACAAATAGATAAAAATAAGCAAACTCAAATCCCTCTAATAGGTATTTGTTTGCACAATTAAGCTCTCACCCAATCCTAAAAACACTTGAGCAAATTTAACAATTTTGGCTCACTAATGTTTGTCTATACAAAGAATTGACACTTAAGCATTAAGACACATTTTGATCATATGTTGTATTACAATTGAAGCATTAACCATTACTAGATGCTTGAAGGTCCCTTTTATACTCCTCAATGAGTTTGTAGTCGTTACTAGCCGTTGGGGTTGAATTGGAGCCGTTGGAGACTTCATTTCCCACCATAAATGAAGTTCTGCAGCTCCCCGTTTCGAAACACTCGACCCCGTTTCGAAATACTCTTGAAATAGAAAGAGCTGTTGCAGCACCCGTATCGAAACGCCCTTGACCGTATCGAAACGCTTGTCACCGTATCGAAACGCCTTGCATTTAAAAGATAGTTGGGAAATAGCCGTTTGGGATTTTATGACCGTTGAGGTCAAGCCACATAGGCGTATCGAAACGGAAGAGGCCATATCGAAATGCTATGCAAAATCTCACCCAGATTAAAGCCCGTTTCGAAATGGTTTGCCACCGTAAAGACCCGTATCGAAACACCTAGTGGGCGTTTCGAAACGCCTGGATGATTTTGTTGAATTTGGCTTTGAAAACACTTAAAACCCTTTGAAATATCCAATAAACATAGTTTCAAGTTGTTTTTACTTAGAAATAGTTTTGAATTCTTTTTAACTTTGTACAAAACATTTTTCAATCATTATATCAAAAAATTAGTTCCACAAACTCCCCTTTTTGATATAATAAAACTAACTTGAAAAATTATTTGAGATCCCCGACATGAAACTTTCCCGACCTGAAGTCCATACCCTCCCCTTGCGGATCCCCACGATTTTCAGGGAATCCCCATGCCCAAAATAAATGATAAATTTAGTTTAAAGTATAAAATTTCGGATATTTCCCGCCTAATTCTCACCCCTATTACTATTCTTCTTTAATCACAAACCCATAACTTTTACAACCGCAATATATATAATTAGTTAATATTTTATCCAATAAAAATACTAATTAAAAGAAGTTTATATGAATTATGGTTATTATGGAATATATTGCTTTTTTGAAGGTTTGCAAGACCAATTATTATACAACAATTTACATGACCAACCATAAAGCAATTACACAATCCACAAACAACTATAATTTAAAGGGATTATAAAATTATATTATATATCTCAACTCTGAGAACTCCTGATACATACTATTGGAGGCATGTGAGAAGAACGAGACTTACATGATGAATCCAGCATAAGGATAATGTTATTTAGGTAAATACTTGGACATAGAACCATAGATATCATGCAGATAAATTGCCAAATATGGTCTAGGATTTTGATAGAGTTGGGATCCTCAGAGGCTGAAATCCATGCTTGAGGCATGCTTCCCAAACTTTATCAATGTTTGAGATGGTGTAACCACACTCATGCTCCTCCCATCCTTCAAGACCATGCACTATCCCGGCGATGCGCCACACGCTCATCACTCTCCTCGGCAGCCAATTCTGTTACATGCAACCACATTGTACTGGTTTATACATGTGTTAATTACAGAGTAGAAATGAAGTTTCAAGACCAACCTCACAAGAATCCACGTTCTCAAGGGCCTTGGGAGTCAGCATTGCTGGTGTGGTGTGATAGAAGCAGTCTTTACGCAATCTTTTCGGTGAAAATTGTGTAAACGGAATGAATAGTGTTCCTTTACCTGCCTTTCTTTGCTCTTCTTCGGTCAATTCATCTCCAACTAACCATATCTGCAACATATCAACAATCCATCAGCACTTGTGATCAACATATCAGCCTTGGATAATTGAGACTTTGATTACCTTGTAAGAGCTATAACTCTTTGACATAACCAAATTACCCTCAGACTTTGTGCCAATTGACTTGTCAAGCTTCTCGTATTCGTCCTCACGCGACACGGCAACCTGAATGCCTTTCTGGCACAGGGCAAAGGCGACAGCAACAGCGACCTTGGTTAGCTTGCCTCTAAGAAGTAGTTGAGTTGTTCCCTTTGGTATGCTATTCAGAAGAACTGCCACTGCCAAGCTACTCCCATCCACCAACTTCACTTTAAGCTTGGGATACTTCTTCACATACACCTCACCATACTTATTCAGCTCTTCACTCTGCTCAATATTTGATTTCATGTAATTATCACACGACACGACAGGACACGAGCATAGTGACTGATTAGGGGAAGAAAGGGGAGAAAACTTGCCTGATTCATGAGGCCAAGGCTCAACACACTAGCACCTTTTTCATCGGCCTCTAGTACAGCTTCCTCAATCAAGTTTTCGATGGACTCCTTTTGCCATTTCAAGCGGTACTGAAATTCAATTACAGCATTGTTAAGAGTTGACATCTTTGTACCAACTTGTAGTTGCAGTAATAAAGGTTTCTAACCTGTACTTTGTATTTGGGTATGACCCATGTCTGTAATTTGGTTTTATCAAAACGGTTCCTTTCAGCAACAAAGGTGCGACCATAAATCCAAGTAAGCATCATGAACCACAATGTAACAGGCCAGAGTAACCACAAGTACCAAGCTGATGAGTAGGGTCTAGAGGCCAAGGAGGCAAATCCAAGGCGGAGATGATAGATTGAGTCAGGCGTGGTTATGTGTGTTAGATGCACCACGTCGGGCGATTCTTCTTTTCTTTTGAGTGAATTTTTATACAACGTATGGGTAGATTTGTCTACTGTACCATACATGTAATCATAGATCGGCATAAATAACGAGTAGTTGTTCCTGAACTGTGTGTGGTGTAACGAGTGGAATCTGCACAAATATAATGTCATGTGGTGTCAGTCGGGTAAGGCTTAAGATTCCAGGATTTCATGGCCCCAAAAGAGGTAAGCAGTAAATAAGGTAGTTGATTATGAAGGGGGAGAGACAGAGGACATACGTTGGCGTGTACATTAGGTACTTGAGAGGAGGGAAAATGGAGAAAACCCAGTTGGGAACGAGTTCAAAGTTGCAATGGCCCATGATGTTCATGAAGTCGATGTAAGTGATGTAGCCAGCAAAGGCTATGATGGATGCGGTTCGAGTTAGCAGCGTTGTCATAATTGGTATCAGGAACAGGAGAAAATATGCTGTGAGCTCTGCGAATGGGTGTATCACAGCTGCAACAGTATTGAAACCATATTTACATTGTAATATAATGACATGTTAAACTGATAATTAAGTGAAATCGGAGGTGCTTACAAGTAATAGGTTGGGTGACGACGGAGGAATGGTGGTGAGAATGGTAGCGCGAGTAAAGATAATGATGGTGCAGTGCTCTATGGAGCCAGTAGTAAAGGAACTCCACAGGGCCGGCATGGAGCAACATGATTATAATTGCACCATCGGTTCTCCATATGGGTAAGTGTGAAGCTCCTGGAATGAATTTGTTGGTCAAGTACAACAGGATTGCATTGAACAAGATTTGATCATCCCTGCAGGATTGCATTGAACAAGATATGAATTCATATTTTTTCAGAAACAACATGCAACTCATGTATTACCAGTTCCTTTCCCTGTCAACTTGGTCGAATTCGAATGCCTTGTCCACAATCCGGTTGGTGCCTTTGGCTGCTCGATAACGAGAAAAGCTATTCCATAGCTGATGGTGCAACGCTCTCCATAACATGAGTGGGAGTATGGTAAGGTTGAAAAGGTCCAGCTCCTTTGCATCCTTAACTAGAATCGAGTATATGCTCTCCATAATCCAAGGCCCCAAGATTATGTACTGTCCAACAATAGATCATATACAAGTGCATGAAAATGCATGAGAGAATTGGATCGATATGGGAGAAAAATGATATGATAAAAAGCTGGAAGAAGGAGATCATAATACTACCTTAAAGCTTCCAAGAGGCTTCCATGGCCAATCAGTGAGGATTCCCGGTTTAGAAGCCATGCTTTGCTACCTGCAATGAGCCTGATCAGTTGCTTTGTATGTGTGTGTAGGGGGGTATATATAAAATATATGGTGGATTGGGGTCAACTTAAATTTTTAAAAATTTTGAAGGTTTAAACTAAAATTTTCAAACAAATTTATCAATTTGAATCCATATAAAAAAAATTTAGCATATAAACATAGGGAAATACTTTGATACACAAGCCCTTTAATTTTAAGGTTTAAAGGTATAGGTTGGGGTTTAGGTTGTAGTGTGTAGAATTTAGGGTTGGATGTTAGAATTTAGAGTTTAGGTTTAAGGCTTAGACTTTAGGATTCAGGGTGTTAGGGTTAGGAATTTAGGTTTTAAATTTTATAGTTTAAATATGAAATATTGTGTAAACTTTTGTACAATTGTGCATCAAAATATAACCCATAAACATGTCATAAATCTTAAGGTGTAATTCTCTATCAATTTAAATCCATATTAGAAATTTTTCTTTAAAACAAATCAAACGTGATATCTAATACAATAAATATAATTTTTACTATTCTCCTTGCAAGTCTCTTGATTATTTTCCAGAATCTGAAATTCTACTAAATTTACACTTCCAACTAAAATATCATCTTCGTTATTCTCACACTCATAGATTCTAGAATATGTGTGGACACCACTGAATTTATGAAAGTAAATACTAAAATTATTCCTTTGAAATATTCCTATAAAATTCTAGATAACCCAAGTATTATCTTCCAAACCTACCACCATGATAGGAAACGTACGTGATTCGAAAGAGTTCCTGGGTCCACAAGGTTCATGGCCGAGAGGTCCTCTCCAAAATACCTCAAATGAGATAATAATCGACGAGAAATCAACAATTGGTCTTAGTAGGAAAATGGATCATGTTTATCTTAAAAAATTCGAGTTCACTTTGTCTGCAAGGTGTGTGTATATTGTCAAAAATTAAAAATATGTATAAACATATACTATTTTATAATCACCTTTAAACTATTAAAAAAAAGACAGTCCGCGATGAAATAATCCTCAAATGGGAATTAAACTTGCCTTGATCTTCTCATTTTAATTATTCGTAAAATTTTTAGTTCGTTTCCGACTCACATAAATTTCTGAATTGGAAATCATATACGTAAATGATAACATTGATTATTAATCCAATATTACAATGCTCGAGGGTAGGGGTCAGGAAAAATTATTAGATGGACTCGGCTCACTATATCATTCGTGGTCCTAACTAATAAAGTTCATCTATTTAGTTTTAACTTTCAAATAACTACTCACTTTTGTTAACATGCAGGAAAGAGATGAAGATTCACCTCAAGAAATATCAAATAAATAGACTTTATTAACTGGAATCACGGATAACGTGGTAAACCAGATTTATTTAATAATTTTTTGGGGTCAGACAACTCCATTAATCAATGCAATGGATCGGTTCATTGTATCGAGAATGCTATTCCCCAAGTTAGTCGACTTCAGACCGTTTGCATTAAAGAATCTATTGAGATGGCAGCTCAATAGATTGTTGAAACTGTTCCAAGTTGTGAGAGATTTAAAGTGATGTTGGTGTTGCGTTTTCGATCGCGATATTTTATTACTATTACAGCTAATAATAAATAAATTGTAATTATTACAAACTGTTATTTTTTATAATAACAACTTCAAACGGTGTTGGTGTCGTTCACGCAGAGTTCATTGGAGTCTACCGAGGGGTATGAATGACCATTGTCGGTTAACCCAAATCTTTTGGGGATAAAAATCGTTTGCCCTTAATTATGTTTCTTTTGGTGTTCCACTTCAAAAAAGTGGGTTTAGGGTTTATGGTTAGGGTATAGGAAATTGGGGGTAAGGTATATTTTTAGGGTGTAAGGTGTAGGGTTTAGGATTTAGAATTTAAGATTGAAGCTTAGAATTTAATTTTTTAGTGTTAGAGCATAGAAATGAGCGAAGGATTTTTGTTCATCTTTTTGGAGGGCATTAATAACGTTCGAGTTGTTGAGAACATGCGGTTAATGGGGTTTGCCCCATTGGATGGATTCGACGTTCATTTCCTTGTTGTTCGAAAAATTATTAGATGAATTTGGCTCATTACGTCATCTATAGTCTCATCTAACAAAATATTTTTGTCATTTTTTCCAAGATAAATCTTTACCTCTTTCTTAAATGTAAAGAGAAAGTGAGTCCACAAACTTGGGAGACGATGACGATATCTCATTAGATGGGCCCGCACTCCTTATAAATAAAATTCATTATTGCCGAAAAAAATTTAAGGGTAAACTACACGAAACGTCACTAAATTTTAACTTTTGTATCGAACATATCGTTGAACTATAAAATGATACTATTGTACCACTGAACATTGTTTTTTGCTATTATTATATCACTGAACTTTGTTTTTTTCAATCCAAGCACTCGACCGTTAAATTCAAAATGGTGTCGTTTAGTTAGACCTGGCAAACTTGACCCGAGACCCGAGAATCGAACCGATTTACCCGAATCGAGACCCAAAACCGAACCGAACAAGATGACCCAAAATTTGATCCGAAACCGAACTAAAATTGAACCGATTTTTAGTTGAACCGAAATGGACCCGAACCGAAGATAACCCAAAATAAACAGCCGCACAACTCACCAAAAAGTCAAATATATTGGCTTTATAAAGCCATATATAGGGTGTAAAAAACTAACCAACCTAAAAACTTGATTAAAAACCGACCGATCTCCCATTAACCCAAAATTGACCCGAATCGAAAATCAACCAAACCGAAATGACCCAAAGCACAATAGAACCGAACTAGAATTGAACCGAAATCGAATGATATCAGACCCGAAATAACCGAAACCGAAATGACCCGAACCGATTGACCCGTTTACCACCTCTAGTTTTGGTATAGTTGCTTTGATGCCTAAGATAGGCCAAAACGACATCATTTTGCTAGTAAAAAATTAAGAAAACACTGCATTTGAGAAAGATTAAACCAAGGACCTTTAAGACGAAAGGTTTGCACCAAACCACCAAGCCAACTTAAAGACTTGATATAATCCTAACAAAAATAGTATATAAATAATACTGCAGTTGAACTTAGTTTCATTTATCTCATGATATAATTTTATAATATTTATAATATAATTTTATAAATAAATACTATTTATAATATAAATTATATTGTAAATATTATAAAATTATATCATGAGATAAATGAAATTAAGTTCAACTGCAGTATTATTTATATATTATTTTCGTTAGAATTATATCAAAATTTTAAGTTGGTTTGGTAGTTTGGTGTAAACCTTTCATCCTAGAGGTTCTTAGTTCAGTTCTCCTCAAATGTAGTGTTTTCGTAAATTTTTTACTAACAAAACGACGCCGTTTTGGATTTAACGGTCCGTTACAATTAACGGTCAAGTGCTTGGATTGAACAAAAAATAAAGGTCAATGGTATAATAATAACAAAAAACAATGTTTAGTGGTACAATAGTATTATTTTATAGTTCAATAGTATGTTCGATACAAAAATTAAAATTTAGTGCTATTTCCTGTAATTTAAACATTAGGGTGTTCACAAACGATTAATATCCGATATTTTTTTCTCCCAGTTCACAATTTAATCAAGAAATTTATACATAGTCAAATTGAGCTAGCAAAGGTACCGACTGAATTTATAAAGAAAATACTAAAATATTTCCTTGGAATATTCTTATCAAAATTATAAATAACCAAAGATTATTTTTCAAGAATATTTCTTTTTTTTATCAGGAATGGATTGGATACCAAGGTGGAGAAATCAAGGAAGCAAATGAAAGAAAGGAAGAACAGAGCTAAGAAGATCCGTGGAGTAAAGAAGACGAAGGCCGGTGAAGCAGCAAAGAAGAAGTGAGCTAAAAAGGATGAAGGAAAAGGTGAAATCGATGTCTATCTTAGTGCCAATGTTTTCCAACAGCTGTTGTTTACTAGTCTCAAGTGTTTAGATGTTGTTTGAACCTGTTTTTTTTTTTACATTTAATTAAACTGGATTTTGGTGTTATATTATGTCCTATTTTGGTTAAAAAAAAAGAATATTTCTTTTTAAAACTTATAAATAGTTCTGAGAACTACTTTACAAGAATGTTCAACTTTGTAGAAATTTTCAGAATACAAAATTATAAAACTAAGTATATATATTTATAGAAAACAATAAAAATATATTCAAAATAATTAAGACATTATTCCAATTAAAATCTAAATAAATATATTAACTTAACGAATTAAACATACTACAAAATTTATTTCAATTGAATTTGCCGCAAACTTTGATTCCAAATTAAAATCAAATTATTGCAATTGAATCGGCAGCAGGCCTATTCCCATGGCCCTGCTCGTGGGACTTTAATAGTCGCTTGCTTGAACGTCCAACAACTAAAATAGATCAAAATTATTAGGGAAAATTACATATTTAGTAGCCTAACTATGTATGTATTATTGTTTTGATAAAATGATACTTAAGGTTACGTTTTTATTTTGTTTTGGTACCTCTGTCATTTAAAATTAACGAAAATGGTGACGTGGCTTGGGCTAATAACAATTTCAATCCAAAAACTTATACAATCTATCAGTTTAGTCTAAAATTCTATTAATTTAAACATTATTTGAATTTTTGGATTAAAATTGTAAATTCCTCATTTTTTTTTCTTTCAGTCGAACACTTTTTGGGTTTTAGAGTTTAAGAAACACGCTAGGAGCAGTCAAAACTTTAGGATTTTCGGATCAATGAGGGGCTGATGCATGGTCCATTGGAGGACCCAAACTCCACGATCGGGATACAGGGGTGGGAAAGGGATGAAATAAAATTCAATCAAAGTTAAGATGATGTTTTAAATTGATGGATTTTGGACTAAAATGTTAATATATTAGTGTTTTGGACTAAAACTATCATTATATCAAGCCATGTTATCATCTTCGTCAGTTTTTAACGGCCGGAGTACTAAAACAGAAAAAAAGTAACATTTAGTACCATTTTGCCAAAAATAATAGTTGGCGTACCAAAACAGTAATGCATACATAGTTAAGGTACTAAATATATAGTTTTCCCAATTTAATATTAATTCATAACTAATCCTTTTCATTAAATAATTCTATATAATTCAATTCTAATTCTAATTCTCTAAAATTATGATAACTTTACAGTTTTAGAATTTTGTAGAATTTTATTTAATTTTCTAACACCATTAATTCAAAATAATTATTTATTAATTTAATATTCTATTTTGGACTCCATTAAATAATGATCTAAAATTACTAAATTAATTTTTAAACCATTTAAATTAAACCATAATTTATTAATTTAATTTTTATTAATAAAGTATGATTTTATTAACGAAAAAACATCACACTGTCACCGTCACCAATAACAATACAATGCATGGTAAGGCACCGCCACAAGCCAACATCGCACATACCATACACACCCACCGTAGTCCATACACATTCCAAACATTTAAAGCATGACACGAAACCAAGATTTACGATAAACGTACTGTTTCGTCAACATATCCGCTATACCATTTGCTTATCAAAAAATATGAATAAGGTATATTGGACAAAACAGAGTTAAATTCGAAATAATTAAAAAAAAAAACAAAAAAAAAAACAGAAATTATAATAATTTAACATATTCGAAATAACCGAAAATAGGATTGGTAAGGCCTGCTTGAAACTCAGTTTTCTTAAGACAGATTCGATCACTCTTCGGTGCTTGCGTTCTTTAGTCGTCAGTCTCCCACGATACAACATCGGATAATCTTCGATAACTGCACTATTGAAAAGATCACGAACGGTACTCATGCCTTTGACTATCACCAGAAAAACAATGCAATTTGAGAGAAGAATTTTTTTTGTGTGTGTGTGTTTTAAAACTGAAGGGAGGTCATGTATTTATAGAGAAAATTAGGTTAAACATGGGAATCAAAATATTCCGAAAATATCCTTTATCTAATTTATATCGAATATTTTGCGTGAATAGACAGCATTATCTCTTTAATATTTAAAAATATTATCGTTTAATATTCGAATTTAAGGGAACCGAATATTATCCCTTTAAATTTGGGAGGAAAAAATTAATTTGAAGTGGTAAAATATCTACAAGCCTACAAAGGGCTAGATTAGTCCAAACATTCACATCCGCACCCCAAATGGGATTGAATTTGCACCCCTTGCACATAATTTCTTACTTTGAGCATTAATTTCTCATTCAATACTCAATCATTTTGAGCATATGTGATACCGTTGTAAAGGTCTCATGGAGTAGAATAAGACCTAAAAGAATCCTTATTCGAATATTCACCTTTACTCATTCAAAATATGACTCAAAATAACTATTTTCCTCACGTTTTTCTGACAAATTACACATAAGTAACACTTGACAAGTCTCATCAATTTGTCTAAAACAACGCCAAAGCGGCCAAGGACGTTGTGATTCATGTAACACCCATGCTATTGTCACCAACGAATCCGATTCTATAATTACTGAAGAAGCCGAGTTCCACTTCGAAGCAAGCAACATCTCAAGTGCATACGCAATAGCTCGAATTTAAGCTTCATTCGATTCAATTACCCCAAGAGGACTAGAAAACAATGCCAACACACAACCCTTCTCATCTTGCAAAACCCCGGATTACCCTTTGTCGATCCATCAACATTAAATTTAATTGAACCAGATAACAACGGTTCCCAACAAATCCCTATCCGAGCTATTGCTCTCTCCATCCTCGGTGCACAACCTCTCGGACACTCCCACCATTAAGTTTCCGACACCAAAAGCACATCCTTGGAAGCTTTCACCTAATACAAGGCGTGCAACTTAATCATAAAGAAAATATCACCACATGTCATTCGTTTCTTATTGAACATTAGCTCATTACAAGCTAGCCACATCGCCCACAAAGCCAACGCAAAACACACAATCCACCATCTTGTATCATCTTCGGCCTGGCAAATTCAACACCCCACCACTGTAACAACAACATTTCTCAAATCAAACTCATCAATTCCTTCACCACACCACACACAATTCAAAGAGATGCCTACAAGTGCCACACCCTTGTCCCGAAGCAAACTCGAAGTCGACGATTTTTTAAAGCTATTAAATTAATTTTTAAATCATCTTATAGTCCATCCTAGAGAAGATGTAATTACTTAAATAAGTAATTTTCTCCAATCCTATCATTTTTCTCTCAGTTTACAATTTAATCAAATGGTACATATTCGAAATAAGTAATTTTCTCCAATCCTATCATTTTTAAACCGGATCTCCTTTCATGGCTCCGTCTTCTACTTTCAATGATCTTGTACATTTTCTTGTTTGGCGTCGCCAAGTGGAGGCTACTCTCATTGATTTTGGACTACTCGGTTATATTGATGGTTCACAATCTTTCCCACCTAAGTTTACCGATGCCGCGACAACAATTGCTAATCCTGAATATCTACGATGGTATCGTCATGATCAAATTCTTATTAGTGCTCTTCTTGGCAGTTGTGATGATCAAGTTCAACCACTTATTTCATTCGCTATCACCGCCAAAATTGCACGGGATACTCTAGTTGGAAGTTATGTTCGAGCATCTCCCGGTCGCATCATTGCTCTCAAGTCCAAGTTGGCTCGCAATTCGCGTGGTTCCAGGTCTATCTTCGACTACATGAAAGACATGTAGGATATTACCTCCGATCTTGCCTTGGCAAATTGTCCTATCTCCGATGTAGATCTCTTGATTTCTATTGTTAATCAATTGGGTGATGATTATCGCCCAATTATTGTTGCCCTTCGTGTACGTAGCACATCGACATCCATGCTTGAGTTGTCTAAGATCTTAACTAATCATGAGAGACTTCTACAAGAATCTGACCAAGCTACACCTCTTGCCACAACATATTCTAGGTTGTGGGCTAATTCAAATCATGGTTATTCCACTAACCGTTCTCGAAGGAAGGGTGGTCGCTCTGGCCATTCGTTTTCTGGTGGCGGTCATAGTCATGTTCCTCAATCTAGTCATTCTAGACGACAAGATGTTGTGTGTAAGTTCTGTAATTTGCCATGGCATGTTGTTCGAGATTGTCGTAAGCTTCTTCGATTCCTTCACAACAACGACTTTTATCAGCAGTCACCGTCTGATTCACCAGTTGTTAACACTGCTACTTATCTTTCGTCATCTGATCCGGCTCCTTGGATGTTTGATAGTGGTGCCTCGCATCACACCACAATGACCATTGCGTCTCTTCAGGATATCTTCTCTTATGATGGTCCTGATATAGTTCATCTGGGTAATGGTAACTCTTTACCTATATCTTATATTGGCCGATGCACTGTTCTCACGGCTACCAAGCCTCTTTCTCTCACAAATGTCTTATGTGTCCGCTAGTTAAATACAAATTTGGTGTCGGTTTCTAAATTATGTCAGACTAATCATGTGTCTGTTGAATTCTTTGACTCTTATTTTCTTGTTAAGGATCGACCCACAATTCCCCTTCTTCGAGGAAATAAAATTGGTGGTGTCTACTATGCTCCGTCCTTTTATCCCCAAGTCAACTCAGTCAATTGCTTGTCCGTACATCAACTGCATCACAAGTTTGGTCATCCATCTGATACAGTCTTAGCCTCTATATTACACGCTTGTAATATATCTTATGACCCAACTAGTTTGAGGAACTATCATTGTACTTCATGTCTTATTAATAAAAGACATAAATTACCATTTGGTCAAAATAATATGTCAAGCTCTCGTCCTCTTGAATTGTTTTACTCTTTGGAGCACTAAACATGTGTCTTATGATGGATATTCATACTATGTAGTGTTTGTTGATCATTTTACAAAGTATATCTGGCTATACCCGATGAAGAAAAAATTCAATGTTACGACAATATTTTCTCAGTTTAAAAGACTTGTCGAAAGTTTTTTTTCATCAGACCATTGTGTCTCTATTCTCTGATAATGGAGGTGAGTTTGTTAAGCTCTTGCCCATTTTGAATTTGGGCAATATTTCTCACTTTACTTCACCGCCTCATACTCCGGAACACAATAGGACTGCTGAACGGAGACATCGTCACATAGTAGAGACTGGACTCTCTCTACTTCACTTTGCATCGCTCCCAACAGAGTATTGGCATCATGCTTTTCAGGCAGCTGCTTATCTTATAATCGGATGCCAACACCGATACTAGGTAATTCTCGCTTTATCTTCTCCTTCATCAACAATCACTGAACTATGACAAGCTTCAACCATTCGGATGCTTGTGCTTTCATTGGTTGAGGCCATACACGACACATAAACTTGAGCCACGATCCGCTGAATGTATTTTCCTTGGATACTCTATGACGCAGTCTGCTTATAAATGCTTGGAGCCGACAACCTGATGATTCTATTGCCACACCAATTCCCTTGGGTACCCTGCCACAACAACCTGATGATTTCATTGTCACGCCAATTCCCTTGGTTGATCTGCCACAACAAGATGTCGCCCTGACTTGCCACAGCAAGCGATCTCCCCTGACTTACCACAACATGATCCTCCACAATAGTGGATTTGCCGGCCAAATCTGAGGTGCTTTGGTCCTTCATTTGTTAATACCACTACATGTCATCCTTTTCCTTCCACAATAGAGCCGAAGACTGTTACTCAAGCTCTCAAAGACCCACTATGAAGACAAGCCATGGATGATAAGTTCAATGCCTTGCAACGCAACCAAACATGGGATCTTGTTCCACGGTCTACACAATATATAGTATGGTGCAAATGGGTATTTCGTGCAAAACGGCGTGCTGATGGCTCTGTTATTCGATACAAGGCTCGACTGGTAGCGAAATGGTATTCTCAATAAGCTGGCCGTGACTACTTTGAGACTTTTAGTCCTGTGATGAAACATGTTACGGTGCATATTATTTTCACTCTTGCCCTCCATCATGCATGGCCCATCAAGCAATTTTCCATTGATAATGCCTTCTTAAATGGCACCATACATGAGGAAATTTATCTAGAACAACCTCCGGGGTATGTTGATTCTACTCACTCATCTCATATTTGTTGGTTGTGTAAAGCCTTGTATGGACTCAAGCAAGCCCCGAGGGCATGGTATGTTGAACTCTCTCAATTTCTCATTCACTTTGGTTTTACGAAATCAAAGGCTAATGCCTTTCTCTTAATCTATAATGCAAAGAGAATTATTTTATACTTTCTAGTCTACGTAGATGATATTGTTCTTATTGACAATGACACTGATTTTATTGCTCATTTCACCAACATATTATCTACGAAGTTTTCTTTAAAGGATATGGGCTTGCTCAGCCATTTGCTTGGCAATGAGGCTATTTCTACTCTTATTGGGATGTTTTTATCTCATGCGCAATATATTTCTGAGATCTTGACTCAGTTTTAAATGGAAAATGTCAATGCAAATTTCACACCTATATCCTCTTTCGACAAGCTACCTCTGTCGGAGCCATCCACAACACTAGATATTTCTGGGTATCGTCGATTACTTGGTCTCCTTCAGTATCTCACACTTACTAGTCCGAATATTTCTTTTCCCGTGAATCGTCTGTCGTAATACATGCATGGTCCTTCACTTGCACATTGGACAGTAGCTAAGCACATCCTACGTTATCTCAAAGGAACATTATGACATGACATTCTTTTTCGTTCGGCATCTTCCCTTCATCTTACCGCCTTTATCGATGCGGACTGGGGATGATCCTCTACGGACGGTCGATCCACTAGTGGATATGCTATTTATCTTGGATCAATCTTATTTCTTGAAAGTCAACTCGTCAGAAAACTGTTTCTTATTCCTCCACAGAAGCTGAATATCGTGCCGTGACAAATGCAACTGCTGAAGTGCTTTGGGTCCAGCATCTTCTTCAAGAAATTGTCGTGACATTACCAAAACCACCATCTCTCTTCTGCGACAATCTCAGTGCCGCATATGTTTGCAAAAGTTCAGTCTTTCACTCTCATACGAAGCATCTTTCCCTTGATTACTTCTTTGTTCATGACTTAGTTGTTGCGGGTTCCCTACTTGTTCAACACATTCCCTCCAAAGCTCAGATTATGGACACGCTCACCAAACCGCTTGGTCGTAATCTCTTCATCCATTTTCGGTCCAAGATTGGAGTCTCCGATGGATCCTCTATCTTGCGGGGGCGTATTAAGGATAAAGATAACATGATATAACTTTTATCTCATTCAAATCCATGAGATAACTTTTAGTCAAATCTCATTAAAATATTTGATTTGTATTTAATATTTGATTTCTCTTATCCTTGTATATTCATTTGTAAATAGGTTAATTGTAAATATTATAATTTATCAAATATACATGTCCTTTACAGACCAACCATAAAGCAATTACACAATCCACATCCAACTTATAATTTAAAGGGATTATAAATTTATATTAATGTTATATATCTCAACTCTGAGAACTCCGGATACATACTATTGGAGGCATGTGAGACGAGCCTATAACACAATAGAGACTCACATGATGAACTAAGGATAAGGATAATATTATATTGGTAAATACTTGGACATAGAACCATAGATATCATGCAGATAAATTGCCAAATATGGCCTAGGATTTTGATAGAGCTGGGATCCTCAGAGGCTGAAATCCATGCTTGAGACATGCTTCCCAAACTTTATCAATGTTTGACATGGTGTAACCACATTCATTCTCCTCCCATCCTTCAAGACCATGCACTATCCCGGCGATGCGCCACACGCTCATCACTCTCCTCGGCAGCCAATTCTGTGACATGCAATCACATTGTACTGGTTTATACATGTATTAATTACAGAGTAGAACTGAAATATTAACAAGTTTCAAGACCAACCTCACAAGAATCCACGTTCTCAAGGGCCTTGGGAGTCAGCATTGCTGGTGTGGTGTAATAGAAGCAGTCTTTACGCAATCTTTTCGGTGGAAATTGCGTAAACGGAATGAATAGTGTTCCTTTACCTGCCTTTCTTTGCTCTTCTTCGGTCAATTCATCTCCAACTAACCATATCTGCAACATATCAACGATCCATCAGCACTTGTTATCAACATATCAGCCTTGGATAATTGAGACTTTGATTACCTTGTAAGAGCTATAACTCTTTGACATAACCAAATTACCCTCAGACTTTGTGCCAATTGACTTGTCAAGCTTCTCGTATTCGTCCTCACGCGACACGGCAACCTGAATGCCTTTCTGGCACAGGGCAAAGGCGACAGCAACAGCGACCTTGGTTAGCTTGCCTCTAAGAAGTAGTTGAGTTGTTCCCTTTGGTATGCTATTCAGAAGAACTGCCACTGCCAAGCTACTCCCATCCACCAACTTCACTTTAAGCTTGGGATACTTCTTCACATACACCTCACCATACTTATTCAGCTCTTCACTCTGCTCAATATTTGATTTCATGTAATTATCACACGACACGACAGGACACGAGCATAGTGACTGATTAGGGGAAGAAAGGGGAGAAAACTTGCCTGATTCATGAGGCCAAGGCTCAACACACTAGCACCTTTTTCATCGGCCTCTAGTACAGCTTCCTCAATCAAGTTTTCGATGGACTCCTTTTGCCATTTCAAGCGGTACTGAAAACCAATTACAGCATTGTTAACTATTAAGAGTTAAGACATTTTTGTACCAACTTGTAGTTGCAGTAATAAAGGTTTCTAACCTGCACTTTGTATTTGGGTATGACCCATGTCTGTAATTTGGTTTTATCAAAACGGTTCCTTTCGGCAACAAAGGTGCGACCATAAATCCAAGTAATCATCATGGACCACAATGTAACAGGCCAGAGTAACCACAAGTACCAAGCTGATGAGTAAGGTTTAGAGGCAAAGGAGGCTAATCCAAGGTGGAGATGATAGATTGATTCTGGTGTGGTTAGGTGCGTTAGATGCACCACATCGGGCGATTCCTCTTTTCTTTTGAGTGAATTTTCATACAAAGTATCCGAAGATTTGTCGACTGTACCATACATGTAGTCATAGATTGGCATAAATAATGAGTAGTTGGTCCTGAACTGTGTGTGATGTAATGAGTGGAATCTGCATGAATATTCAACTTATGTTAGAGCAATCAGTGCTAGAATTCGTTAATATTTTCTAAAGTTCACAGCAAGTACGAAATCGAACATTGATTATAGGCAGGCCAAGGACCAAAAACGGATGAGTTATTAGTTGAGAACTGACCCCCTTTGCTGATAAATGCAGCAGACATGCTTTCAATGTGAGAACTGAGAACAGATACTTTTACACCAAGAAACCATGTGCATCTGTTCTGAATAATTAATTGTTTGCAAAACTGTGTGACACGTATCCATCGACTAATAAATTTGTTCTAATTACATGGCTTTATTTCAGAACATAAAATGTCTATGTTCTGCATATTATTGTCATACCATATTATGTCATCTGGTGTCAGTTTGAATTAGGTGAGGCTTAAGAATAAGACTTACGATGGAGTGTACATTAGGTACTTGAGAGGAGGGAAAACGGAGAACACCCAGCTGGGAATGAGCTCGAAGTTGCAATGTCCCATGTTGTTCATCAAGTCGATGTAGGTGACGTAGCCCGCGAAGGAGATGATGGATCCGGTTCCGGTTAGAGCCGTTGTCACCATCGGTATCGCGAACAAGAGAAAATATGATATATGCTCTGCAAATGGGTGTATGACAGCTGCAACACGCAGGTGTCAGTAAAAGAGTTGATATCAATATGGTCCCAATGTGAGGGCATCCATCAGTATTGAATTCTATGTATTATAATGTGTACTATCCAACACTGAATTCTTTGTTATAATAATGCATTTATATTTGACATAGAAAGAACTATTGTTAACTTGTTCAAACTGTTCACTCCAACATTAATGAACTAGTTATGCTTGTCACTGTATCATGTTAAACTGATAATTAAGTGAAGTCGAGATGCTTACACGTTATAGGCTCGGTGACGATGGAGGAATGGTGATGAGAATGGTAGCGCGAGTAAAGATAATGATGGTGCAGTGCCCTATGGAGCCAGTAGTACAGGAACTCCACAGGACCGGCATGCAGCAACATGGTTATAATCACACCATCTGTTCTCCATAGGGGCAAATGTGAAGCTCCTGGAAGATACTTGTTCCCCAAGTAAAACAGGATTGCATTGAACAATATCTGATCATCCCTGCAATAACATGCATGGTTCATAATCATCCCCAATACAAAACAATAATTTTTTCAGAAACATAACTCATGAGTAAACATTACCAGCTACTTTCCCTGTCAACTTGGTCAAATTCTATACTCTTGTCCACAATCCGGTTGGTGCCTTTCGCGGTTCGATATCGAGAAAGACTAATCCATATCTGGTTGTGCAACATCCTCCAGAACAAGAACGGGATTATGGTAAGGTTGGTATAGTCCCACTCCTTTGCATCCTTAACCATAATCGAGTATACGGTCTCAGTAATCCAAGGAGCCAGGACTATGTACTGCAAAAACATGTAAGTCATGCATGAGAGAAATGTTGGAATTTGGACATACACGAGAGAAAACCAGGAGATGGTCTTACCTTAAAGCTTCCAAGAGGCTTCCATGGCCAATCAGACAGGAATCCTGGTTTAGACGCCATGCTTTGGTGTTAAGACAAGTAATATGAAGGCTGGGTTGATTTGTGTGCGTATGGGGTGGTAGTATATATGGTGCAATCAAGGTGCACCGTGGCCAGGTAAAAAACAAAAACAAATATTTCAATCCAACAGACACTCCACGTGGACACGTGACTGTCCTTGTTTTACTTGGAAAGTTGCCAGCAAGTTTTCTATTTTTGACGACGATCTTAACTCACGAATTTATTGTTCTCAACTGTTTTAGCTGGTTCTGGTCCACTCCATTATATTAAAGCCAAAGCTTCTTTTTTTTCTGGCCACTTTAAAATACATGATGAATTGAGTAGCTGACTCTAATATTCCCAACTGCACCAGAAAATGTGGTCATGCAAATTCATTGTTCAAGATATAGGCTCCGTAAGCAAACGCTAATTACGCCCAGTTCACATTCTTGAAATGCTTAGTGGTTATCTGGTTAGGCCTCCCACCTAATTAAGGATGGAAATCCTCCACCCTTTTCGGTGTCCCTACTTATGTCTTACACTCAAAATTAAATTTAGGGTTTAGGGTTTTAAGTTATGAGTTATGATTAAGGTGTAGGGAATTTAGGGTAGGGTGTATTTTTTAGGGTATAGGGTGTAGGGTTTAGGAATTAAAATTTAGAGTTAGGGCTTGAAATTTAATTTTATTGTATTTTTTAGTATTGGGATATAAGTAGGGGCACCGAAAAGGGGTAAAAGATTTTTATCCCTTAATTAATGTGATGTTTACATAATTTACTCCATTAAGGCTTCAGAGTTTAAACCCCCTTTCTTATCAAACAAAATTAACCATGTAATATTCTGGAGACTATGGCTGTAAATGAGACGAGACATATCACGAGCTACTCGAGTCTGACTCGATCAAAGCTCGGTCAATATTTAACTTGAGCTCGAACTCGGCTCGAATTTTTAACGAGCCGAGTTGAGCTCAACACTACTGGACTCGACTTGAGTTCTTAACGAGCCGAGTTGAGCTCAACACTACTGGACTCGACTCGAGTTCTTAACGAGCCGAGTTGAGCTCAACACTACTGGACTCGACTCGAGTTCTTAACGAGCCGAGTTGAGCTCAGTACTACTCGGCTCATTTACACCCCTACTGGAGACAAATAATATACATGTAACATGATGAAGACCAACAAGGGCGTAACTAGAAATTTATAAAAGGGAGACCGTAATGAGAATAAAAATTTGAGGGGACCATAATAAGAAATTTTTTTAAAAAATAAAGGGATTATAGAACTAATTTTATTTTTTAACCGTTGGAAAAAAAAATGTAAGAGTACTTGTTACATTTTTTGTAAAGGTTTAAGGATAAATATTTAGAACTAATTTTTTAACAAGCGCCTTAGTTTTAGGGTATAGGGAGTTAGTTTAGGGGTTTAGGTGTAGGGGTTAAAATTTAGGGATAGTTGTTTCAATTTAAGTTTTAGGGTTATAATTTAGGGTTTATAGGTTAAAACCTAAATCCTCACCATATTACCCTAAAAACTAAACCCTAACCTATAAACCCTAAATTATAACCTTAAATCTTAAATTGAAATAACTATCCCTAAATTCTAAACCCCTACACCTAAACCCCTAAACCATATACCCTAAACTAACTCCCTATACCTTAAAACTAAGACGCTTGTGGAAACTTTCAATTTCTACCGCCAGTGTATATGATATTAATCCAAGGTTTAATACACAAAATTGTGTCCTAATGTTTACATGTTTTCTATATTGATATTTATTATTTTTTATCATTAGTACATCCTAAAGTATTAGACATTACCCAAATCACTCTAAAAACTAACACCTTTTGAAAAGAAATTACCGAAAATTGTTATTAACATGGAAAAAAGGAAATAAAAACAGAACACTAATCCTCATTCTTTCTTATTCGAACAAGACAGTATCCATAAAACCTAGGATTTTTTTTTCTTTCAATTCTCCAGGTAGCTGAGTTTCGGACATTCTTTCCTCTTTCAATTTTCCTTTCATTTCTTTCCCTGCCACATTCTTTCTTCTTTTGTCATCTTTGATTTTTTTTTCATATTTATATAGACGTGATATCTTTCGACAGATTGCCAATGATGATAAAATTTTGGGTCGTTACCAGGGACTAGGGATGGGCACGGGTCGGGTCGGGCCGGGTTTTTGGCCCACCCGAACCCGACCCGAAAATATTAACCCTAAACCCGAACCCGAACCCGACCTGATCATATCTTTTAAAAAACTTGACCCGACCCGACCCGAAAATAAATACCTTAAACCCGACTCCGACCCGACCTATATAAAAAAATCAATTTTAGGGACTTAATTGTAAAAAAATAATAAATTTAAGGACTAAATTGTAAATAAAAAAATCAATTTTAAGGACCTAATTATAAAAAATTATATAAAAAGGGGTATTATTACAAATATCTTTAAAAAATTATGGAAAAATTACACTATTAGTCCCGGGTCGGGTCGGGTCGGATTTTTTTCACCCTAAACCCGACCCGACTCGAACCTGATTTTTTCACAAAAAAACCCGACCCGATCGGGCCGGGTCGGGTCGGAACCCGTCGGGCCCGGGTGAAATGCCCATCCCTATCAGGGACGGAGCCAGGATTTGAAGATGGGGCAAAACATAAATTTTGAAAGGTGGAGGGGTAAATTTACAATTATCTCAATTTTTTTTAGGAAAAATATAAAGAATCAAAGGGTAAAAAAATTTCTCCTACCGGCCCATTAAAGCTGTAGCTTCGTCCTTGGTCGTTACATTTTTATTTTTAATTAATGTAAAGTAAAAGATATATCGTAAAAGTAAAAATATCACCTTAAACCAAATCTTAAAATAATTTGAGTGACAACTTTAATATTCTTTTATGTTCTTTATCATTAGTCAAGAATTAATATTTTGTTTTTTTTTTCTTGGGCGATCGTTCTTATTACACGCATCCATCCAGAAGCATACCTATCCATTCCATGTGAATTATGTGTGCTCTTTAATTAGTTTTAAATTTTATTTTTGCTAGAGTTGTTGTAAGGTTAGTCGTACAGTTTTATAGGTTAGTTAATTTAAGTTGGCGTTGTTATTATTATGTTAATTATACAAAGTTTATACGTGTGCGGCTTGATTTTCACATATAATGTGGTATGATTTAAAGTTGTACATGTAATAATCGATAACTAATAACAAGGGTGGGAGAAATTATTAAATGATTTCAGCTCACCATGTTATTCGTAGTCCAGCAAATAAGACTTATTCATTTTATTTTATTAATTAGATCACCAATATTCCATTTTTGGTGTCAATCAACTAGGGATGGCAATTTAATCCGAGTCCGATCCGAATCTGATTCGATCCGAAGAAATTTATCCGATCCATATTCGATTGAAAAAAAATCCGAATCTGAATCCGAGGAAAATGTCCGAGTCCTAATAGGAGATGGGTTGGATATGGATCATGCCAAGATCCGATCCGAATCTAAATCCGAATCCGATTCAAATCCATGTCCGATCCGAATCCGATGCATCTGATCCATATCCGAGTCCAAATCAAAACATTTAGGACTTTTAATTCCTTAAAACAAAATATCATATATAATATTTACATTAAAACAAGAAGACAACATAAATAAAGTAAAAAGTTAAACTAAATACATTAAAAGAAACATAACTACATATATTTTTTAAACGATGGCATAAATGTATATATTAGGTAATTTGGATTTTGGAATAATGGTAAAAATAAAATTAACTTTATTTATATATATATATATTAAAAGTGATAATAAAAATATAAATGTCTTAAGAATGTAAGTTAAATAATAATAATATTTATTATGATTTATATATATTAATTAATTTTAATATAGTGTAATATATCTATTTATATCATATGCATATATAAATAAATATGAAAAAATAAATGCAAGATCAAGTCATAGATAAACAAACAATAAAATAAATACAATAGGGAAACAAATAAATGTAAATATCAATGAATTACTAAAATTTAAGGAAGTTAGTGAATGAAATAGTAAGTAATATGCAATCGATAGATAAAGTTATGATATATTATACTAAAATTATGAATTAAAATAGAAATCAAATTAAAAGCATAAACAATAAACACAAAAAATGAAATGTAGTCAACAAATAAGTGATAAAAATGAATAAGTGTAAAATTAAATAGCATAAATTAAATGCGTAAGAAATTAAATATACAAAATTATGGACTTGTTTGCACTAAAATAAAATTATTATAGGGCCAACACACAATATACCCTAAAGACACTAAAATTCGCGAATCTACCCCTTAGGCTTGGGTCAAGACTAGTGATGACAATTTAATCTAAATCCAAAAACTCTGATCTAAATGCGGTTGAAACAAATCCGAATTCGATCCGAAAAAATCCGATCCAAATCCGTTTGAAAAAGATCTGAATTCAAATCCGAAAAAAATATCCGAGTCCGATTGTAACGGATTCGGACTTAGATTTTATACAATCCGATCCAAATCCGATCCATTGCCATCCCTACAATCAACTCATCAATGGTTAACCGGTTGACACAATTATTGATGTTTTAAAATTTAAATGGTAATAATTTTAATCCCAAAATTTATAAACTATATTAATTTGTTCTTAAATTAAAATAATTAGTAAAATTTAATCTTCCAATAGAAGATGGCGTATATCACCTTCTTATTGGAGCATGAAATTAATTGGGGGTCAAACATGGGAAAAGGCCAACACTTAACCACTACACCAAACTAAATAATTATTGCATGGTTGACAAAATAATATTTAAGTGAAATTGTGGTTGATACAAAATTATTATATTTTCGGACAAAATTTGAATTTTTTTCGGTCACCTTTTATTTTTATGATTGCATATATATATAATTATTGAATTAGGTTTTTAACCTAATTGATAATTGTAAACATTTCAACATATGTAATTGAAGTACATTTTATTAAGAAAAATTAGAAAATAAACTATATATAATATTTTAATGGTAAAATGATAAAAGATGGCCCAAGGTTTGCATGTTTTATCATTTGGCTTTTTATTCTTTTTTTTTTTTGGAGCAAACAACCCCTAACGTTTTAATCTGGTCTAAATATACTCCCGTTAAATGAAAACTGTCAGTCAACTGATGGTCAACAGCCGATGCTGACTGAACTTACCACGTGTTAATATCTGTTATTGTGGCATATGCCACATCAATTTTTTCTTAAAAAATTATTTTGTTATATCCTTCTTTATGGTGACACGTGGTTGACAATCATGGTGACACATGACTAACTATCATGCTGACATGTGGCCGAACTTCATGCTAACACGTGGCGAATATGATGCTGACACGCAACAGATGTTAAATCGTGGCAAGTCCAGTCAGCATCGGCCGTTGACCGTCAGTTGACTGACAGTTTTCATTCAACGGGGGCATATTTTGACCAAATTAAAATGTTAGGGTTGTTTGCTCCAAAAAAATAATAGGGGGCAAATGACAAAACATGCAAACGTTGGGGCATCTTTTGTCATTTTGCCTATTTTAAAATGTCAATAAAACTTTAGTCGATATGCTCACCACTATGAATATAAATTTAGGAACGAGTCGAGTTTAAAATTTTCTAGTTAGTAGAGTTAACGAGTCCTATTATATAATTTAAACTTTATTTGAAATTTTTTCTAGTCAAGTCGAGTCGCTCGAATTTTTGTTCAAATTTAATTTTAAATATTTATAGTGTTATGTACGAATTGATATCAATTTAAATATCTTTTTATAATCATGTGCGATATACATATACATATACATATATAGTCATATTTTTTTTATATGTGATATATATATCGGGCAGAGTTAAGAGACTCGACTCGAACATAAAAATTTATACATTAATTAATAAAAATTCCAAGCTATTCGATTTCATAATTTATAACTTAAACTTTATTTGAATTTTTTTGAATTTAGTAGATTTTTTTGTCAAGTCAAATTAAAAATTTTAATTTTTTTCTCGAGTTTTGCTCACATATATATATATATATAAGTGCCATAAAGGAAATGATATGTTCATCGGTATAATGTTAATAACCTTAATATTTATAATCATGTATTAGTTCAGATTTTATATGAAATTGATATATAACTAATTCGTATTTTATTAATTAGAGTTTTTTTTAAATCAAAACAAAAAAAAAAATCATAATTTTTTTTGAAACTGGATTATATTCAATGGTGAAAGAATTATAAATGAATCACACCATAAACAATAAAAGTTCAATGCAAAATAAAAAATGCAAAAAAAAAAATTAACGGTGTGAAAGACGTTAAAAAATCAAATCTAACACCTTCAAAAGAAACTTCTGAAATAAAATTTAGAAAGCTATTACTTTGCCTTGGGTGCTCTTTGAAGACAGCATAATTCTTTCGCTACTCATTCTTGGCATATCGGCACATCCACAAAAAGGAAATCATAACATGAAGTGTTCGGCCTTCCTTCGGTAACAAAAAAGTTCGATGATACTCGTCACCCGAACTCTAAACTATCAAAAGATAGACTAAAATTGCCATAAAAGCAGACAAAGGAACTGACATACAAGCAGACAAAAGAACTATCATAGAGGCAGACGAAAGAACTGCCAAAGAAGCAAATATGGTAGAAACCTGACAAAGTAAAAAAGAAAACAAAAAAGATGAAACTAGAAAATTCATCGGCAACGATGAATATTATTTATATACATAACCAGCAGAACGGTCAATGGCCGCCGCCGGCGAAAGAAGAAAATATAAAGATGAACTTTAAAACTTAAAAAATTTGTAACCGCCTTAGAAAAAATAGAAGAGGTAAAAAAATCATAAATTTAAGTTGCCCAACATCGTTGCAAGTAGACTTTGGTATGGATCAAATTCATTTAGTTTGCTGTGTCTTACTCTTAGATCAATCTAAAGCTATTTGTATTATAAAGAAATGGAAAATATCACATTTTAAGATAAACCAAAACTCAATTATTGGATATTATCTTTAAAATTATTATAGTAATCATTTAATTATTGAATATAAAATAAGAGAATCTTATTTTAATATTATCATTTTATTTTTCATTTATTAAAATATTTTTATAACTCATCCAAATATGTAATTAGTTTCGACCATGGTTTAACCTAAATGTTAATTTTGTCAACCATATAACAATTATTTAGCTTAGGTTCCTTTGGCATTACTTAAAAAATATTTTTGCTTAAAAATTTACTTTTTACTCATAAATAATGTCAAACATTCTTAAATTGGTATGAAAAATAATTTAAAAAGTGATTTCTCACCCAACTTCAAAAGCTAAGATTTCTAACTTTTGGGGTGAAAAATCACTTTTAGGTGTGAAGTTTCTTTTTTATCCTTAATTATTCACTAATATTAGTAGTAGTATTTTAAAATAATATTAAATATAATTATTATTATATTAAATTAATATTTTAATATTAAATAAAATAATTATTAAATATATTAAATATAATAATTATTAATAAATTTTATGATAACGAATTTAAACATTATTTATGTTCATTTATTTTTACTTTACAATATCATGTCTAAAATGAATATTTTATCTTTTAAAAAACATTTTTTTGATAGCAATGCCAAACTGACCCTTAGTGTAGTGGCTAAGTGCTAACCTATTCTTAGGTCTCAGGTTTAATCCCCTAAAACCAATTCATGTTTTCTTTTACTAAATTATTGAATTATTTCAATTTAAAATGAGGATTAAATTGATAAAATTTGTAAATATTGAGGGTTAGTTTTTCTTGAATTATCTCGAATTAGAAACTAGTATTATACAAATTTAAATACTAAATTATATTGTAACACCCGTGTTTTGGGCCTAGGAGTTAACCGGGTTTTAATTCGGGTCAATAAAATTTAAATTAAATCTTTTCAACTTAAAATAATGACTTAAGTGAGCTTTAGAAAGAGGGGAGGGACTAATGTTGTAATTTTACCCAAAAGTCTTAAAAAGCAAGACCACTTTAACAAAAAAGTTGTCTTCCTCCCCCTTTATTCCAAATCCAACGTCAAAAACACCATAAACCCCTCCTAAACTCTTTCAAACCTAGAACACTATTTCATTCATTTTCTTCCTCATTTCAAGGTGTTTTGCAAAGGTAATTATGTTTTCTAACTCTCCTCTTCAACCTCTATCTAACCATGGTCTTGGATTTCAAAAACATTGGGTTTTGAAAATTAGGGTTCTTATGAAATTTGGGGTTTTTGATGGGGCTTTTTAATTTGTTTTGTTAAATCATGTTGGGGGTTTGTTTAAGCATGATGAAATACATCATATACTTTAATTTGGTTGAGTTTTGATAAAAATTCGTAGCATGCTCTTGAGGTAGATTTTAGAGTATGAAAACTTAAGTTTTTGGGAGGTTTAATGTTGTAAATAAGGGGCTGATGGTCTACCTAGGTAAGGAGGGTGTTTTGGGATACTTTGGAAGCCATTTGGGTGTTTGGAAGTGGGTTTTTCAGCAAGGGATTTGGGAAGCACGAAAATTGAGTTTTGGGAGATTTTGTGGTTTGGGGAATTTGTGAAATTTGGTTTGTGTTTGTGAAGTGAATTGATAGTTGAGCTTTAGCATTGATTTGTGGTGTAATAAGTGTGTTTTGCTTGGCTAGAAGCAAGGGGAAACGTTGAAGGAGCTTTGGGACCGAATCCGGGTGCGTAGGAGGATTGTTCGATTTGCTAAGGAAGGGCGGTGAGTGGTTTCAAACTTGTTTTAAAGTATGGTTCGAGTGTGTTTAGTGTGTGAGAGAAATGTGCTTGGTAGGCCATTTTCCATTTAATTCATGTTGTTGATTTTAGCTATTGGTTTCCTTTGAATGCTTGTGTTGGCCTATCTATGCTCTTGAGAAATGTGAATAAGTTATGCATGTATGTCATGATATGTATATGTATGTGATGAGCATGAGTGTGGTTGATGATATGTGATGTGATAATGATAATTGGCACTAAGATAATTACCGGTTGTAAATGATCGATCATTAGGATAGTGTGCACACAAATTGAGTCAAAACATACGTGGCCTTGATGGCGTTAAGTCATCAAGGAGGAGTACGGTGATGTGACATTCCACCGGAAGCTTTTTATATATTTCTACGGGATGATGAGTGGAATCCCATCCGTAGGGCATGTGGCGATGAGTGGAATCCCGCACATGCAAGGTCCGGTGATGAGTGGAATCCCACCGAGGTAAAGTGTTGTCAAGGTTTTAATCCGCACAATCGGAGTAATTAAAGTGGCCAATTAAACTTGTTTATGTAATGTGTTATATGATGGTGATATGTGGTGTTGATATGTAGTATGGTACATGATGATCTATATTGATGTTTAAATCTTGCTAGGATTGAGAGACCATATATGCCACTTGAAAGACTAGCTAAGTCTACTTGTTTATATGCAATGCTTGATATGTGTGAGACTAGGATTACATGCTTGAACCCTGCATTGTTGATGTTCTTTGTTTTAGAGCACCCTCACTAAGCTTATAGCTTACGCTCTCAATGTTCAACAATGCAGATCATTAGCGTGGTGTTAGCTCGAGGCAAGGCAAGAAGGGCTTCCAAGTTTGTAGCTCAAGTATGGTTATCGATTTTGTAATAGCTAGCAATGTGGCAAGGGTTTTTGTATGAGCGTATGTGACTCATTTGATTGACGTTGTTAGTGGATTAATCATGGGTTGTAAGCATGTTATACTATGATGAATGTTTGATGTTTGATGACATGTTTGAGAATGTTTAGGTTGCATAGTGTATGAGTGCAAACCTTTCAAGATGTCTTGTTCCTTTTAAGGTCTTTGTGTTCTTGAATATGCCAATATTGCATGAATTGCTCTCTAACTAAAATGCTATGTTTGAATGCTTTAATCCATGTTTAATTGACTCCCTTGGCTTACATATGTGTGCTTGTATGGTTGTTATGCCTTAAGTGGTTTGTCTTGATGTTGCTTGGTGTCTAGGGGATGTTTTGGGGCATCCTTGTGCCTCAAAACAGCCCAGAAAAATCTGCAGACAGGGGGTGTTTCGGAACGGGTTCCCGTGTTCCGAAACGACCCCTGCGTAAATGGCCTGCCGTTTCGAAACGGATGAGGGTCGTTCCGGAACGTTTTCGCCACTGGAATTTTGAGAAATTGGCGAGATGAAGCCGTTTCGAAACGGGCCTTTGAAGTTCCGAAACGGTCAAATCTCGTTGACCACGAGATATTGACCGTCAAGGTCGTTCCGATACGGGTCACCCCTGTTTCGGAACGGTCACCTTGTGGTTGACCCAGGCTCGTTGACCAGGTCAGGGCGTTTCGGAACACCCTATAGGTGTTTCGAAACGGCCTGCTGTAATGAAGAATAATGGACTGTTTTTGTGTTGTTTGGTCGGTGAATTGTTTCGTGATTGTATTCTTCCGCTGTTGTGCTTCACATAGGAATTATAAATGCATCTAGATAAGACTTAAGTTAAAAGAAAAAAATAGGGTTGCTAACCGAGGGGAAACCTTAATGGGTTTCGCTTCGGTTTTCCCCGTGTGGCCCACTCGGACCGGTCATCCGACCAGACCGGGACGAGGGGGTTACATATATTAACCAGATAACAACTGGTGACTTGATTTACAATAAAATAAAACATTAGTGACCTAAGTGACTAAAATTTTTATTATTGTTCGAAATAAAATCGACCTCATGGATTAGTTTACCCAATATTTATTTATGTATCTTTAGCCCTGTACAAGCATTGTGGCCTGGTGAGGATTATCTAATGTCAATGTCTCGACTTAACTTGTTTTTAATTAAAGTTTTAAATCATTGTCAGCCAAATTTATGGTACAATAGCAAAAGAATTTTTGTTCTTTGAACCAATTTGCATAATATTAAATATATATAAATATATGTAAACGGTTATAATCATAATAATATTATTATTATTATTATTATTATTAAAAATATAGCATTAAATATAGAAAAACCAAGGTGGTTGTAGGAGAGAAAATTTTAAGAAACTTTGACGATGAGAATAATCATCAAGAAATCGTATTTTAAGATTTTCGCATTAATCGTTTTTCATCTTGAAAGAGAAGTTGTTACAAGAAAAAAATGGAAATAGAGATATAAAAGAAAATGAAAATATTTTCTAAAATAAAAATGTTTAATTATTTAATAAAATGGATGAATCTCATCCGAATAAACGTCGTAAATTTTCAGTTAGTTTTAATATTAACAAACTACTTAACCTTTTTTTAATATGCCCCTAGAGGAGAGGGTGGATAAATATCATTGTCAAAGTTGTTAGGAGTATTAATTGGGCGCTGATTTTATATTTGTCTGCGATGTATGAACAAAAATCTTCTGTTTTTTAGTGTTTATTTTTATATCTAAATACTAAAAAAATTAATTTTAAATCATAATATTAAATTTTAAACCCTGAATTTTTTAAAAAATACACTTCATCTTAAATGTAGAAATTTTTAATTCTAAACTTTAACTCTACCGTTTAAATTTAATTTTTTAATATAAAAATATACACGGGACACCAAAAATGAATAAATAAATTCTATTCGCGACGTAAATGGTATTCTATGATGCATCGATTTAGTTGGATAGGAGACAGGATGGTGGATACCGACTTAATTAACTATGCCAGTCATTGGGTTGGCAGGATTTCAATTCTTCTGTTTTCTATTATTTTCAATTTTCCTTTTATTATTATTATTATTATGGCGTAGGGGCATGTGCTGGACAGTGGACTCTTGCTTGTGTGTTGAGGTGCAAGGATATATAGGTTCCGTGGTGGGGCATCGATTGGGTGAGTCTGCTTGGTTTTAACGAACCAAGTTTTTGGAAGACAATAGAAACGAGCAAAAGAGTATTATCTTTGATACGGCGTGATAACGTTTTATGACTGATGCGTGGTTGGTATTATTTTTAGAGGTTGAGAGTTTGTTCCTTGTTATGTGTGGTGTTTTTTTGTCTGATGTATATGGATTAGTATGACTACTCTTTTTTCCCACTTAGATTTAGGAGAGTATTTAATGAGGCTTGTACTAATTCTCATATGTATCATGTATGTTTTTTCATGAATAAAATCATACAATTTTAATCAAAAAATATATCTTTTAAGTAAGGATAATTATTCGATACACTGGCGGTGGAAACTAAAAGTTTCCACAAGTGCCTTAATTTTAGGGCTTAGAGACTCAACTTACGGTGTATGGTTTAGGTTTATTAGTTTAGAATTTAGGGATTATGAATATAATTTAGGGTTTAGGCTTAGAACTTAGGATTTATAGGTTAAAACCTAAATCCTCAACATGTTACACTAAAACCTAAACCCTAACATCTAAACCCTAAATCCTAACCTTAACCCATAAATCCTAACCATTGCACCTAAATTCTAAACTCCTACACCTAAAACCTTAAACTAAGGCGCTCGTGAAAACTAAAAATTTCCACTCTCAGTGTATTGGATATAAATTCTTTTTAAGTAAATACATCTCATTAAATTTTCATTAATAATCAATATCAAGCCGAGACCCAATTTCTGAAAACATGAGGAAAAAAATGTTCCTAAAATATCAATAAACATTATATCCTCAAAACTCCCACAATACCAATAAGCCTAAAATTACCTTTCACTGCTACATTCATATTAAACTAATATACCCTCGTAAGAGGGCAGACCAAACCAAGTTTCTATCCGGTTTCTTATTAAGTTGATATTTTCCTTGTCGAAACACCTATAGTGTGCTTGTATGGTTGTTATGCCTTAAGTGGTTTGTCTTGATGTTGCTTGGTGTCTAGGGGATGTTTTGGGGCATCCTTGTGCCTCAAAACAGCCCAGAAAAATCTGCAGACAGGGGGTGTTTCGGAACGGGTTCCCGTGTTCCGAAACGACCCCTGCGTAAATGGCCTGCCGTTTCGAAACGGATGAGGGTCGTTCCGGAACGTTTTCGCCGCTGGAATTTTGAGAAATTGGCGAGATGAAGCCGTTTCGAAACGGGCCTTTGAAGTTCCGAAACGGTCAAATCTCGTTGACCACGAGATATTGACCGTCAAGGTCGTTCCGATACGGGTCACCCCTGTTTCGGAACGGTCACCTTGTGGTTGACCCAGGCTCGTTGACCAGGTCAGGGCGTTTCGGAACACCCTATAGGTGTTTCGAAACGGCCTGCTGTAATGAAGAATAATGGACTGTTTTTGTGTTGTTTGGTCGGTGAATTGTTTCGTGATTGTATTCTTCCGCTGTTGTGCTTCACATAGGAATTATAAATGCATCTAGATAAGACTTAAGTTAAAAGAAAAAAATAGGGTTGCTAACCGAGGGGAAACCTTAACGGGTTTCGCTTCGGTTTTCCCCGTGTGGCCCACTCGGACCGGTCATCCGACCAGACCGGGACGAGGGGGTTACATTTGTTGGTATCAGAGCCTGAGGTTACCGAGACCTCGGGCAGGTAAGTGAGGTAAGCTTGATGTAGTAAATGCTTGTGTTGTTCGATGCATGTTTTGCCATGAACCCTTGATGCTTGAATGATCATATGATGTTTTGAATGCATGAATTGTTGTGTCTCGCGTGAGTGTGTGCCCATTGCTACTACTACTTAATTTAAAAAGAGATTTTTGAAAGAGGAATACTTGAGCACTATTGGACCCTTGCTTTGGCTAACGTAATCCTATTTGTTTCTTGTTGTAGTTTTACCTTGCTAGTTGAACCATGAGACCACGTGGGAGGCCTAGGATGGTTCGACCGGAACCACGGGCAGAGGCTCCGAGAGTTGAGCCAGTTGTGAGGGTTGAGGCTCAAGTGGGAGAGCCAAGGGTTGGAGTTGGAGCTCCACCACCACCTCCACCACCACCTCCTCCACAAGGAGCGGGAGGTGAGGCCGGGGCCGAGGATGAGGGACCACAAAGAGGTCAAGGTGGCCAAGGTGGCCAAGGACCGGCCGGAATTGACTTAGCTCCGTTGGTTCAGGCAATAGCCGGAGCATTCCAGGCTGCAGTAGCTGGAGGTCAGGCAGCTCATCATCAGGGTGAGGGCACCGGTTTGCCATTAGAGAGACTTCGGGGCCTTGGGGCTGAAGAATTTAGAGGTGCTACTCCGGAGAGGTCAGAGATGTGGTTTGAGAAGACCGTCCGTATCCTTGCTCAGATGGGGTGTACTGGTGATCGTAAGTTGGGTTGTGTTGAGTCTCTGCTTCAGGGTGATGCCTACACCTGGTGGGTCACCGTTACTTCGGGGATGGATGAGACCGAGATCACTTGGGGGTTCTTTGAGACAGCTTTCCGGAAGAAGTATTTGGGTCCGCGATACCTCGATGAGAGGAAGAGAGAGTTTATGGCACTGCTTCAGGGGAGTATGTCCGTGACTGATTATGAGATCCGATTCGTCAGACTGAGTCAGTATGCACCCGAGCTTGTACCTACTGAGGTGGAGCGTTGTAACCGCTTCCGATATGGGCTGAATGAGGAGATCAAGACTTATACTCTAGCTTCTGATTACTTTGACTTTGATGTCTTGGTCTCAAGGGCCAAGGACTTGGAGCACAGTTTGAGTTTGACCAGGCGATCAGGTGGATCTAGTTCGGGTAAGAGGTCCAACAACTTTGATAGAGGTGATGCCAAGAGGCATCGGGACAACCGACATCAGTTTGATCATAGGCGTGGTGGCGGTAACCACGGTAGGGGCCATCAGGGTCAGAGAGCTGGTGGGAAGTTGCCCACATGTGCTACTTGCGGGAGGAACCACACCGGTGAGTGTTGGGGGAATTATCATTCCTGTTGGAGTTGTGGTGCTAGAGACCACATTAGGCGTGACTGTCCACATCAGGTGGGACAGGCACCAGCTCAGGCTCCTGCTAGAGCCAACGACTTTCAGAGAGGCCGCGGGCGCGGTAGAGGTAATTTCCAGCCGAGGAACGATGGTCAGAGAAACTTAGCTCATGTAGTTGCAGTCCAGCCGGAGGGCGGAGGACAGGCTAGGGTTTACGCTCAGCGCGGGGAGCAGCATGACACCGATGTGATCGCAGGTAATTTCTCGATACAGTCTTTGGGTTTGCTTTCTTTGATTGACTCTGGGTCTACACATTCCTACATATTGAGTGAGCATGCACAGTCTTTGAATTTGCCTTGTGAGTTGTTAGAGGTAGGAGTTAGTGTTACTAGTTCCTTTGGGGACACGGTAGTGGTTAGGAAGATGTACCGAAGGTGTCCGTTGATGGTTCAGGGGCATTTGTTTCCAGTGGATATGATGGAACTTCCCTTCTATGGTTTTGATGTGATTCTGGGTATGGACTGGCTCACGGAGCATAGAGCTAGGATAGACTTTGAAACTAAGCGGATTTCTTTGAAGCTCACAGATGATTATGAGATTGTTATGGTGGGTGAGAATGTGAAATTCTTATCCAATGTGGTTTCAGTGTTAGAGGCTAAGAAATTAGTTGAGTTAGGGTGTGAAGCATACTTAGCGTATGTGATGAACCCTAACATGAGTGAGGTTAGACCTCAGGACATTCGGACAGTATGTGATTTCCCTAGTGTGTTTCCGGAAGAATTGCCAGGGTTACCACCGGACAGAGAGGTAGAGTTCAGCATTGAGACTTATTCTGGTTCAGCTCCTGTTTCGATTGCTCCGTACCGTATGGCACCGAAAGAATTGAAAGAGTTGAAGACTCAGTTGCAAGAATTGACAGATAGAGGTTTTATTAGGCCTAGTTCTTCACCTTGGGGTGCACCAGTGTTGTTTGTGAAGAAGAAAGATGGAAGTATGAGAATGTGCATAGACTACAGACAGTTGAATCAGTTGACAGTGAAGAACAAATATCCGTTGCCTAGAATTGATGACTTGTTTGACCAGTTGAGAGGAGCATCGGTCTTTTCGAAGATTGATTTGAGGTCAGGTTACTACCAGCTAAAGGTTAGAGAGGTTGATGTACCGAAGACGACCTTTAGGACTAGGTATGGACACTATGAGTTTTTAGTCATGCCATTTGGGTTGACTAATGCACCGGCAGCTTTCATGGACATGATGAATAGGATTTTTCATCAGTATCTAGATCAGTTTGTGGTTGTATTTATTGATGACATCTTGGTGTACTCGCGAACTGAAGAAGACCATGACCGACATTTGAGACTTGTTTTGAAGACTTTGCTAGATCATCAGTTGTATGCGAAGCTCAGTAAGTGTGAATTCTGGATGGCACCTTAACACCTCGAACGATGACAGATGTCGCCGTTCTGCTGTCTATGGCAGTATAAAACTCTCGGACTAATGTGTCGTTTAGCTCTGCCGGTTGTTCAGCAAAGTGCTCCCATAATTGAGCCGTGATGGCCCTTACAATGAACGGTCGGAGTCTCATGTTGGGTGCCTGTCGGATGTATACGAAGCCACATTCCTCCCATAACTCCTTGTTGGCAAAGGGCGTTGCTGCTGCTGAAGAAGATGCTGAGGCAGCACTACGACGGGTCTGTCTAGTAGACATGTTAGTTGCAAGGGTTGAGAAAAATGTAGAAAGCAAATAAAACTAGAGGAGAAAGCAAGTAGGAATAAGCAGAAGTGAGAAAAAATGAAAATGAAACTGGGTTATATAGCGGTCGAGTAGCTGCCCATTTAATGCTGTAACGGCAGGCGTGAATAACGGGGCGGCAGATTGGATTTAGCGTGTCTGACGCGTCTGACACGCATTTATGCGTCTGTTATGCGTCTGCCGCACGCTTCTGTGTCTGCCGTGTCAGTCTGTTGACAGCCTGTCATATCCGTCTGCGGCGGCAGCCGAAACGACAGGTTACCATAAATGGGCTTTGTTGGGCTGATGGATGGGTGGTGGGCTTGGGCCACTTCTCCTTTCCTTCTTGACTCCTTTATTTCCTAAAAACTGAAATTAGAAAAACAAAACATTATTCAAATAAAATAAACCTAATTCGTAATAAATAATAATAATAAGAAAATAAAAATAAAACTTAGGTTAAATTAGGGGTGCCTTATGGGGCATCTCCTAAAGTAACCACTTCCTGAATTCCTGGGGCTTCAGTCCCCTGATAATGCTTGAGGCGTCGTTTCCGGTACTTCTTGAAGTCCATCCGTACCCTCCATCTGGTGATTATTCTCATGTTGGGGGCTCCTTTCTTTCTCTTCCTTTTGTAGTCCATGAAGTCCTCCCTTCTTGGTAATGTTTCTGAGGGCATGAATATATGATTAGAAATAATCAAATTGACATTCGGCCACAAACTTACCTTGTATTCGTTGAATAATGTTGTGGTTGAATGTAGCCCTTGCTGCCGTGCCCGCTGCTGCGGCAGGCAGTTATTTTGACAGTTTTTTATCAGGTTACTTTGTAGGTCAATGGGACATTGGTAGGTGCCATCACTCTCTATACCAAATTCTGTTGACCACTCGTAGATCTCCATCAGTAGAGATTTTGATGATTCTGTGTCCACCGGCTTTAGTTCCTCAAATGCCTGCAATGGAATTGGTGAGTTTTCATATAATTCAAAAGGTTCGTTTATTACCTGCTCATATTCCATCGGTGAGGCATTGTCATTGGGTAGCTCTTCTAGGTGGTTGTGCGAGTGCCATGACAGAGATGGATGTGTGCAATCTTGGTCAGGCATAATCGAGGTGGTGGGTTTAGAATTTGCCTCTGATGTGGTTGCTGCTTCAGCATCAGTTGCTGTCGAGGTGGCAGTTGCTGCCGAGGCGGAAATCTCTGTCGAGGCGGCAGTTTCTGTCGAGGCGGCAGTTTCTGTCGAGGCGGCAGTTTCTGTCGAGGCGGCAGTTGCTGTCGAGGCAGCAGTTGCTGTCGAGGCGGCAGTTTCTGTCGAGGCGGCAGTTGCTGTCGAGGCGACAGTTGCTGTCGAGGCGGCAGTTTCCGCTTTGACTGGAGTTTCTGCCTCAAAAGTTGTTGCTGCCGTGTCATTCTCTTGAATTTCACTCAACGTTGTCGCGGTGTTGCTCCATTCCGGCTCCTCGATCATTGTCATGGCAAGTTGTTGCTCAGACTCACCATATGTTGGGTATTCCTTCACATGGGCGTCCTCGTCATCTTGCCTCGAGATTTCAGGTTCAGTCGTGGCATGAATGAGGACAGGTCTGCTCAAGAGTTCATCCATCTTGGCGATACTTGCGTTCGTAGAAGCCGACACTTTTTGAGCGATTGCCATGAAGGCTTGCAGTGTGTCTTCTAAGGATTTTGACTGCTCTTGAGGATGATGACATTGCCAGGGCAGGTCGGGTTCTGCAGCAAAACTGTTATGGTATAAAAAATTTTGTGGGTTTTGATCGTACCATAAAAAATTTTGCTGCTGCGGCATCGGCATTTGCTGCCCCTGTTGCTGTCGTGGTAGCATGTCTTTACGGTAGTTGCGAGAACTTTCCCACATCAACTCTCGAATGGTTTTTCCCGGCATGTTGATGCCCTTGAACCTGTATTTTCACCTGAGTTTTTTTTTTAAAAAAAAATAATAAATAAAAAATAAAAAATAAAAAATAAAAATAAAAATAAAAGAAAAGTGCAGAAGCTAGGGTAAGAGTGTGTTGCCAGTCCCCGGCAACGGCGCCAAAAACTTGTTGCGTGTAAAATAGTCTATCGCAATGGTAGTGCAAGTGTACACGTCGCAAGTAATAAAGTAATACTAGAGTATCGGATATCGTCTCCACAGGGACTGGGCTAACCCTTTCCTTCGCTATCTGCACAAGGAGAAAAGAATAGATTAAGATATTGTCACGAAAATAATGAAGTAAACGTAAATAAAAAGAATAAAGATATCAAGATAGAGAGAATGGGCTGGTATTGAATTGCTCAGTAGTGCAGGTATTGCAGAGTTTAGGAAATCCAGTCCTGTCGTCGCGCCTGTCGCCGACAGCACCTGTCGCGGCAGCTGTCCGTTGGCAGTCGCGGCAGCAGACACACCAACTCCGTACTTCAAGTTTGGCAAGAATCCCAGATCTGCCTTGCCCTATCCCTAGGCACAAGTCTGTCGATGAACACGTCTTTGATGATACCTCCCGGCGTGAATCGAAGGATGAACACCGATGTGTATGAATTCTTCCTTAGCCACTTAACCTCGCCCTATCCCTAGGCACGAGATGGTTCAACTATAAACTAGAGAACGCGCTTCTATCTCTTTCGTATACTTAACTCTCCCGATGCTAAGTAAATGGATAACCTCACAATGCTCTCCCGATGCTCTTGCAAGATATTAAAAACCAAGATAAAAGAACTTGAAGTTTATTTTATTGAACTTGAAAAATCCTAAAACAAAGCAACCCTTGCAACTACTTTACAAAACAACCCGTAGCCCTAGGGGGAATTTAGAACATGTCGGTGACGGGTGGACGACAGGGGGGTTTAGGTTATCGGTTATGGGGTATAATCAGGGATGATCCTTCTAGGTTAAATCTATTCCCTTATATAAGCTTTGGGCTCAAGTATTCTAAGTTAACAAGGATTACAACTTTAATTAAAAGTAAGATTCTAATAAAAACTTAATCTCTAAGGATTCCTACTTTTCAGCTGCCTCCTTGTTTCATGGGAATTCCTCTCCTTGAGCTTTGGCTTGACATATCTTTTGATCCGGGGCTTGGAAAAATATTTGGCTTTCACACGACAGACGAGCAGATTTTTCTCTATCTATCGAGGTCCACTTTACTTTTCCTCTTCATAAAGTTGTTGTCACCTTGCTGTCGCGACAGGTCCATGACAGCTTCGTCTTCTTCGTCTGCTTGTCCAGTTCGGCTTTCCTGCTTCTCTGCCCTGCGCCTGCCTTCACCGTCTACTGTGGCAGCAACTTGCTGTCGTCCTCTGCTGTCACGGCAGCTCCATGGCAGCATCGTCCTCTTCGTCTGCTTGTCCAGTTCAGCTCTTCTGCTTATCTGCCCTGCGCCTGCCTTCACCGTCTACGACGGCGGAAACCTGCCAAAAACAACCATTTTTAGTAGAATCCGTGCCTTTTATATATTTGTGATGTTTTGCTGTAAACTGACCTAAATGCAATGAAATGGTGCTTGAATGCGGCAGAAATATGGGTTAAAAGGGTGTAAATAATAGAACTTTTACACACTCAACAGGGACTAATGTTGTAATTTTACCCAAAAGTCTTAAAAAGCAAGACCACTTTAACAAAAAAGTTGTCTTCCTCCCCCTTTATTCCAAATCCAACGTCAAAAACACCATAAACCCCTCCTAAACTCTTTCAAACCTAGAACACTATTCCATTCATTTTCTTCCTCATTTCAAGGTGTTTTGCAAAGGTAATTATGTTTTCTAACTCTCCTCTTCAACCTCTATCTAACCATGGTCTTGGATTTCAAAAACATTGGGTTTTGAAAATTAGGGTTCTTATGAAATTTGGGGTTTTTGATGGGGCTTTTTAATTTGTTTTGTTAAATCATGTTGGGGGTTTGTTTAAGCATGATGAAATACATCATATACTTTAATTTGGTTGAGTTTTGATAAAAATTCGTAGCATGCTCTTGAGGTAGATTTTAGAGTATGAAAACTTAAGTTTTTGGGAGGTTTAATGTTGTAAATAAGGGGCTGATGGTCTACCTAGGTAAGGAGGGTGTTTTGGGATACTTTGGAAGCCATTTGGGTGTTTGGAAGTGGGTTTTTCAGCAAGGGATTTGGGAAGCACGAAAATTGAGTTTTGGGAGATTTTGTGGTTTGGGGAATTTGTGAAATTTGGTTTGTGTTTGTGAAGTGAATTGATAGTTGAGCTTTAGCATTGATTTGTGGTGTAATAAGTGTGTTTTGCTTGGCTAGAAGCAAGGGGAAACGTTGAAGGAGCTTTGGGACCGAATCCGGGTGCGTAGGAGGATTGTTCGATTTGCTAAGGAAGGGCGGTGAGTGGTTTCAAACTTGTTTTAAAGTATGGTTCGAGTGTGTTTAGTGTGTGAGAGAAATGTGCTTGTTAGGCCATTTTCCATTTAATTCATGTTGTTGATTTTAGCTATTGGTTTCCTTTGAATGCTTGTGTTGGCCTATCTATGCTCTTGAGAAATGTGAATAAGTTATGCATGTATGTCATGATATGTATATGTATGTGATGAGCATGAGTGTGGTTGATGATATGTGATGTGATAATGATAATTGGCACTAAGATAATTACCGGTTGTAAATGATCGATCATTAGGATAGTGTGCACACAAATTGAGTCAAAACGTACGTGGCCTTGATGGCGTTAAGTCATCAAGGAGGAGTACGGTGATGTGACATTCCACCGGAAGCTTTTTATATATTTCTACGGGATGATGAGTGGAATCCCATCCGTAGGGCATGTGGCGATGAGTGGAATCCCGCACATGCAAGGTCCGGTGATGAGTGGAATCCCACCGAGGTAAAGTGTTGTCAAGGTTTTAATCCGCACAATCGGGGTAATTAAAGTGGCCAATTAAACTTGTTTATGTAATGTGTTATATGATGGTGATATGTGGTGTTGATATGTAGTATGGTACATGATGATCTATATTGATGTTTAAATCTTGCTAGGATTGAGAGACCATATATGCCACTTGAAAGACTAGCTAAGTCTACTTGTTTATATGCAATGCTTGATATGTGTGAGACTAGGATTACATGCTTGAACCCTGCATTGTTGATGTTCTTTGTTTTAGAGCACCCTCACTAAGCTTATAGCTTACGCTCTCAATGTTCAACAATGCAGATCATTAGCGTGGTGTTAGCTCGAGGCAAGGCAAGAAGGGCTTCCAAGTTTGTAGCTCAAGTATGGTTATCGATTTTGTAATAGCTAGCAATGTGGCAAGGGTTTTTGTATGAGCGTATGTGACTCATTTGATTGACGTTGTTAGTGGATTAATCATGGGTTGTAAGCATGTTATACTATGATGAATGTTTGATGTTTGATGACATGTTTGAGAATGTTTAGGTTGCATAGTGTATGAGTGCAAACCTTTCAAGATGTCTTGTTCCTTTTAAGGTCTTTGTGTTCTTGAATATGCCAATATTGCATGAATTGCTCTCTAACTAAAATGCTATGTTTGAATGCTTTAATCCATGTTTAATTGACTCCCTTGGCTTACATATGTGTGCTTGTATGGTTGTTATGCCTTAAGTGGTTTGTCTTGATGTTGCTTGGTGTCTAGGGGATGTTTTGGGGCATCCTTGTGCCTCAAAACAGCCCAGAAAAATCTGCAGACAGGGGGTGTTTCGGAACGGGTTCCCGTGTTCCGAAACGACCCCTGCGTAAATGGCCTGCCGTTTCGAAACGGATGAGGGTCGTTCCGGAACGTTTTCGCCACTGGAATTTTGAGAAATTGGCGAGATGAAGCCGTTCCGAAACGGGCCTTTGAAGTTCCGAAACGGTCAAATCTCGTTGACCACGAGATATTGACCGTCAAGGTCGTTCCGATACGGGTCACCCCTGTTTCGGAACGGTCACCTTGTGGTTGACCCAGGCTGGTTGACCAGGTCAGGGCGTTTCGGAACACCCTATAGGTGTTGCGAAACGGCCCGCTGTAATGAAGAATAATGGACTGTTTTTGTGTTGTTTGGTCGGTGAATTGTTTCGTGATTGTATTCTTCCGCTGTTGTGCTTCACATAGGAATTATAAATGCATCTAGATAAGACTTAAGTTAAAAGAAAAAAATAGGGTTGCTAACCGAGGGGAAACCTTAACGGGTTTCGCTTCGGTTTTCCCCGTGTGGCCCACTCGGACCGGTCATCCGACCAGACCGGGACGAGGGGGTTACATTTGTTGGTATCAGAGCCTGAGGTTACCGAGACCTCGGGCAGGTAAGTGAGGTAAGCTTGATGTAGTAAATGCTTGTGTTGTTCGATGCATGTTTTGCCATGAACCCTTGATGCTTGAATGATCATATGATGTTTTGAATGCATGAATTGTTGTGTCTCGCGTGAGTGTGTGCCCATTGCTACTACTACTTAATTTAAAAAGAGATTTTTGAAAGAGGAATACTTGAGCACTATTGGACCCTTGCTTTGGCTAACGTAATCCTATTTGTTTCTTGTTGTAGTTTTACCTTGCTAGTTGAACCATGAGACCACGTGGGAGGCCTAGGATGGTTCGACCGGAACCACGGGCAGAGGCTCCGAGAGTTGAGCCAGTTGTGAGGGTTGAGGCTCAAGTGGGAGAGCCAAGGGTTGGAGTTGGAGCTCCACCACCACCTCCACCACCACCTCCTCCACAAGGAGCGGGAGGTGAGGCCGGGGCCGAGGATGAGGGACCACAAAGAGGTCAAGGTGGCCAAGGTGGCCAAGGACCGGCCGGAATTGACTTAGCTCCGTTGGTTCAGGCAATAGCCGGAGCATTCCAGGCTGCAGTAGCTGGAGGTCAGGCAGCTCATCATCAGGGTGAGGGCACCGGTTTGCCATTAGAGAGACTTCGGGGCCTTGGGGCTGAAGAATTTAGAGGTGCTACTCCGGAGAGGTCAGAGATGTGGTTTGAGAAGACCGTCCGTATCCTTGCTCAGATGGGGTGTACTGGTGATCGTAAGTTGGGTTGTGTTGAGTCTCTGCTTCAGGGTGATGCCTACACCTGGTGGGTCACCGTTACTTCGGGGATGGATGAGACCGAGATCACTTGGGGGTTCTTTGAGACAGCTTTCCGGAAGAAGTATTTGGGTCCGCGATACCTCGATGAGAGGAAGAGAGAGTTTATGGCACTGCTTCAGGGGAGTATGTCCGTGACTGATTATGAGATCCGATTCGTCAGACTGAGTCAGTATGCACCCGAGCTTGTACCTACTGAGGTGGAGCGTTGTAACCGCTTCCGATATGGGCTGAATGAGGAGATCAAGACTTATACTCTAGCTTCTGATTACTTTGACTTTGATGTCTTGGTCTCAAGGGCCAAGGACTTGGAGCACAGTTTGAGTTTGACCAGGCGATCAGGTGGATCTAGTTCGGGTAAGAGGTCCAACAACTTTGATAGAGGTGATGCCAAGAGGCATCGGGACAACCGACATCAGTTTGATCATAGGCGTGGTGGCGGTAACCACGGTAGGGGCCATCAGGGTCAGAGAGCTGGTGGGAAGTTGCCCACATGTGCTACTTGCGGGAGGAACCACACCGGTGAGTGTTGGGGGAATTATCATTCCTGTTGGAGTTGTGGTGCTAGAGACCACATTAGGCGTGACTGTCCACATCAGGTGGGACAGGCACCAGCTCAGGCTCCTGCTAGAGCCAACGACTTTCAGAGAGGCCGCGGGCGCGGTAGAGGTAATTTCCAGCCGAGGAACGATGGTCAGAGAAACTTAGCTCATGTAGTTGCAGTCCAGCCGGAGGGCGGAGGACAGGCTAGGGTTTACGCTCAGCGCGGGGAGCAGCATGACACCGATGTGATCGCAGGTAATTTCTCGATACAGTCTTTGGGTTTGCTTTCTTTGATTGACTCTGGGTCTACACATTCCTACATATTGAGTGAGCATGCACAGTCTTTGAATTTGCCTTGTGAGTTGTTAGAGGTAGGAGTTAGTGTTACTAGTTCCTTTGGGGACACGGTAGTGGTTAGGAAGATGTACCGAAGGTGTCCGTTGATGGTTCAGGGGCATTTGTTTCCAGTGGATATGATGGAACTTCCCTTCTATGGTTTTGATGTGATTCTGGGTATGGACTGGCTCACGGAGCATAGAGCTAGGATAGACTTTGAAACTAAGCGGATTTCTTTGAAGCTCACAGATGATTATGAGATTGTTATGGTGGGTGAGAATGTGAAATTCTTATCCAATGTGGTTTCAGTGTTAGAGGCTAAGAAATTAGTTGAGTTAGGGTGTGAAGCATACTTAGCGTATGTGATGAACCCTAACATGAGTGAGGTTAGACCTCAGGACATTCGGACAGTATGTGATTTCCCTAGTGTGTTTCCGGAAGAATTGCCAGGGTTACCACCGGACAGAGAGGTAGAGTTCAGCATTGAGACTTATTCTGGTTCAGCTCCTGTTTCGATTGCTCCGTACCGTATGGCACCGAAAGAATTGAAAGAGTTGAAGACTCAGTTGCAAGAATTGACAGATAGAGGTTTTATTAGGCCTAGTTCTTCACCTTGGGGTGCACCAGTGTTGTTTGTGAAGAAGAAAGATGGAAGTATGAGAATGTGCATAGACTACAGACAGTTGAATCAGTTGACAGTGAAGAACAAATATCCGTTGCCTAGAATTGATGACTTGTTTGACCAGTTGAGAGGAGCATCGGTCTTTTCGAAGATTGATTTGAGGTCAGGTTACTACCAGCTAAAGGTTAGAGAGGTTGATGTACCGAAGACGACCTTTAGGACTAGGTATGGACACTATGAGTTTTTAGTCATGCCATTTGGGTTGACTAATGCACCGGCAGCTTTCATGGACATGATGAATAGGATTTTTCATCAGTATCTAGATCAGTTTGTGGTTGTATTTATTGATGACATCTTGGTGTACTCGCGAACTGAAGAAGACCATGACCGACATTTGAGACTTGTTTTGAAGACTTTGCTAGATCATCAGTTGTATGCGAAGCTCAGTAAGTGCGAATTCTGGATCCGGGAAGTAGTCTTCTTAGGACATGTAGTGTCAGCTGAAGGCATTAGAGTTGATCCGAAGAAGATTGAATCCATTGTTGAGTGGAAGCAACCGAAGTCGGTGACGGAAGTACGTAGCTTCCTAGGCTTAGCCGGATACTATAGGAGGTTTGTAGAGGGTTTCTCTAAGTTAGCCGCTCCATTGACACAGTTACTTCAGAAGAGTGTTCAGTTTGAGTGGACAGATGCAAGACAGAGAGCCTTTGAGAAATTGAAAGAAGCCTTGACCCAAGCTCCGATTTTGATTCAGCCTGAGTCCGGGAAGGACTATGTGATTTATAGTGATGCCTCGTATGTAGGGTTAGGATGTGTTCTGATGCAAGACCGAAGAGTAGTGGCTTATGCCTCAAGACAGTTGAAGACCCATGAGCGCAACTATCCGACCCATGACATAGAGTTAGCTGCAGTTGTGTTTGCTCTGAAGATTTGGAGGCACTATCTGTACGGTGAGAAATGCACAGTATACACCGACCACAAGAGTTTGAAGTACATTATGACTCAGCGAGACTTGAATCTCAGACAGCGTAGATGGTTAGAGTTGCTAAAGGACTATGATCTTACTATTGAGTACCATCCGGGTAAGGCCAATGTAGTGGCCGATGCATTGAGTAGGAAGGTGGCCGTGGACTTGAGAGCCATGTTTGCTAGATTGAGTTTGTCCGGAGATGGTGGCTTAGTAGCCGAGCTGCAGGTTAGACCTACCCTAGGTCAGATGATTCGAGAGAAACAGCTCTTAGATAGATCTTTGGCACCTCACGTGCAAGATATAGCCGAAGGTAGATCTTCAGACTACAGCTTCAGTTCCGATGGGGTCTTATGTTTCAAAGACAGAATAGTTGTGCCTGAAGACAGTGATTTGAGACGTGCGATCTTGACTGAAGCCCACAGTAGCCCGTTTGCTATGCATCCTGGAAGTACGAAGATGTACCGTGACTTGAAGAATGAGTACTTTTGGGTTGGCTTGAAGAGAGATGTAGCCGACTTTGTGAGTAAGTGCTTAGTGTGTCAGAGAGTGAAGGCGGAACATCAGGTTCCCTCAGGTTTGTTACAGCCGTTGAGAATTCCGGAATGGAAGTGGGAGAACATCACTATGGATTTTGTTTCGGGTTTGCCTTTGACTCCTACGAAGAAGAACTCAGTTTGGGTGATAGTAGATCGTTTTACGAAGTGTGCTCACTTCTTGGCACTCAACACTACCTACACCTTAGATAGGTTGGCCGATTTGTACATTGGTGAGATTGTGAGGTTACATGGTGTGCCGAAGTCCATTGTGTCAGATAGGGATCCGCGGTTTACTTCTAGATTTTGGGAGTGTCTGCATACAGCTTTGGGTACCCGTCTGAATTTCAGCACTTCTTATCATCCTCAGTCAGATGGTCAGTCGGAGAGGGTTATTCAGATCTTAGAGGATATGTTGCGATGTTGTATCATTGACTTTCAGGGTACTTGGGAGAAGCATTTGCCTCTAGTAGAGTTTGCGTACAATAACAGTTTTCAGTCGAGCATTCAGATGGCTCCGTATGAGGCCTTGTATGGTCGAAAGTGTAGAACTCCAGTGTGTTGGGCCGAGGTAGGACAGAAACTGTTACCCATGCCGGATTTGCTAAAAGGGACAACCGACAAGGTAAAATTGATTTGTGATCGCTTGAAGGCTGCTTCGGATAGGCAGAAGTCCTATGCCGATTTGAAGAGGAAGGAAGTTGAGTTCTCAGTGGGTGAGAAGGTGTTCTTGAAAGTGTCTCCGTGGAAGAAAGTGATGAGATTTGGCCGAAAGGGGAAGTTGAGTCCGAGGTACATAGGACCGTATGAGATTGTGAAGAGGGTTGGTCCCGTTGCTTATCAGTTGCGTTTGCCATCCGAGCTTGAGAAGATACACGATGTGTTCCATGTATCCATGCTTCGTAAGTATAGGTCCGATCCATCACATGTTATGCCCGTAGAAGAAATTGAACTGAATCCGGATTTGACTTATGAGGAAGAGCCCGTTGAGATCTTAGCTTCAGACAGTAAAGTGTTGAGGGGTAGATCAATTGAGTTAGTGAAGGTGAGGTGGCAACGTAGAGGTGTGGACGAGGCCACTTGGGAGAGGAAGGAGGATATGGAAAAGCAGTTTCCGTATCTCTTTCAGTCAGGTAATTTCGGGGACGAAATTCCTTAAGTGGGAGAGAGTTGTAACACCCGTGTTTTGGGCCTAGGAGTTAATCGGGTTTTAATTCGGGTCAATAAAATTTAAATTAAATCTTTTCAACTTAAAATAATGACTTAAGTGAGCTTTAGAAAGAGGGGAGGGACTAATGTTGTAATTTTACCCAAAAGTCTTAAAAAGCAAGACCACTTTAACAAAAAAGTTGTCTTCCTCCCCCTTTATTCCAAATCCAACGTCAAAAACACCATAAACCCCTCCTAAACTCTTTCAAACCTAGAACACTATTCCATTCATTTTCTTCCTCATTTCAAGGTGTTTTGCAAAGGTAATTATGTTTTCTAACTCTCCTCTTCAACCTCTATCTAACCATGGTCTTGGATTTCAAAAACATTGGGTTTTGAAAATTAGGGTTCTTATGAAATTTGGGGTTTTTGATGGGGCTTTTTAATTTGTTTTGTTAAATCATGTTGGGGGTTTGTTTAAGCATGATGAAATACATCATATACTTTAATTTGGTTGAGTTTTGATAAAAATTCGTAGCATGCTCTTGAGGTAGATTTTAGAGTATGAAAACTTAAGTTTTTGGGAGGTTTAATGTTGTAAATAAGGGGCTGATGGTCTACCTAGGTAAGGAGGGTGTTTTGGGATACTTTGGAAGCCATTTGGGTGTTTGGAAGTGGGTTTTTCAGCAAGGGATTTGGGAAGCACGAAAATTGAGTTTTGGGAGATTTTGTGGTTTGGGGAATTTGTGAAATTTGGTTTGTGTTTGTGAAGTGAATTGATAGTTGAGCTTTAGCATTGATTTGTGGTGTAATAAGTGTGTTTTGCTTGGCTAGAAGCAAGGGGAAACGTTGAAGGAGCTTTGGGACCGAATCCGGGTGCGTAGGAGGATTGTTCGATTTGCTAAGGAAGGGCGGTGAATGGTTTCAAACTTGTTTTAAAGTATGGTTCGAGTGTGTTTAGTGTGTGAGAGAAATGTGCTTGGTAGGCCATTTTCCATTTAATTCATGTTGTTGATTTTAGCTATTGGTTTCCTTTGAATGCTTGTGTTGGCCTATCTATGCTCTTGAGAAATGTGAATAAGTTATGCATGTATGTCATGATATGTATATGTATGTGATGAGCATGAGTGTGGTTGATGATATGTGATGTGATAATGATAATTGGCACTAAGATAATTACCGGTTGTAAATGATCGATCATTAGGATAGTGTGCACACAAATTGAGTCAAAACGTACGTAGCCTTGATGGCGTTAAGTCATCAAGGAGGAGTACGGTGATGTGACATTCCACCGGAAGCTTTTTATATATTTCTACGGGATGATGAGTGGAATCCCATCCGTAGGGCATGTGGCGATGAGTGGAATCCCGCACATGCAAGGTCCGGTGATGAGTGGAATCCCACCGAGGTAAAGTGTTGTCAAGGTTTTAATCCGCACAATCGGGGTAATTAAAGTGGCCAATTAAACTTGTTTATGTAATGTGTTATATGATGGTGATATGTGGTGTTGATATGTAGTATGGTACATGATGATCTATATTGATGTTTAAATCTTGCTAGGATTGAGAGACCATATATGCCACTTGAAAGACTAGCTAAGTCTACTTGTTTATATGCAATGCTTGATATGTGTGAGACTAGGATTACATGCTTGAACCCTGCATTGTTGATGTTCTTTGTTTTAGAGCACCCTCACTAAGCTTATAGCTTACGCTCTCAATGTTCAACAATGCAGATCATTAGCGTGGTGTTAGCTCGAGGCAAGGCAAGAAGGGCTTCCAAGTTTGTAGCTCAAGTATGGTTATCGATTTTGTAATAGCTAGCAATGTGGCAAGGGTTTTTGTATGAGCGTATGTGACTCATTTGATTGACGTTGTTAGTGGATTAATCATGGGTTGTAAGCATGTTATACTATGATGAATGTTTGATGTTTGATGACATGTTTGAGAATGTTTAGGTTGCATAGTGTATGAGTGCAAACCTTTCAAGATGTCTTGTTCCTTTTAAGGTCTTTGTGTTCTTGAATATGCCAATATTGCATGAATTGCTCTCTAACTAAAATGCTATGTTTGAATGCTTTAATCCATGTTTAATTGACTCCCTTGGCTTACATATGTGTGCTTGTATGGTTGTTATGCCTTAAGTGGTTTGTCTTGATGTTGCTTGGTGTCTAGGGGATGTTTTGGGGCATCCTTGTGCCTCAAAACAGCCCAGAAAAATCTGCAGACAGGGGGTGTTTCGGAACGGGTTCCCGTGTTCCGAAACGACCCCTGCGTAAATGGCCTGCCGTTTCGAAACGGATGAGGGTCGTTCCGGAACGTTTTCGCCACTGGAATTTTGAGAAATTGGCGAGATGAAGCCGTTCCGAAACGGGCCTTTGAAGTTCCGAAACGGTCAAATCTCGTTGACCACGAGATATTGACCGTCAAGGTCGTTCCGATACGGGTCACCCCTGTTTCGGAACGGTCACCTTGTGGTTGACCCAGGCTCGTTGACCAGGTCAGGGCGTTTCGGAACACCCTATAGGTGTTACGAAACGGCCCGCTGTAATGAAGAATAATGGACTGTTTTTGTGTTGTTTGGTCGGTGAATTGTTTCGTGATTGTATTCTTCCGCTGTTGTGCTTCACATAGGAATTATAAATGCATCTAGATAAGACTTAAGTTAAAAGAAAAAAATAGGGTTGCTAACCGAGGGGAAACCTTAACGGGTTTCGCTTCGGTTTTCCCCGTGTGGCCCACTCGGACCGGTCATCCGACCAGACCGGGACGAGGGGGTTACATTTGTTGGTATCAGAGCCTGAGGTTACCGAGACCTCGGGCAGGTAAGTGAGGTAAGCTTGATGTAGTAAATGCTTGTGTTGTTTGATGCATGTTTTGCCATGAACCCTTGATGCTTGAATGATCATATGATGTTTTGAATGCATGAATTGTTGTGTCTCGCGTGAGTGTGTGCCCATTGCTACTACTACTTAATTTAAAAAGAGATTTTTGAAAGAGGAATACTTGAGCACTATTGGACCCTTGCTTTGGCTAACGTAATCCTATTTGTTTCTTGTTGTAGTTTTACCTTGCTAGTTGAACCATGAGACCACGTGGGAGGCCTAGGATGGTTCGACCGGAACCACGGGCAGAGGCTCCGAGAGTTGAGCCAGTTGTGAGGGTTGAGGCTCAAGTGGGAGAGCCAAGGGTTGGAGTTGGAGCTCCACCACCACCTCCACCACCACCTCCTCCACAAGGAGCGGGAGGTGAGGCCGGGGCCGAGGATGAGGGACCACAAAGAGGTCAAGGTGGCCAAGGTGGCCAAGGACCGGCCGGAATTGACTTAGCTCCGTTGGTTCAGGCAATAGCCGGAGCATTCCAGGCTGCAGTAGCTGGAGGTCAGGCAGCTCATCATCAGGGTGAGGGCACCGGTTTGCCATTAGAGAGACTTCGGGGCCTTGGGGCTGAAGAATTTAGAGGTGCTACTCCGGAGAGGTCAGAGATGTGGTTTGAGAAGACCGTCCGTATCCTTGCTCAGATGGGGTGTACTGGTGATCGTAAGTTGGGTTGTGTTGAGTCTCTGCTTCAGGGTGATGCCTACACCTGGTGGGTCACCGTTACTTCGGGGATGGATGAGACCGAGATCACTTGGGGGTTCTTTGAGACAGCTTTCCGGAAGAAGTATTTGGGTCCGCGATACCTCGATGAGAGGAAGAGAGAGTTTATGGCACTGCTTCAGGGGAGTATGTCCGTGACTGATTATGAGATCCGATTCGTCAGACTGAGTCAGTATGCACCCGAGCTTGTACCTACTGAGGTGGAGCGTTGTAACCGCTTCCGATATGGGCTGAATGAGGAGATCAAGACTTATACTCTAGCTTCTGATTACTTTGACTTTGATGTCTTGGTCTCAAGGGCCAAGGACTTGGAGCACAGTTTGAGTTTGACCAGGCGATCAGGTGGATCTAGTTCGGGTAAGAGGTCCAGCAACTTTGATAGAGGTGATGCCAAGAGGCATCGGGACAACCGACATCAGTTTGATCATAGGCGTGGTGGCGGTAACCACGGTAGGGGCCATCAGGGTCAGAGAGCTGGTGGGAAGTTGCCCACATGTGCTACTTGCGGGAGGAACCACACCGGTGAGTGTTGGGGGAATTATCATTCCTGTTGGAGTTGTGGTGCTAGAGACCACATTAGGCGTGACTGTCCACATCAGGTGGGACAGGCACCAGCTCAGGCTCCTGCTAGAGCCAACGACTTTCAGAGAGGCCGCGGGCGCGGTAGAGGTAATTTCCAGCCGAGGAACGATGGTCAGAGAAACTTAGCTCATGTAGTTGCAGTCCAGCCGGAGGGCGGAGGACAGGCTAGGGTTTACGCTCAGCGCGGGGAGCAGCATGACACCGATGTGATCGCAGGTAATTTCTCGATACAGTCTTTGGGTTTGCTTTCTTTGATTGACTCTGGGTCTACACATTCCTACATATTGAGTGAGCATGCACAGTCTTTGAATTTGCCTTGTGAGTTGTTAGAGGTAGGAGTTAGTGTTACTAGTTCCTTTGGGGACACGGTAGTGGTTAGGAAGATGTACCGAAGGTGTCCGTTGATGGTTCAGGGGCATTTGTTTCCAGTGGATATGATGGAACTTCCCTTCTATGGTTTTGATGTGATTCTGGGTATGGACTGGCTCACGGAGCATAGAGCTAGGATAGACTTTGAAACTAAGCGGATTTCTTTGAAGCTCACAGATGATTATGAGATTGTTATGGTGGGTGAGAATGTGAAATTCTTATCCAATGTGGTTTCAGTGTTAGAGGCTAAGAAATTAGTTGAGTTAGGGTGTGAAGCATACTTAGCGTATGTGATGAACCCTAACATGAGTGAGGTTAGACCTCAGGACATTCGGACAGTATGTGATTTCCCTAGTGTGTTTCCGGAAGAATTGCCAGGGTTACCACCGGACAGAGAGGTAGAGTTCAGCATTGAGACTTATTCTGGTTCAGCTCCTGTTTCGATTGCTCCGTACCGTATGGCACCGAAAGAATTGAAAGAGTTGAAGACTCAGTTGCAAGAATTGACAGATAGAGGTTTTATTAGGCCTAGTTCTTCACCTTGGGGTGCACCAGTGTTGTTTGTGAAGAAGAAAGATGGAAGTATGAGAATGTGCATAGACTACAGACAGTTGAATCAGTTGACAGTGAAGAACAAATATCCGTTGCCTAGAATTGATGACTTGTTTGACCAGTTGAGAGGAGCATCGGTCTTTTCGAAGATTGATTTGAGGTCAGGTTACTACCAGCTAAAGGTTAGAGAGGTTGATGTACCGAAGACGACCTTTAGGACTAGGTATGGACACTATGAGTTTTTAGTCATGCCATTTGGGTTGACTAATGCACCGGCAGCTTTCATGGACATGATGAATAGGATTTTTCATCAGTATCTAGATCAGTTTGTGGTTGTATTTATTGATGACATCTTGGTGTACTCGCGAACTGAAGAAGACCATGACCGACATTTGAGACTTGTTTTGAAGACTTTGCTAGATCATCAGTTGTATGCGAAGCTCAGTAAGTGCGAATTCTGGATCCGGGAAGTAGTCTTCTTAGGACATGTAGTGTCAGCTGAAGGCATTAGAGTTGATCCGAAGAAGATTGAATCCATTGTTGAGTGGAAGCAACCGAAGTCGGTGACGGAAGTACGTAGCTTCCTAGGCTTAGCCGGATACTATAGGAGGTTTGTAGAGGGTTTCTCTAAGTTAGCCGCTCCATTGACACAGTTACTTCAGAAGAGTGTTCAGTTTGAGTGGACAGATGCAAGACAGAGAGCCTTTGAGAAATTGAAAGAAGCCTTGACCCAAGCTCCGATTTTGATTCAGCCTGAGTCCGGGAAGGACTATGTGATTTATAGTGATGCCTCGTATGTAGGGTTAGGATGTGTTCTGATGCAAGACCGAAGAGTAGTGGCTTATGCCTCAAGACAGTTGAAGACCCATGAGCGCAACTATCCGACCCATGACATAGAGTTAGCTGCAGTTGTGTTTGCTCTGAAGATTTGGAGGCACTATCTGTACGGTGAGAAATGCACAGTATACACCGACCACAAGAGTTTGAAGTACATTATGACTCAGCGAGACTTGAATCTCAGACAGCGTAGATGGTTAGAGTTGCTAAAGGACTATGATCTTACTATTGAGTACCATCCGGGTAAGGCCAATGTAGTGGCCGATGCATTGAGTAGGAAGGTGGCCGTGGACTTGAGAGCCATGTTTGCTAGATTGAGTTTGTCCGGAGATGGTGGCTTAGTAGCCGAGCTGCAGGTTAGACCTACCCTAGGTCAGATGATTCGAGAGAAACAGCTCTTAGATAGATCTTTGGCACCTCACGTGCAAGATATAGCCGAAGGTAGATCTTCAGACTACAGCTTCAGTTCCGATGGGGTCTTATGTTTCAAAGACAGAATAGTTGTGCCTGAAGACAGTGATTTGAGACGTGCGATCTTGACTGAAGCCCACAGTAGCCCGTTTGCTATGCATCCTGGAAGTACGAAGATGTACCGTGACTTGAAGAATGAGTACTTTTGGGTTGGCTTGAAGAGAGATGTAGCCGACTTTGTGAGTAAGTGCTTAGTGTGTCAGAGAGTGAAGGCGGAACATCAGGTTCCCTCAGGTTTGTTACAGCCGTTGAGAATTCCGGAATGGAAGTGGGAGAACATCACTATGGATTTTGTTTCGGGTTTGCCTTTGACTCCTACGAAGAAGAACTCAGTTTGGGTGATAGTAGATCGTTTTACGAAGTGTGCTCACTTCTTGGCACTCAACACTACCTACACCTTAGATAGGTTGGCCGATTTGTACATTGGTGAGATTGTGAGGTTACATGGTGTGCCGAAGTCCATTGTGTCAGATAGGGATCCGCGGTTTACTTCTAGATTTTGGGAGTGTCTGCATACAGCTTTGGGTACCCGTCTGAATTTCAGCACTTCTTATCATCCTCAGTCAGATGGTCAGTCGGAGAGGGTTATTCAGATCTTAGAGGATATGTTGCGATGTTGTATCATTGACTTTCAGGGTACTTGGGAGAAGCATTTGCCTCTAGTAGAGTTTGCGTACAATAACAGTTTTCAGTCGAGCATTCAGATGGCTCCGTATGAGGCCTTGTATGGTCGAAAGTGTAGAACTCCAGTGTGTTGGGCCGAGGTAGGACAGAAACTGTTACCCATGCCGGATTTGCTAAAAGGGACAACCGACAAGGTAAAATTGATTTGTGATCGCTTGAAGGCTGCTTCGGATAGGCAGAAGTCCTATGCCAATTTGAAGAGGAAGGAAGTTGAGTTCTCAGTGGGTGAGAAGGTGTTCTTGAAAGTGTCTCCGTGGAAGAAAGTGATGAGATTTGGCCGAAAGGGGAAGTTGAGTCCGAGGTACATAGGACCGTATGAGATTGTGAAGAGGGTTGGTCCCGTTGCTTATCAGTTGCGTTTGCCATCCGAGCTTGAGAAGATACACGATGTGTTCCATGTATCCATGCTTCGTAAGTATAGGTCCGATCCATCACATGTTATGCCCGTAGAAGAAATTGAACTGAATCCGGATTTGACTTATGAGGAAGAGCCCGTTGAGATCTTAGCTTCAGACAGTAAAGTGTTGAGGGGTAGATCAATTGAGTTAGTGAAGGTGAGGTGGCAACGTAGAGGTGTGGACGAGGCCACTTGGGAGAGGAAGGAGGATATGGAAAAGCAGTTTCCGTATCTCTTTCAGTCAGGTAATTTCGGGGACGAAATTCCTTAAGTGGGAGAGAGTTGTAACACCCGTGTTTTGGGCCTAGGAGTTAATCGGGTTTTAATTCGGGTCAATAAAATTTAAATTAAATCTTTTCAACTTAAAATAATGACTTAAGTGAGCTTTAGAAAGAGGGGAGGGACTAATGTTGTAATTTTACCCAAAAGTCTTAAAAAGCAAGACCACTTTAACAAAAAAGTTGTCTTCCTCCCCCTTTATTCCAAATCCAATGTCAAAAACACCATAAACCCCTCCTAAACTCTTTCAAACCTAGAACACTATTCCATTCATTTTCTTCCTCATTTCAAGGTGTTTTGCAAAGGTAATTATGTTTTCTAACTCTCCTCTTCAACCTCTATCTAACCATGGTCTTGGATTTCAAAAACATTGGGTTTTGAAAATTAGGGTTCTTATGAAATTTGGGGTTTTTGATGGGGCTTTTTAATTTGTTTTGTTAAATCATGTTGGGGGTTTGTTTAAGCATGATGAAATACATCATATACTTTAATTTGGTTGAGTTTTGATAAAAATTCGTAGCATGCTCTTGAGGTAGATTTTAGAGTATGAAAACTTAAGTTTTTGGGAGGTTTAATGTTGTAAATAAGGGGCTGATGGTCTACCTAGGTAAGGAGGGTGTTTTGGGATACTTTGGAAGCCATTTGGGTGTTTGGAAGTGGGTTTTTCAGCAAGGGATTTGGGAAGCACGAAAATTGAGTTTTGGGAGATTTTGTGGTTTGGGGAATTTGTGAAATTTGGTTTGTGTTTGTGAAGTGAATTGATAGTTGAGCTTTAGCATTGATTTGTGGTGTAATAAGTGTGTTTTGCTTGGCTAGAAGCAAGGGGAAACGTTGAAGGAGCTTTGGGACCGAATCCGGGTGCGTAGGAGGATTGTTCGATTTGCTAAGGAAGGGCGGTGAGTGGTTTCAAACTTGTTTTAAAGTATGGTTCGAGTGTGTTTAGTGTGTGAGAGAAATGTGCTTGGTAGGCCATTTTCCATTTAATTCATGTTGTTGATTTTAGCTATTGGTTTCCTTTGAATGCTTGTGTTGGCCTATCTATGCTCTTGAGAAATGTGAATAAGTTATGCATGTATGTCATGATATGTATATGTATGTGATGAGCATGAGTGTGGTTGATGATATGTGATGTGATAATGATAATTGGCACTAAGATAATTACCGGTTGTAAATGATCGATCATTAGGATAGTGTGCACACAAATTGAGTCAAAACGTACGTGGCCTTGATGGCGTTAAGTCATCAAGGAGGAGTACGGTGATGTGACATTCCACCGGAAGCTTTTTATATATTTCTACGGGATGATGAGTGGAATCCCATCCGTAGGGCATGTGGCGATGAGTGGAATCCCGCACATGCAAGGTCCGGTGATGAGTGGAATCCCACCGAGGTAAAGTGTTGTCAAGGTTTTAATCCGCACAATCGGGGTAATTAAAGTGGCCAATTAAACTTGTTTATGTAATGTGTTATATGATGGTGATATGTGGTGTTGATATGTAGTATGGTACATGATGATCTATATTGATGTTTAAATCTTGCTAGGATTGAGAGACCATATATGCCACTTGAAAGACTAGCTAAGTCTACTTGTTTATATGCAATGCTTGATATGTGTGAGACTAGGATTACATGCTTGAACCCTGCATTGTTGATGTTCTTTGTTTTAGAGCACCCTCACTAAGCTTATAGCTTACGCTCTCAATGTTCAACAATGCAGATCATTAGCGTGGTGTTAGCTCGAGGCAAGGCAAGAAGGGCTTCCAAGTTTGTAGCTCAAGTATGGTTATCGATTTTGTAATAGCTAGCAATGTGGCAAGGGTTTTTGTATGAGCGTATGTGACTCATTTGATTGACGTTGTTAGTGGATTAATCATGGGTTGTAAGCATGTTATACTATGATGAATGTTTGATGTTTGATGACATGTTTGAGAATGTTTAGGTTGCATAGTGTATGAGTGCAAACCTTTCAAGATGTCTTGTTCCTTTTAAGGTCTTTGTGTTCTTGAATATGCCAATATTGCATGAATTGCTCTCTAACTAAAATGCTATGTTTGAATGCTTTAATCCATGTTTAATTGACTCTCTTGGCTTACATATGTGTGCTTGTATGGTTGTTATGCCTTAAGTGGTTTGTCTTGATGTTGCTTGGTGTCTAGGGGATGTTTTGGGGCATCCTTGTGCCTCAAAACAGCCCAGAAAAATCTGCAGACAGGGGGTGTTTCGGAACGGGTTCCCGTGTTCCGAAACGACCCCTGCGTAAATGGCCTGCCGTTTCGAAACGGATGAGGGTCGTTCCGGAACGTTTTCGCCACTGGAATTTTGAGAAATTGGCGAGATGAAGCCGTTTCGAAACGGGCCTTTGAAGTTCCGAAACGGTCAAATCTCGTTGACCACGAGATATTGACCGTCAAGGTCGTTCCGATACGGGTCACCCCTGTTTCGGAACGGTCACCTTGTGGTTGACCCAGGCTCGTTGACCAGGTCAGGGCGTTTCGGAACACCCTATAGGTGTTTCGAAACGGCCTGCTGTAATGAAGAATAATGGACTGTTTTTGTGTTGTTTGGTCGGTGAATTGTTTCGTGATTGTATTCTTCCGCTGTTGTGCTTCACATAGGAATTATAAATGCATCTAGATAAGACTTAAGTTAAAAGAAAAAAATAGGGTTGCTAACCGAGGGGAAACCTTAATGGGTTTCGCTTCGGTTTTCCCCGTGTGGCCCACTCGGACCGGTCATCCGACCAGACCGGGACGAGGGGGTTACATATATTAACCAGATAACAACTGGTGACTTGATTTACAATAAAATAAAACATTAGTGACCTAAGTGACTAAAATTTTTATTATTGTTCGAAATAAAATCGACCTCATGGATTAGTTTACCCAATATTTATTTATGTATCTTTAGCCCTGTACAAGCATTGTGGCCTGGTGAGGATTATCTAATGTCAATGTCTCGACTTAACTTGTTTTTAATTAAAGTTTTAAATCATTGTCAGCCAAATTTATGGTACAATAGCAAAAGAATTTTTGTTCTTTGAACCAATTTGCATAATATTAAATATATATAAATATATGTAAACGGTTATAATCATAATAATATTATTATTATTATTATTATTATTAAAAATATAGCATTAAATATAGAAAAACCAAGGTGGTTGTAGGAGAGAAAATTTTAAGAAACTTTGACGATGAGAATAATCATCAAGAAATCGTATTTTAAGATTTTCGCATTAATCGTTTTTCATCTTGAAAGAGAAGTTGTTACAAGAAAAAAATGGAAATAGAGATATAAAAGAAAATGAAAATATTTTCTAAAATAAAAATGTTTAATTATTTAATAAAATGGATGAATCTCATCCGAATAAACGTCGTAAATTTTCAGTTAGTTTTAATATTAACAAACTACTTAACCTTTTTTTAATATGCCCCTAGAGGAGAGGGTGGATAAATATCATTGTCAAAGTTGTTAGGAGTATTAATTGGGCGCTGATTTTATATTTGTCTGCGATGTATGAACAAAAATCTTCTGTTTTTTAGTGTTTATTTTTATATCTAAATACTAAAAAAATTAATTTTAAATCATAATATTAAATTTTAAACCCTGAATTTTTTAAAAAATACACTTCATCTTAAATGTAGAAATTTTTAATTCTAAACTTTAACTCTACCGTTTAAATTTAATTTTTTAATATAAAAATATACACGGGACACCAAAAATGAATAAATAAATTCTATTCGCGACGTAAATGGTATTCTATGATGCATCGATTTAGTTGGATAGGAGACAGGATGGTGGATACCGACTTAATTAACTATGCCAGTCATTGGGTTGGCAGGATTTCAATTCTTCTGTTTTCTATTATTTTCAATTTTCCTTTTATTATTATTATTATTATGGCGTAGGGGCATGTGCTGGACAGTGGACTCTTGCTTGTGTGTTGAGGTGCAAGGATATATAGGTTCCGTGGTGGGGCATCGATTGGGTGAGTCTGCTTGGTTTTAACGAACCAAGTTTTTGGAAGACAATAGAAACGAGCAAAAGAGTATTATCTTTGATACGGCGTGATAACGTTTTATGACTGATGCGTGGTTGGTATTATTTTTAGAGGTTGAGAGTTTGTTCCTTGTTATGTGTGGTGTTTTTTTGTCTGATGTATATGGATTAGTATGACTACTCTTTTTTCCCACTTAGATTTAGGAGAGTATTTAATGAGGCTTGTACTAATTCTCATATGTATCATGTATGTTTTTTCATGAATAAAATCATACAATTTTAATCAAAAAATATATCTTTTAAGTAAGGATAATTATTCGATACACTGGCGGTGGAAACTAAAAGTTTCCACAAGTGCCTTAATTTTAGGGCTTAGAGACTCAACTTACGGTGTATGGTTTAGGTTTATTAGTTTAGAATTTAGGGATTATGAATATAATTTAGGGTTTAGGCTTAGAACTTAGGATTTATAGGTTAAAACCTAAATCCTCAACATGTTACACTAAAACCTAAACCCTAACATCTAAACCCTAAATCCTAACCTTAACCCATAAATCCTAACCATTGCACCTAAATTCTAAACTCCTACACCTAAAACCTTAAACTAAGGCGCTCGTGAAAACTAAAAATTTCCACTCTCAGTGTATTGGATATAAATTCTTTTTAAGTAAATACATCTCATTAAATTTTCATTAATAATCAATATCAAGCCGAGACCCAATTTCTGAAAACATGAGGAAAAAAATGTTCCTAAAATATCAATAAACATTATATCCTCAAAACTCCCACAATACCAATAAGCCTAAAATTACCTTTCACTGCTACATTCATATTAAACTAATATACCCTCGTAAGAGGGCAGACCAAACCAAGTTTCTATCCGGTTTCTTATTAAGTTGATATTTTCCTTGTCTAAACATTTGAGTTTTTTTATTTATTTTTGAAATTCAGATTGTTTCAATATTTTATTTTGGATTTCTTTAAAGTATGAACTTCCAATTTTTTAAATCAAAACTGAGTTTATGAGTGAATTTTTCGGATTTAGGATTATTTTACCAAGCTTTTATAATCATATGCCTCGAATAGAAGACGATCGAACGCCATTTCGACTTTAAACATAGATCGGGTAGCAGCCACTGATCCGGAGGTAATTAAGAAAGGCATCTTCAATTTTTTTTCTAAGGCTTACAATACAAGCAATACCTTGGAACTGGATGAATTTTCGCTGGCTTTTAAAAGGCTCTCGGATGAGCAGCGATCGTGGCTTGAAAGACCCTTCAGCAGTGACGAGGTTTGGAGTGCAATCAACTCAATGGATTCTTCTAAGGCACCGGGGCCGGATGGTTTCACTATGGCCTTTTTCAAAAATCAGTGGACATATATCAAGGATGAAATTATGAAGTCGTTTACTGAGTTGTTCAAGGGTCGAAGTTGGGAAAGGGGGCTTAACCACTCCTTTATATCATTAATTCCGAAGAAACCGGGAGCGGAAAATTTAGAGGATTATAGGCCGATAAGTTTGGTGACGGGAATATACAAGATCATCTCAAAAGTGCTCGCGAGAAGGCTGAAAGAATGCATGGCGGGTCTAATCAGCGATTCACAATTTGTGTTCATACCGGGGCGTCAAATTCTGGATTGTTCATTCATTGCAAACGAAGGCATTGACTTCATGACGAAATCCGGGTTGAAGGGGGGAGTGTTCAAGATAGATTTTAGGCGGGCATACGACACAATTGATTGGCAGTTTTTGTTGCGTGTTATGAAGGAGATGGGATTTGGTGATTTGTGGTGTAATTGGATTATGCGCTGCATTTCGACGGCTACAATCTCCGTGCTCGTAAACGGCTCCCCGACGCCTTGCTTCGCGTTAGCGCGAGGGCTACGACAAGGGTGCTCTCTCTCACCACTTCTCTTTAATATGGTGGGTGAAGCACTTCACCTAATGATCGAGAAAGCGACAGTTTGTGGATTGTTTAAAGGCTTTCGTATAGGAAAAGGGGAGAACCATTTAGAACTCTCGCATCTGCAGTTTGCAGATGATTTGGTGATTTTTTGTGGAGCTGCCGAGAGAGAAATAATGAATATCAGAAGAATTTTGAGAATCTTCGAAGTTGCATCAAGTCTACAAATTAATTTATCTAAGAGCAGATTGTTCGGAATTAACGTCGAGGGGGAAGTGTTATCCATGTGGGCGAACAAAGTGGGCTGTCTTAGAGGCGAATTCCCGTCCGAATATTTAGGCCTTCCCTTGGGAGCAAAAAGAAACTCTCCGGTGTTGTGGGAACCAATCATTGGGAAAATGCACAGCTGGTTGGCGACTTGGAAAGGAAGAAATTTGTCTATCAGTGGCAGACTGGTTCTGATTAAAGCTGTATTGTCTTCCCTCCCTACCTACTACATGTCTCTTTTTCGGATACCCGTGAGTGTGGCTAGCAAAATTAACAGGTTGATGGCGAATTTCCTTTGGGGTGGAGATGGAGACAAAAAGAAGATACATTGGGTAAGTTGGAAGAAGATTTGTCTACCTATTGAGGAAGGTGGCCTTGGCATTCGGGATGTTGTGACATTCAACAGGGCCCTTATCGGCAAGTGGATTTTGAAGTATGCTAACGACAGGGAGTGCGTTTGGAGGAAAGTTATGGTTGGGAAAGTCAATGCTGATCCAATAACAATGCTGCCGGATCCATCTCGCCACAGGTTCGATTCATGGTTATGGCAGGGGATAAAAAACTCTTTCTATCAGCAGGACAATTTTGGTGAGAAATTCAGAAGCAACCTACAACTTCAATTAGGCGATGGGAAAAATTTTCGATTCTGGGTGGATCCTTGGCTGGGAGATACACCGTTGCAGACGTTGTTCCCCAGAATTTTCGCTCTATCGGAGAACAAACAAGGCTACGTTAGTGAGTTCGGTAGTAACAAGGATGGGACGTGGACATGGATGATTCCGCTTAGAAGGAGAACCTTCGATTGGGAGGAACAGTAATGGATTAACTTGTTGGCCCTCTTATCTTCGAAGAAGTCAGAAGGGTTTCCGCACGATTGCTTGACTTGGTCCGCAGTGGGTGATGGGCTATACTCAGTTAAAGATGGCTACGCGTGTTGCAATGCTAGATCAGAGCAGGATCTCAATTGGAAGAAATGGGTATGGAAGGGTAAAGTTCCACCCCGTATTGAGTTATTTTTATGGCAAGTGGCTCATGGTAAAGTGCCGGTGAAAGAGGAGTTGAGACGCAGGGGAATTTTAGCCAGTGGAGATACTCTCTGCCCCATTTGCAGTGAACAAGCAGAATCGATAAATCATCTTTTCCTGCACTGCAAATTAGCCTGGAGACTATGGTCGGAATGGATGTCATTTTGGGATATCAGCTGGGTTATGCCGGAGTCTTTCCCTATGATACTACAGGGGTGGAAGGAACTTCTTCACACTAACGCTGAAAGATCTGTCTGGATGTTTATTTCAGCGGCCATTATTTGGTCGATATGGCTGTCAAGGAATGAAATTTTATTTCAGCAGAAAATTATTGATGAACTACAATTATCTTTTCTGATCAAGTGCAGGGTAGCAAATTGGTTCAAGTCTTGTGTTCCAGAAGCAGCAGCGACCATTGAGGACATTATCGTGAATCCTACCAACAGTGTGTTCGTTGATAGCAGGAAATTGAGCATCACGGAGAAGAAGAAGTGGGTTCCCCCGCCCCCAGGTTTTGTGAAACTAAATACTGATGGGGCCATGAAGAGAGACGGATCGAACGGCGGTTTCGGGGGACTGGTTCGCAACCACAAGAGCGAAATACTCCTGTCTTTCTCGGATTCTACAGGATCAGGTCCACCGATTCTTGCTGAGTTACTTGCAATTAAACATGGGTTGATTTCAGCTTTAGGTAATACTGCTGTGTCCAAATCAAGGATGATAGTGGAGTGTGACAGTGCGATCGCGATTCAATGGATTACCAATCCGGAAATTTGCCCAGCAATATTCAGTGAGCTTGTTCAAGGGATCGTCAACATTAGTAATTCGAAGGGATGCATCTTCAGGAAGGTTGATAGAATTGCCAACATCGAAGCGGACTCTTTAGCTAAGAGAGGTATTGGCTAGTGAATAATTGTTAATGTAAGAGGGTGTAATCTGTCGTGAGATAACTTTGAGGGGCCTCTCGAATTGTAATATGAATGTTATGAATTTTTCTAATAAATATGGGACACTCTTTTCCTCCTTCTGCTGTTGGTTCTCCCCTTTGGGGAGGGTCCGATATGAAGGGGGTTTTTAATGAGGTCCCCAACTTATATAAAAAAAAAAATCATATTAAGGGAACATGAATTGTTCGTGTTTAAATTTTTTTATCTAATGATAATTTTAGTCTTTATTAATTTACATATTGCCAAATTAAACCTTACTCTTTCTAAATTTTAGATCAAATATTTATTTGTCTTCATAAATTTTAAAGTTAAACGACTTTACCCTTTTTATTATTTAAACTGGCTCTGTCTAGTCTATAACTAATCTTGTCAATTTGTGAATGTCATTTTTATATCTCCTTATTTAATTAGCATAATGTCAAAAAATACCCCTATCGTTTGACTGAATAGTCACTTTAGCCTCTATTCTTTGTTTGAAGCAATTTAACCCTCAATATTTTATTTTGGGTCAAAATAGCCCATCTTTAGATGAATATTGTTAGTAAACTAACGATAAACAACTTCAAATGACTTGGCAGAATGACACGTCAAAAGAAAAATATTTTATATTTTATAAAAATTTATAAAATTATTTTTTGATTGATGTGTCATTCAGTAAAATCAATATATTTGCTTATATGACACTGCTATCGCGACGTGCACTACCATGTAGGTTTGACACGTCATTTTTAAACTATTTACTATTGATTGACTAACAATTTTCATCCGTAAAAATATAATTTTGACCCAAAATAAAACGATAAGAGCTAAATTACTTAGAAAAATATTAGTCAAAATAATAAATCAGTCAAACGTCAGAGACTTTTTGACAGTATGCCAATTTAATTCATTATAGTAAAATTTCATTGTTCATAGTGTTTTATTTTTCGTGCCAAATTATTTCAAGCGAAAGGGGAGATACAAAAGATAATGTAATTTGATGCTCTTTTTGTGTAGGCTATTTTTTATACTTTGAGTACGAGTTTAATGAATTATCCATTCCTACAATAAAAAGTAATCTCCAGTTGCATGAGATTTCTCAACCTCACATTTGTCTATTTTTGATGAAAAAAATTTAATACGAATATTGAAATTTGTACCTATACAAAATGAGAAATGGGTGAATATTTTTAATCACTCTAACAGCTAAAAGATATGTGTAAAATTATTTTTAGTATTTGTTTTATTCTTCATATATTTAAATCATTATAAATTACATAGTTTTTCACATTAATAATTTTGTTACTTTATCTATAGTCAAGATGAATGTCATTGATTACTTTTAATTACTAATAAATGACCCTATAATAAAACCTTAATTTTTTTGGATAAACAAAAATTTTATTCATCCAAAACTTCTAAATACACCAGTTCAACAACAAACCATCAAGAAACAATTATACCCCTAATCATAAAATAATCCCCATTTATCTATTAAAATAGAAGAATTATTTACAACTTTAAAAAAGTCGGATAACCTAAAAAAATATATCTCTTCATTTAAGCAAAAATATCATCCACAACTGAGAAGGTTTTTCATGAAGTCGCCAATTTTTTTTCCTGCCAAAGGGAATATTTCGAACAACACCATGAAAGACGAATTAAAATCGACAAAAGGGATTTGTCTTTTCCATGCAACTGTATCCAAGGAAATAACTCTACCCAACCACGATAATTGAACTGACAGTTGCAGCAGAACAAAATTCTCTCCCGCAACAATCTTACAAATCAGCATTCGGCAAAAAAACCCCTAAAATTTTATTTATTAATAACATTAAAAATTAGAAATACTTACCAACGTACGAGTTGCTTAAGTAATAAGCAATTTGATAACGCTTGGGTAGGTCTCGAGTTCAAGGCTTTGTGTATGCAAAAGATCCCCGCTAGAAAATACACTCATCAAAGCCAGATGTGCTATGCTAGTTAGTCCTTATGTATGCGAAAGATCTGTGCTAGGAAACTGGGAGGGCAACAAAAAAAATAAAAATACCCAATTCAAGACAACAAACACATCAAGGTTCATTTAAGGTTTATGGTTAGAGTTTAAAGTTTAAAACTTAAAATTTTGTGTTCAATATTTAAATTTCAATTTTTAAAATCAAAATAGACACGTTTACAAAAAAATTATCTTGTTTATGCATCAAATATTAATCTATAAACTAAATTACACCAAAATTATAGGCTTAACCATTTCAATTGACTAGGATTTGATTGCTGGATTTTTAGGATGATAATGAACACATTTAGTTGACAGTTTTTTTTTTACGTCTTTTGGGTTTTCATGTTATATATATATATTCAAAAAATATTTATGGATTTTTTCACCAACATATAGTTAGCCTAAAAAATTATTCAAAAAAAGTTAGCCTAAAAAATAGCGCGCGGATTAATTTTGTATTTTTGTATTTTTATAGGATAAATTATAAATTTGGTCACTCAACTTTCTTCTCGCCCTTATTTTGGTTAATTTTTAATCTAATGACTAAACTTTCAATTTACTTCTATTTTGACCACTCAGACTTAAATTATAAATGGAAGGGTGACATGTTATGCACATGTGCTGATGTGGATTACTTTTTTTGACATAGAAGCCACATGCCATCCACATCATTTCCTTTTTTCTTTGATTTTTATTTTATTTTCTTCTCCAAAGATGAACATTTTACACTTTCATCCATGTTTCAAGGCGAAGTTGGAATCACAATTTTTTGGTGTTTTCTCTAACCACTTGAGACACCAACGAACTCACTTCATTGTCTTACCCCACCATCAATTTAGATTTCCTCAAAATCACTTAAAAACTGACGAACCTAAACACAAAACTTAACACTCACAACCCCAAATCACTCTTATCTACAATATCCATTGTCCGGTCAGTGTGGAATCATGATATACATCTCACTTTCTCCTTCTCCACCTCCACCTCCACACAATTGGGATTTAGAAGAAGATCTTATATCGTCGAGAAATAAAATGTAATCTGAGACCAATTTATCAAAAAATAAAGAAAGTTTTGGGACTCTTTCATATTTTTTTGAAAGATATAAGTTAAGTAATAACGTCGTTGAGTATTTAATGGTCGAGTGACTAAAAGAAGAGCAATTTAAAAGTTTTGTGATTAAAGTGAATAAATTTAAACTTTAGAGACCAGAATAAGAGTGAGAAAAACTTGAGTGATAAAATTTGCAATTTACCATTTTTTATATTATTTCTACTAAATTCATATATTCTTTTAAATTACTGAATTCATATTACATGACCATATAAGATTTGATATTATGAGGGTCGTAAATAACATATAACAAGTAAATTCTATATAAAAACGATACATACATAAACTTTTATGAAGATAGTAAATAAGTTGTACTCCATAATTTCATAAATTTAAAAAGAAAATTATGAGTAAAAGTAGATTTGTAAGTTATGGTATATTCATAATATAGGACTAATCAAAACTAATAAGCGTATTTTCTATTTTAATCAGTAATCGGGAGTTCGATCTGTTGTTATTAAACGGTATGCTCCGGTGCCGCTTCTATCTGCCCATCATCGCCATTACCATCTGCTCTACTTCTTCCTTCAAACTTAATATATTTATACCACTTAGCACATATTATGTAGATCACAAGATCAACCAGTGTTAAAGCTGCTAGCATGAAGTAAAACCTGTCCAAATGACCATTGTTAAGGTTGCCCGGGATCCATCCGGGCAAATCACCTTTTGTCGACACTTTCATAACGATTGTCACCAGCAAATCACTCACGTAGTTCCCGAGTGATATAGACGTCATGCACAGTGCACTCCCGAAGCTCTTCAATCCGTCCGGCGCCTGCCCGTTGAAGAACTCTAATTGACCGACGTACATGAACACCTCCGAGGCTCCTATAAGCGTGTACTGTGGGATTTGCCAGAATATGCTCAAAGGGCTTGCGTTTACACAGTTGGGGCAATCTTTTCTCGCGTCCTGCAGTCTCCAAACTTCCACCAAACCTGCTGCGACCATTGCTAGTATTGCTATAACGAGGCCGATTCCCATTCTTTGAAGCTCGGTGAGTCCTTTTGGTTCGGACTTGATTTTTGCGACAATGGGGTCGAGAGCGAACCTGTAGAGGAAGATGAACGTGGCCACGCTGAGTATGTCGAAGCTAGACATGCCTGCAGCTGGGATGTCGAAGTTGGAGATTCTTGTTTTCATGGCGGCTCCTTGTTCGACAAAGAGTGATGCCATTTGAGTGAAGACGACGGAGTAAAGAATGGTGCATAGCCAGATTGGGAGGAGTCTGAGTATGCATTTTACTTCTTCAACTTGTGTTACTGTGCAGAGACGCCATGGATTGCGACCGTGCAACTTGTTATTATGCTCGGCATGATCTTTTGGTGTCATAATTGCTGCTTTGTCCAAGAATCTGAAATTGAAAAATGAATAGGAATAATGTCAATAAACTTAGTCTAACTAGAAATAATATTTCCTGTTTCTGAGCCCGGGCAGGAAGAGCACCTGCGCAGAGCCCATTTTTTTCAATACTTGTTATTAAGAGTTTATTTTCAAAATTCAATTTTTTCCTATACAATTCAATTTTTAATATTTGTTATTAGGGCCTAAATTTTAGGTTCGCCCTTAGACTACCAAAATCTCATAAATGGGATGAAAATTCCCTGTCCTTTTTCGGTGCCCCTATTTATGCCCCCATGCTTAAAATTAAGTTTAGGATTTTAGGTTAGGTTTTATGGTTAGGGTTTAAGAAAGTTAGAGTAGGGTGTATTTTTCAGGGTATAAGGTGTAAGGTTTAGGATTTAAAATTTAGGGTTAGGGCTTGAATTTAATTTTGTAGTATTGTTTAGTGTTAAAGCATAAGTAGGGGCAGAGAATTTTTATCCGTATAAATGAGCCTTTTTTTCTCAGCAAATGAGATTTTATTAATAAATAAAGGAATCCAAAACCTATATTATGTGCCTCATTAAAAATCTCATTTAAAAGGAGGAAAAGAGTACGCACGAACTAGTTACAATATAAATGAGCCTATACCTGAAACCATCTGTATGGAGTATCTTCCTGTCCCCATTCATGGCGGATTCCATTTTATCCACTTCAAACAAATTCTCTTCTCCTTGAGTCCTCTTAGCCTTCCATTTTCTTGTTGCAGCCACCAATACTTGGCAAAACCTTGAGAGAGGGTTGCCCTTGGGTTCAAAGTGCCTATACCTAGGTGTCCCTATCAGAAACAGGACTAATGCCAAAAAGGCAGAGACAGTAGATGCCCAAAATCCAAGTGCCCACATGCCTTGATCCTCAAAGTAACCCAAAACGGTATTCGAAAAGAGTGATCCAAGGTTCAAAGCCAAATAGAAGTAGCTAAAGAAGGCTACTTTCGAGTGCCCTTCTTTAGGGTGTTCCTCGTCAAACTGATCGGCCCCGAAGGTGGCGATGTTAGGCTGGTAACCTCCGTTCCCTAGGGCTACAAGGTATACGGCTAAGTAGAAGAAGATGATATGGAAAGTGGAGTGAGATCCACATGAAGTTTGTTCATCACCGCAGCCACTAGGCTCGAGCAAGAATATAGAGGATGAAACTGATAACAACACCAATCCCTGTTGAAACAAACTTGCATTAGCATGCACTGCACGTCCTATCAGACATGTCTTTTAGAAAGAGGGTGACAATATGACCATATGTACATGAGAAAGATTAATTGTAACTTACAACAACAAAAACAGCCTGGAATATGGCACAAGTCTTGTACCTTCCCCAGTAAGAGTCACTAAGGAAGGCACCGAGCAGCGAGAAAACGTAGACCGTCCCGAGCCATTTGCTGACGTTGTTTGCAGCGGCTGCATTGTCTTGGCCGAGCACCCTCGTTAAAAATAGCACCAGGTTCACCCCGACTCCAAAGAATGCTAATGTTGCCAGCCCTTGGTTAACTGAACATCATGATATGAGCAGTCAAAGTAAATGTTAGTATTTGCATGCAATTGCAGTATATATATATATATATATATATATATGGAGATTTACCTAGCAGTAGGATTCCAGAAACCCAAGCTCCTGTTCTGGCTCGAATAGCAGGTCGACCATGTCGATCCACAGCTCCATCTAAAGTGTATTCCTCTCCATTCATTTCCATCTTTTCAATACTCACCTGATATATGTTTCAGTCAATTTACAACTTAATTAAAGAGACCGGTTTTTTCAAAACAAGAAATAATAATGAAGAAATTAACTTAAACAAAACTACTTGTTTGGTCAATCCAAAGGAATATATACATACAAGGAGCACCAGTATTGAAATAACCACTATTATTTCAATACTAGACCTTGTATGCATATATATATATATATATATATATATATATATATATATATATATATATATATATATATATATATATATATATCATATACCATGATTTAGCAAAGCTTCATAGATGATGAAAATTTAACTGGGGAAAACAAAAAAAAACCACCAACCTCTTTGGAAATGTTATTTTGGCAAGCCATGTATGATATTGAGTATACCAAAAATGGTTAAGAATATGTAATAGTTTGGGAGAAGAAGAGAGTAAAGATAAGCAATCTTCGGAGGAGAACCGTTTGAAGGCAATGCTTATTGCAAGGATGGGTTACCATGTCCATATATATAGAAGACGGCAGCATTTAATGGACGTTTGAAATTTCATGGTTAAAAACAATAGGGTGGTCCATCACCACGACCACTTTGTCTAGCGGGATGAGGTATTAGATAGTGACGAAACATGACATTCGATTTTGAGAGGGCAATTAGAGGTTTTTCTTAATAGTTCTTATATATATTATAAAATTACGACAATAAATATTTTCATTGTGTTTTTTTAATATATAAATACATATTAATGAAAATTTTTAAAGAAATAATTAAAACTATTCAAATATTTGAAAGGGTCTAATGAGATTTTTAAAATTTTCAAATGACCAAATGATGAACTTTCAAAATTTTGGGAGGCCATTCAAATATTTGAAGGGACCTAATTATATTTTTAAAAAATAAAGGGTTAAATGATTAATTTTTCAAATTTTAGGTCGTAGCCCCACCGGTCCACTAAGTTTCGCACCTGGAAAAGGGCAATAAAGGCGCCCGACCAGGAAAACTAAATACTATTTGTATTTTTTTAATTATATTTATTATTAAGGATTTAATTTTTTTTCTAACACTTGTTGTTGGGACCCAAATTTTTTCAATACTTATTACTATAGACATACTCTTAAAATTTATTTATTTTTCATTACTTGCTATTAGAGACGAGGATTTAAATAGCGGCATGCAACTACAACAATGACTGCTGTATGAAGATAGTGACACCATCTGAAAGTGTGATATGACGCAATACGACTGCAACTGTAATTTAAATCCCTGATTTAGGTCCCAATTTTTAAGTTCGTCCAAGGCCACCAAAAACCTAGGGTCGACCCTGGCACCTGGCATTGGATCCCTTAAGCAAGGCCAAAAGTTCGTATCATAGCGTTGTGAATGAAAAAAACTGGATTGAGAGAGTCGCCCCATATTGGACCTCTGTAAAATTCGATCCAAATTAGTCGACCAATGAATCTGATATCGGTGATTAAACTATATATATATATATATATAGGGTGGTCCATCCATGTAGTCAAACTTTTCTTTTCTAAGCAAACATTATTTGATTGATATAAATGAAGTTCAAAAGTAGAGGTACTACAAAAACTATGAACCAAGACAAGCAGTATTCCTAAGGACCGCAATTCATCCTATAATCGGAACTTAGACAGCAGCGAACCACCTCAAAAGGACAAACACATCTAGGACTAGCAGCAGAAAATACAACGCCACTCATGGAAAACAATGCAAATTGCAAATAGCTTCGGGAAGCAACGGCAATAGGGTTGAGATTAGACCGGGGGGACAACACAAAAGTGAAGATTAATGAGGTGAAAAAATTGCCGCCATGCATTTTCTTCATCACGTTCAACAGTGACAAACCGTGCATTTAAACCCATTTTCGTTTTTATGTTGTTGTAGAGGTTGTGAATTGAATTTTGTTTTGTTCATGTTCGAAAAGTTAGCGCCGAGATTAACTCATGATATAAGAGAATAGAAAGAGAACAAAGATGAGTAGCTTTGTAACCGGCCAAATGAACTTGTTTTGTTCTCTTCTCTGGTTATAACTTATGATCTTTCCGACAATTGAATCTTAACTCGAATAATATTTCTTAAAATTTACGGGATTAGATCCTACAAAAACACCATTAGTCAAATTTTCTACAAGATGAAAGCTTAATTTGAGTAGACCAAAAGATACAATTAATAATGAATATTGAATTCATGCACCCAACGCATGTGGACACTGTTTATGTGTGTGTATACTAACATATAGACATATATAATTATCTTTTTTTTCTGGTGCACCGTGCAGTAGAAAACATACAGCAGCCAACCCTCAAGAAAACAAAGTCTACGTCCATTTGCATTTTCGTTCTTCTATGTCATCACTGCTTGCATCATAGAATACTTTAATACTTTAATATGACCGTGAATCATATTAATCGATAATTTTCTCTAAAACTATTAAAGTGCATAGACTAGTCACTAAAGTATAAAATATGGTCATATAAGTAAAGAAAAATACTTTAATACACAATATTTTAGAGTTTAAAGATATATATTGCGGTTTAAGGTTTAAGGTTTAGGGATTTAGTTTGTAGGTGTAAAATTTAAAGTTTATAATTATATTTTAGAGTTTAGGGTTCAAGGTTTATGTCTTAAGGTGTTAGGGCTAGGGATTCAGCATGCAAAACGAATGCGAAATAAGATGGCTGATGCTTTGGCCAAGAGTGCGACTATTGGTGATTTGGAGATGGTTCTTCATGTGACTCCTCTGTTATGGCTTAGTTCGCTGTTACTGCGGATATTATGCATATTTAGTTGTTGTTCTCTTGTTTCTTGTGGTTTTGTCGAATTTTCCTGTAGTTTTGATTTCATCATAATATTAGTAAGAGTATTTTTTTTCTCCTTTAACGTATATGAAAGTTTTTAATGAGGCATTTACTAGTATTCCATGTGTATGATTCTTGTTGAATGGAAATCATATCCATCACCAAAAAAAGTATAACCCATAAGTAAATGTTAAAATTTAATCAAACAACTCAGAAAAAATGATAAGCATCATCAAATCAATACAAACATAAAAATGCATATAATACATGATAGCATATTGACAAAACTTATTTTACCACAACTCAACCACTAACTATTGGTGATTGCAAGTGTCTATTAGTACAAAATAACCAATATGAGGGTTTTAGCCAAAGGTATATCAGTATGATAATCAAAAAGAATTGTCAACTACAGAGACGATGTCAAATTTAACCCTGAAAAAGAGAGATACATGTGCTGCAATAAGAATAAAGAAAACGTGTCATAAGAGCAGAGAAAATATCTAAATTTTTATTAGAAAAAGAATCTTGTTAAACTAAATCATACAAAAATTTAAATATAAAAAAATAGAAATGAGAAGATAGAAAAAAAGAAGAAAGAGGAGAAGAGAAGAGAAGATGGACAATTAATAAATTTATATATTTTCTTTTGACAAATTCTATCTAGTCCAAATTCTATTTAAAGGGGAGAGAAAAAAAAGAGGTGTTTTTAGTGTGTCTAAAATTTATAACCTAAAAAAACGAGAGAATAAAGATGAAAAACTTGGTCAACTGACCAAATGTGCTTACTCAATAAACTAATATACTTAAGAATATATATTTATATATTATACTATAATTTATATTGGTCCCTAAAATAAATTAAAAGGGAAATTTTCAACATGATTATGGTAGTAACTAGTAACCCCACACTTGGTTGATGTGAACGAAACCTTCCATCTCAAAGGGGGACCGCGCCACTACAACCACTTGAGAAAGCTCAAGCTAGTATTGGCTTGAAGAATCATATAATACATGCATAATATGACATTGGTAATCAAATTGATTTTACATGTTTTTTATAATAAAAATATATACGGTTAATTTTTTTGTCAATTTGGCATAGCCATTTGGTGGATAAGTGTTGGTGGGAGAATACCCGACCCGATTGACCCGACCCGAAAACTCGATGATCCGAAACTAAAATACCGGGTAATTCTTGAAAAAAATTACCCGACCGGGCCGGGTACCCAACCCGGAAAATTTCCCGGGACACGGGCCGAAAGTTTTCCCTCATCGGGTACCCGACCCGACCCGATAAAATTTAATATATATTTTTTATATTTAAAATTATATTTTTATTTTATGTTTCTTAATATTTTCACTCTAAAATTAAGTTTAAATCCCTACATTTTTTATGTTTGTATTATATTCTTTTAAGTTTTAAGTTTAATTTTTTTATAAATATTTTTGTGTTTAACATGTGATTTTTTTAATTTTAAAATAAAAAAAATTAAAAAAAATAGGAACCCGGTACCCGATACCCGATTACTCGGGTACCCAAATTTTACGGGTACCCAAATCCCGGGTACCCAGATATAATGGGCCGGGACATGGGTCGTTTAATGAGGTACCCGAATGAACCGGGTACCCGACAATTCCCACCTTAGATAAGAAACGATGTTATCTCTCTCAAAAAAATTTAGTATAATAATATTTTAAGTCCTTTTTAATTTAATTGTTAATCAAATAAGTTTTCGTTCTTCTTGATTTTTAAATTAAAAGACTTAATTGATTATTGTCCTTTTTAATATTTAATTCTAACTCTATTCTTAGTAACTAGGTTTAACTTAGGGAGCAAGATGAATATGTATTTAGCATCTAATGCATATATGCATATGGGATATGTGTTGATATGTTTTTTTGGACAACTAATACATCGTAGTAATCAAGCATCAAGATCATAACAGAGAAAGGAGTTCATTGGAATTTATGTTGCCCAGTTAGGGGAACAAGTAGGGTTGTAAATGAGACAGACAGATCGCGAGTTATCCGAGCTTGATTCAGTGAAAGTTCGGTTAGTATTCGATTCGATTGGACTCGACTTGAGCTCGAACTCGGATTGAGTTCTTAACGAACCGAACCGAGCTACTTGATACCCGAATCGAAAAGCGCGCGAGCTACTCGAAAATATAATAAACTATTTTTTAATTTTTAAAATTAAAGTGAAATAAAATGTAAATTGGGTGTTTTTGGTTGATGTTATGTTAGTTTAATTTTTAGTTTAACTTTGTTTATATTTTCATGTGTATTTTTTCCCTCCTACTAGAATTGTGAGTTTTTAATGAGTCACATGAAAAATACTTTTTTGTATGATTCTATCTACAATAAAATCATGTAATTTGATCGATAACAACAATATTATTATCATTATTACTATTATTATGAAGATGTTTGTAAATGAAATGAGACATATCGCAAGCTACTCGAGCTCGACTCAGTCAAAGCTCGATCAATACTCGAGCTTGAGCTCGGCTCGAATTCTTAACGAGCCGAGTCGAGCTCAGCATACTCAAGCTCGAGTCAAGCTCGAACTCGACTCGAATTCTTAACGAGCTGAGTTGAGCTCATCACTACTCGAGCTCGACTCGAATTCTTAACGAGCTGAGTTGAGCTCATCACTACTCGAGCTCGACTCGACTCATTTACACCCCTAAGTACAAGTGTTAGATCTGACAGCTCGAGCTACCCAGTTAGCAATCTGATTACAAATTCTAGTAATGAAAGAAGAAAAAAAACAAGAATTCAGAATGGTAAGTTTTAGAATGATAAGTTTTTATTTATGGCTTAAAGCAATTTACTTGTCAATTTTGACATAAATGTGTCTAAGAAGATAAAGCAATGGATATAGACCTTAATCTTTATCTGTATTTGAAACTTTTTTAGCAATGTCTATACATTTATAAAAAAAAATTAGTATTCTGAAGAAGATTTTTGCTAAATTAGTTAGAATTCAGTTAAAAGGTTATATGAAAACACCTAGGAGTCCAATCATGTTCTAATGGTAAATTTGATGTGCTTTTTTATACTTAAGACATGTTCAAAAGGATTTCATTCAATTAAGAGGTCATTTTGGACACATTGAAAAACATTTAATTAATTCGAAATTTATAATTTATTTAACTCTTGAATGGGCCGGCCCAAGCCATGGACATTAACAGATCTGGTGGAAACAATTTCTTGAACCCAAAAAATAAAATTAAAATAGAAAATAATAGGGTAAACAACAACGAATTATGAGTAAAGTTACATTTGGGTCACTAAATTATTAAAAATTATATTTGAGTCACTCAGTTATGGGTAAAATTACATTTGTGTCACCTAATTATTAAAAGTTACATTTGGATCACTCAATTATGGGTAAGATTACATTTGGGTCACCTTTCATATTTAAAAAAAGTATAGCAATTTATGTATTAGATTAATTAATAATTTCAAATAAAGTACTCTAATCTTAACGAGGGTATACAAGTGATTTGAAAGAAAAAATGTTAAATTGATGTACTTTTTTAAATATGAATGGTGACCTAAACGTAACCTTACCCATAATTGAGTGACACAAATATAACCTTCAATAAGTGGGTGACCCAAATGTAACATTGCCCATAATTGAGTGACTCAAATGTAATTTTTAATAATTGGGTGATCTAAATGTAACCTTATTCATAATTGATTGACCTCTGTTATAGTTTAACCAAAATAATAATACACTGAGTTGAAGTTAACTCGGTAGGGAGTTCGGACACCCGTGGCTTCTTCTTCTTCTTCTTCTTTACAGCTCCATTTCTAGTCAACTGTGTTTGTCCTCAGTAGCTTTGATTCTGCTTATCTACCTAGCTCCTTTTGGGGTTTTTTCTTCTTTTTTTTTATTTTCTGCAGCTTTGTCTCATTCACTACATGTGTCATAAGGCAGGCGGACTGTCGCCGTGATGGGCTGTTTTCAGTCCAAAACCACCCTTCCGCCACCCTCTCAACAACCTCCTCCTCTTCCTCTTGATTCCCAGAAAAACCCAGATCTAGGTCCTTTCATTCTCCAAATGCCCATGTTCATGTTCTTCTTTTTCATTCATTTGTTTACCTGATGTCGGCTTTCTTTACTTTTGGTTTTCAGATGGGACTTGGGAGCAACCGGCGGTGCCGGCATTCAAGGAGTTCGACCTGGCGGAGCTGCGGGCGGCTACCAACGGGTTCAGCAGCGACCTCATAGTGTCGGAGAGCGGGGACAAGGCTCCCAACGTGGTGTACCGAGGCAAGTTGAAGAACAACCGAGTGGTGGCGATTAAGCGATTCTCGAAGCTGTCGTGGCCCGACCCACACCAGTTCGTTAACGAAGCTGCCGGGGTTGGTAAAGTCCGCCACAAGAGATTGGTTAATTTGATCGGATGTTGCGCCGAGGGGGACGAGCGGCTGTTGGCCGCTGAATATATGCCTAATGATACACTCTCTAAGCATCTCTTCCACTGTATGCATTTTTTGTCCTTTACCCCTTATACTATTAAAGAAAGGGAAAAAAGCACCCTTTTTTACTCCCATTGTTTATGAAAATACTATGAATAATGCAGGGGAGAAACAGCCTTTGCCATGGGCAATGCGCCTTAGAGTTGCTTACCATGTTGCACAAGCCCTTGATCACTGCAATGCTGAGAATCTTAAAATTTACCATGATTTAAATGCTTATCGAGTTCTTTTCGATGAGGTTCGCTTTGTTCATTCCCTTTATACCATGTTATTTCTATGAGTTAAATGCCTATATAAGTTAGGGTTGGGATTGGTTTCATTATCATAGCCTTTGGTTCCTACATTCTCTATGGTTTAACATTTTAAGTTTTTTTTTTTATGGTATATGGTAGCTTCTTTTGAGAATGGGTGGAAAGTGGTATTTTTTTGAGAATGTGAATCCATTCTCATATGAGAGTCCTTTATATAGTCGGCTTTGCAGCAGCCGACTTGGGTTTTGTGGTTTGGTTGATCTCGAAATTGATTGTTTCGGCTGGATAGAGTAATAGACAATAGCATTGGCAAAATAGAAAATGTGATCCATCTGCATGCATATCATGTTGCCATTGTTCCCTGAGTAAAATTATTGATTGATATGTGCTATATGTTTAAAACTCGTCTCTGGCGGCAGATCGGTGGCCAGCATTATTTTCTGCTTCTAATTCCATTCTATTTCAGGACGGCGATCCTCGATTATCCAGTTTTGGACTGATGAAAAATAGCCGAGATGGGAAAAGCTACAGTACTAATTTGGCTTATACTCCTCCTGAATTTTTGAGGACAGGTAAATTCTTCTGATTAGGTACTGAGATTTTGAATTTCAATGAACTGATTCCTTTTCTTAATCTTAAAATAAGAAACAATAGACATTTTGTAGCCCTTCTAAAAAGAAGGGGACTAGTTACTGAATGTACATCCCTTCACTGCTAAGTTATTTGATTTTCAACTCCGCAGGCAGGGTCGTCCCTGAGAGTGTGATTTACAGTTATGGAACTGTTCTCCTGGATCTCTTAAGTGGAAAGCATATCCCTCCCAGCCATGTAGGAGACATTTGGTTATCCAAATTCAGTTCATTTATTTATTTATTTTGGTTTTTGCTCTAGTCAATGTGGTGTATATCGATTTTCACACTATTATGTGATTGTTGATTCTCCAGGCATTGGATTTGATAAGAGGAAAGAATTTGTTGTTGTTATTGGATTCTTCCCTGGAAGGGCAGTATGCTAATGAAGATGCCACAGAATTGGTTGAATTGGCTTCAAAATGTCTTCAGTACGAGGCTAGAGATCGACCTGATATCAAATTCCTCCTTTCAGCAGTGGCACCTCTTCAAAAACAGAAAGATGTACAAGTTTCAAGCCATTGAACTCACTGGGATTTCAATTTAGAGGATGTGATGTATAGATGCATCTTAAAATCTACTAAATTTATATGTTCCCATTGCTTTCCATAGGTTGCATCTCATGTTCTAATGGGTCTATCTAAGACGCCACCAGTGCTGCCAACTATGCTTTCCCCGCTCGGAAAGGCATGTGCTAGGATGGATCTTACTGCGGTGCATGATATCTTGCTTAAAACCGGTTATAAAGATGAAGAAGGCGCAGAAAATGAGGTGGGTTATGGCTATTTTACTTTCTCAAATTTATGAAATAACAATTGGGATGCATAGGATCATGTTCTGCCTGCTGGTTTCTCTCTCATTTTCTAATTTGCCGGCACTGTGTTATTGGTGAAGCTTTCGTTTCAAGAGTGGACACAACAGGTTCAAGATATGTTGAATACAAAGAAATTTGGGGATATTGCATTTAGAGACAAAGATTTTAAAAATGCTATTGATTACTACTCAAAGGTACCTTCTTCTGATGGATTTGTTTACTTCTCACAAGCTTGCGTACCTGCCGATGTATTATCTAGTCCGATTTAACAGCATGTATTTTGTGTTTCAAATGTTGGTTCGTTTTTTTCCCTTTGAATACAGTTGGTGTCAATGATGTCTGTTCCGTCTGGTACTGTATTCGTGAGAAGAGCCCTCTCGTACTTAATGACTGGTGAACCAGAACTTGCCTTGAGAGATGCCATGCAGACTCAGGTGTGCTTGCCGGAATGGCCCACTGCCTTCTACATGCAAGCTCTTGCCCTCTCCAAGCTTGGAATGGAAACCGATGCGCAAGACATGCTGAATGATGGAGCCTCATTCGAGGCCAAGAAGCAAAACGGTTGGCGTGTCTAGGCAGCAATGTTTTAAGGTTTCAGGCATAAGGAGCCTTTTGCCTTGTACCGTGTGCCGGTGAGAGCTTGAAACAAAAAAGGTAGCAGAGAAGGTATAGGTTAGAGGATCATTTTGAGTGTGTTAAAGGATGGTTAGCTTGAGTTAAAGAAATGTATATGAAGAAATAATCAGAGTAAGGGTAACTAACCTTGAATCTTTGATTCTGGTGGTGCTGAATTTTTGGTACATATTTGGTTTGAGGCCTTAAGATGTTGGCTTTATATATATTTTTTGGTCCGTGTCTTAGCTTGTGACTACTAGGTTCTTGGTTCTTTTTTTAAATCCAAAAGTTTAAAGAAAATCATGAAACACATAAAATTTTAGAATTCGGAATATATAAGTTTATCCTCAAAAGAAAGGCATTAAAAATATTAATCTTGTTAGTGATTTTTCTTTCAAATTTCATTTAATATAAATATGTTTGAAAATTTAAAAGTATATAATACAAATATAGAAAAATTTAAAGATTTAAATTTAATTTTAGCAAAAATATTAAAGAAACTAAAATAAAAATATAATTTAAAATTAATATATATATATATAAATATTTTAAAAAATATATATTAAAAGTACTGAGCCGCGTATCTAGTTTTAAAAATATTTTGGCTCAAAACCTACCCGACTACTTAAAAAAAATTATGGGTTAAGTATTTTTTAACACCCTTAATTAAAAGTTTTGCAAATTTTTCAAAGTTAACTTTTTAATGTAATATAAAATTATCTATTTACTCAATGTAAACACTAAAAAAATTGTTATATGTGTTCTTTTTGTACGCTTAAATTAAAAAATTATACAAGTTTAAAGGAAACTTATTTGTTCTTGATGTGTGTTCTTTTTTGTATGCTTAAATTAGTAAATTATACAGGCTTTTATATATTAATAGTTTACTTTCTTTAAATTTTAACACTTTCATATATTTATGTACTTTCTTATAATGCAATATGAGATGCTTTAATTTATTTTCAAATTAACAATTAACACATTAATTAAACTTTATATTTAAAACTTTAACCATCAACAATCTCTAGACCGGGTAGTAAAAGCTCTCGGTTTACACTCTCGCTTTCCCTTAAGTTGTTTGTTGAAGGCCTAATAGAAGCAAAATTTTCCTTCTCACTCCCCTAGATAGAAATTGTTCGAAAGAAAAACTTTAATCAGATTTTCTTATTGTCTAAAGTTTCCAAATATCTTGCTAGTTCTGAGAAGGCTTGTTCTTCCTGATTATTGCCACACAATTATCCTGAGGCCTTGTATGAGGTAGATAATTAATCTTACTCCCGGGATTAAGCCGTTCGAGCCTGCATCGCAACGTTAATCGACATTAGAAACAACAATTTTAAGCTTGGATTGTAATGTAATCATGGAAACATATCAACATTGCAGAACAGCTTACTGATAGTTGAGGAGGAAATGGTGAAGGAAAATAGAAATTTCAAGCTTGGCAAGATCATTTCCAGGGCACAGTCTGCTTCCTGCTCCAAAGGGAAGGAAAGTTCCTGCTTTGGCGTTGTAGTCCTGGAAACATATCAGCATCGCAACGTTAATCGACACATATGCATGCATACATACATACATACATACACAGAAAGGATTCAGGAAACATGGAAAGGTGTATGAATCTTACATTCCATCGATCAGGAACAAATTCTGTTGGGTTCGGATAAATCTCCGGATCCAAGTGAATGCTTCTGAACCAAACTAGTGCTTTCCATCCCTTTGGGACAGTATAACCTGAAAAACAGATAACTCTGAGCATGATTGGTGTAAAAGCATCACTAAACATGGTCCCCGACCTCGGCCTGGGACATATATATATTATGCATACACATATATATCATTAAAACTGACCGCCTATGTTGACGTCTGTTTTTGCTTCGCGGAAGACCATCAGGGAGAATGTTATCAACCGAAGCGTTTCATCAATCACCTTAGAAAGGTATTCCATTTCTCTAATTTCCTTGAGATTCAAACCTTTCTGGGTTGGTGGCCTTTTCTTCAAAATCCTCTCTTGCTCTTCCTGTATATACAATAGTACTGTCAAATGCAATGATAAAGGAGCACACTAAAGCTCAAAGATTGCTCGAAAACGAATGTTTGTTTTACGAAATCTAAATCGTAAATGCCACCTTTGCTATTTTAAAGAATTCAGGGTGTTGTTCCAGGAAAACAGCCGCCCACATTGTGGTATGGCCGGAAGATTCATGGCCTGCATTCAGGTACATCAACATGATATCAATGATTTCCTCATCATCCAGTGTTGCACCTTTCTCGTCTTTAACATCTATCAGGCCATCCAACATGTCTTTCTTCTTTGTAGTGTGTGTAGTTGTCTTCCTCTGCATTCTCCGCTCGCTCACCACGGATTGAAAAGCTGCCACGAGGTTTTTCCGAGCCTAAAGAAAACGAAAATGCATATCAATATTATCCCTTGCAAACATAAGACAGTTAACTTCACATGCAAGAAAGAGGTGAGAAATTCTCACCTTGAGGGCTTTATGGTAAGCAAATCCTGGGATATTGATTGCCATGGCTCTAACTCCATAGTTGAGAGTAGTGTACTCCCTCTCCAAAGCTTCCATCACCTCTTCGTTTTCCGAGCTTAGGAAAATATACATTATTATCCGAAAAGTGAGCTTTCGGAGTTCGGTTAAGAACTCGATTTTCCCCTTCTTGGCCCATTTGTCCAGGGTAGATACCACAATCTTCTCGATGTAGGGGATGTAAATATTGAGTGCTTCATGGCCATTGACGGGAGCCGCAGTTAAACGGCGGAGACGCTTGTGTTCTTCAAAAGGGATACCGATAAACGATTTCTTTCCGATGAGCTCCACGGTGGAAGTAGGCCACCCAGGCTTAAATGCATCATCATCATTCAACACTCTTCTACTTGTTTCCGGCAACGTTACGATCACACTCGGGTTCCCGAACATGAAGGCCTTGTAGATTCCAGTGCGTCCAAATCTGCATCATTTTGTGTGTATTTTTAAAATCGTTATTAGTACATTAAGAATGAACTAAAATGGACTGTCTTAAGAAACAGTGAGATACTAAAAGACATTGCAGTAGGCGACAAGAGAAGCAACTGCTCCATTCTCCAGACAGGAGGTGGTGGGTCTGCAACTATAAGACAAGAGATGCAACCCTCCGCACCTTTACTTAATCGTAGTATTAAATTACGGCCACAACGTAACAGTTTTAAAGATCATCACAATACCAATACCGCAACAAATTGAGAAAAATCATGACATATTATCCGTAAAGCGACCGCAATTTAATACTATACTTTTTGAATTACATGAAAAGTGGGAAATGAAGTGGAATGGCATGACGTCTCTCATGATTCCCTTTCCCAATCCATATTCAGTGAAGTGACCATTCCACCATTCCACCACCATTTCCATTTCGATATTCCACCGTTGTTTGGATATTCCGGCAAAGTTTAAATCTTTGTTAAAAACAAATACAAAAAGAAGTGACTTGATAAAACGTACCTGGAAACGAAGGAAGCCATGAAGGAATCGGGGTCGTCGGACCTGAAAGCTCGGAGGAACGACCACATGTTGCCGATTAAAGGCCAACCCATGTCCCCCGGCGGCAGGGAGTACTTCAAATCGCCCAGCCGGGATTCATACACCCAAGGATTCACACTTTTCAGCACCCATTTCAAAAACGCAAAGCCACCCAGTGTTGCCAAGGCCACCACCAACCACATCGAACCCACGATTTCCATGGCAGCAGCTGGAAGAAGAAGAAGCAACCACCACAAAGACTTGAACTCTGAAGAAAGTGAGCACAATATCCAACACATATATAGTGGAATACAAAGGTAGCAAATGCCACCAAGATGGTAATGACAGGAGGGAAAAGCAAATAAGGAAAGTGTCTTTGCTGGTATTATGTCAAAAATAATAACTTTTCTATATAATTATTAATATTAATAGGATTAATATCCTATATACTGAGAGCGCGTTAGTTTTAGGGTATAAAGAGTTAATTTAGGGGTTTAAGTGTAGGGGTTTAAAATTTAGATATAGTTGTTTCAATTTGAGTTTTAGTGTTATAATTTAGAGTTTATATGTTAGGGTTTAGTTTTTAGGATAATATGGTGAGGATTTAAGTTTTAACCTATAAACCTTAAATTATAACTCTAAACTTTAAATCGAAATAATTATCCCTAAATTCTAACCCCTACACTTAAACCCTAAATTCTATACCCAAACCTAAGGCGCTTGTGGAAATTTTCAGTTTCCACAGACTTTGTATATAATATTTATCCATAATAATAATAATAATAATAATAATAATAGAATAAATAAATAAATAAATAGAGGGGAGGTTGCCTTTTATATATATTTGATTAGTTATTAAGACATGCTAGTTGTTTTATGGTAAATCTTTTATTTTACCTATATAACTTATCCTCAGATGCATGAATGTTTTAATTTAGACATGTTGAGTTTTTGGATTTATTGCCATTTAAACATTTTACTTTACTGTATTTTTGTATATTAATTTGACAGTTATCCTTAAATCCATTTAAAATATTATAAATATAAAAAGATTAGAGGTGAGTAAAACTTACTTGAAAAATTGAAATTTATCAATTTTTAATTTTTAGTTTATTTTTAGCTATCAATTTATATTTATCAAGCGGTTCAAAATTAATGTCAAATTGAAAAAAAAATACATTATATAACTAGATTCTGTCCTATAAAACAATTATTTATTTTATATAAATGGACAAATGTTAATTTTTTATTATTTTACATGTCATGCTACATTTTACATAATTTATCATAATACAAGATAGAGGCAAGGTTATCCCTCCAAATTTATAAAGCTAAAGTTATAAAGATAAGGCAACCATAAAATTACACTGTCCATAAAAAATTAATATTTCAGTTTAGTCTTAGTGAAAAATTATATAATTATAAATTAAAATAATAATAAAATTATATTTTTGAATTTTGAAAATTCCATAATTTAGCTCTGCGTAAAATAATTTTTAGAACTTTACCTTGATCACAATGGTTCAATTTAGAAACTAATACATGTTATACAATATCTGTGTTGTGTATCAATGTATTCAATAATTTAGAAGAAAAAATTATACGTTTGCTATAGGAATATTCTACGACGCTCGACGAATACAGTTGAATATCGTTGAACACCATTAAATTAATTAATAAAGATTAAAAATCTTAAGGACTCAACATATAATTATAAATTTTATTTTAAATAAAATTTTAATTAAATTATTTTTCATATATATAATATTTTTAATCTTTTTAAAAATAATTGGATCAAATGTCAACTTTAATCAACTTAAAAAATAAAAACCCTAAATCCTAAACCCAAAACTTTAAACCCTAAATCAAAAACCATAAACCCCAAAACTATAAATCTAAAACCTAAAACTCAAAACCATAAACCCAAAGCTATAAACCCTAAACTTTACCTCCTAAATTTGAACACTTGGTTTAGGGTTTAGGATTTATTGTTTAGGTTTATAGTTTTAGGTTTAAAGTTTTAGGTTTTGGGTTTTTGATTTAGGGTTTTGAGTTCTGGGTTTAAGATTTAGAGTTTTTACTTTTATAATTATATGTTGAATCCTTAAGATTTTTAATCTTTATTAATTAATTTAATGGTGTTCAGCGATGTTAAACGTTAGTGATGTTCAGCGGTGTTCGTCGAGCGTGGTAGACTCTTCCTTTGTTATATGTATTCTTTTTGTATGCTTAAACTAGTAAACTATACATGTTTTTAATTTTAATAATTTATTTTCTTTATATTATAACACTTTCGTATATTCATGTCATTTTTTCCGTAATATAATATAAGATAATCCAGTGTAAACACTAAAAAGTTTGTTATGTGTGTTATTTTTGTATGCTTAAATTAGTTAATTGTGTAGGTTTTTCGTAATGTAATATAAGATAATCCACTTATACTTTCTTTAAATTTTAACAATTTGTCGTGTATTTATGTACTTTCTTATAATGCAATATGAGATGCTTTTATTTATTTTAAAATTGACAATTAACACATTAATTAAACCTTTTGTCTAAAACTTTAATCATTAACAATCTCTAAAGCATGTGGTTGAAGCTCTCAATTGACACTCTCTCTTTTGCTTAGGTTGCGAGTTCAATACCCAGTTTATCTACAATCTCTACAGTATGTGTTTGATTCGTGAAATCAATTTATGAAATCAAAGGTGGAAAAATGAAAATAACTATTGAAAGATGAGAAGACAAGGAGTGTTTTTTGGTAAATCAAATGTGCCCTAAAGTAAGAACAGAAGAAGGGAGTATGAGTGGTGGATTAGATGGTTGTATGAATTATGGGGGTGCTTGAAATGGTTGATTGGGATTGAAGTGAAATGTAAAGATGTTTCATGTTATAAGTTGGGCATATAATTAGACATAGAAACAAATAAGACATCTCCCCAACCTTTCAAGGTTTCAAATTCTCACCACCACCACACACTTTGTCCCTGTTAGGTGATAATTGAGTTGAGCAGCTCGAATTCGATTCGATCAAAATTAAATTAACGTTTGACTCAAGATCTTAATGAGTTGACTCGAGTCAAATAAGACCAAATTCGTGAGTAATTTATTAATTTTTTTATAATATGTTGATTCAGCGTGTTTTGTGAATTGCTATTTTAGAGTTTAGATTTTGAAACTGTTTCACATATTATTTTGATCATTTTTTTGTTAAATCTGTTAATTTATGTTTATATTAAGCTTTATATAGTATTACAAAATTTTACATATATTTTAATAAAGTAAACAAGGTAAAAAATCTGACTAGCTTAACAAGCAATAAGTTGAGTCGAGCAACGGGTTTTTTAACAAGCGCGGATCAAACAAAAATTTTATCAAGTTGAGCACGAGTTGAACAGTTTTCGACTCGAATTAAACACTCATCAACTCATGATCGACTCGCTCAATAAACACATCTAGTCCTTGTCATAATTCATCCATTCCAACCCAACTAGGGGTGTTTATTGAGCGAGTCGATCGCGAGTTGAGTAGTGCTCGACTCGTGCTCATTGAAAAATCTCGTTACTTGTTAAGCTCGATAAAATTTTGCTCGACTCGTGCTCGTTAAAAAATCTCGTTGCTCAACTCAACTCGTTGCTCGTTATGCTCGCCAAAATTTTTTACTTTGTTTTTTTAATATAGGTAAAATCTAGTAATACTATTAGAGCTTAATATAAACATAGAGATCTAAAAAAATGTGAGGTCTGAGAAGATAAATAAATGAACCCGTCATGACCGAGTTAGAGATGAAGTCGATATTCGAGTGTGAAACTCTTTTTAGTTTCTCAATCTTCGATGAACAACAAAGCAAAGGATGCCTTAGGAATCTCATGGTTTTAACTTTCAATCATTTTTTTATATGGAAAGTGAAGACCGAAGACTTTCCCTTTTTCTACTTTTATACATAGAGTAATATAATAACAAAAAAGGAAAGATTTTAATAAAAAAGACTTGTTATTATAATCTAATTTTTTAATACAAATTAAATTTTTTAATTCTCGAGAAATACAAAACGTTTTGAAAATTTGAAATCATACAATAAAACTTTGTTATTTGGGATATTCGAGTCTTTGACCGTCATCCTGAAGTGGTTTTCGATCGCTTAAGTCGCGCGTGGCTTACACGCGCCGCTGAAGGCGATTTTTCGGCAACCGTGGTGAGAGCCCCTGTTGAACCGACCCTAAACTGGTCTGAGCCCATTAATCGACTAGGCCCAAACTCGAACTGTCTGACTCGGCCCATTTGATTCGACCTGACCCATTTGACCCGTACTCGACTCGAGTTGAGTACTCGTTGACCGGGTCAATTCGCCCCAGTCAACCCGTTAACCGAGTTAACTCGCCTAAGTCAACCCGCCCGAGTCAAGTCAGTGAGTCAACTCGCCTGAGTCAACCAATTGATCGTTGACGTCAACATTGACTTTGACCAAAAAGTCAATTTTTCCCTAAAAGCCCAACTTTATGTTTTTTGACGTTCTGAGTCCGATTTTAAAGCCATTTTCGTGAAATTCTGACCCGAAAACCTACGAATCTGACTTTGAATCCGAGTCTGCTTATGTGTTTAAGTTCAGTTTAAAAGCAATGTGATTAAGGACTGATTAAAAGTATTGTTTTATTGAATGTATTCATGTATCTCGTATTCGTGTTGTTGTTAGGGCGTCGAATTTGAGTTCAAGAGTGATCGAATGAATTATTATGGCTGACCAATATAGCAAGGATTAAAGGTAATACATTACCACCTTCTGCATGTTTTTGAAACTTGTTGGCATTCGGTTAATGCTTGCACGACCATGATTGAGCATATGATTAATTCTACTTCTGTCAATCAATTAAGAAATAAGAATAGTAATGGCCAAGGCAAAAATATTCGAATAAAAGGTTTGGTAAATCAAAAAGGGCTTCCAAGTTCAGTAAATGATTAATAAAACAGTTGATCTCTAAGTTTGATTATTTTTATTAAAAGGACAAATGCCGGAAATATTTAGATAATGAATGACGAAAATACCCTTGAGGTGCAAGAATGACTAAAATATCCATAACAATTAAAACAACATAGGAAGCTACACTTGATCTAGTAAGACATTTGATGCATCTGAAAACTTCGAATTACTTGGAATGTTATGGTAACATGTCTTAAGCCTTCGAGATTGTAAAGTACTTGGGTTTTCTAGAATTCTGAATAAATTTCCAAAGATAAATTTACGAAAAAATATTCGTATGTCTGAATTAATCAATTTGACGTAAAAGACTGAGTTGATTGAAATGACTAAAAATGATTGAAAATACTATAAGGCCGAAATGGTTGGAATGACCGTAGTGACCAAGAGACTGAAATATCTTCGGCACCAATTGCCAAATTAATCGAAATGATTGATATATCCTCGAGTTCTGAAATGAACAAATAATTGGAAGGACCGAAAGACTCTGGATAATTGAACCACCTTTGAGCATCGAGTGTCTGGAATGCCTTCGAATACTAAAATGACTGAAAATACATCTAAGACACATAATAAGAAATATCAATAAACCAAACAAATGTAATGGCTCTGAACGTGGTAATACACGACCTGTATTTTTTGGTCGTTTCTAATACTAATGTGATATTAGGAGTGTACTATATGAAGGCAAGTTCGATTGTTTTGGAGAATGTATATAGTCAATGGTAAGAGTAACATGTTCTTCGAAGGTACGTTTGATACTATGGATTGAGTTCGGGTGTAATGCACATGTTTGAATACTTAGAAAGTATCGCTTAAACACATGTTCGTTTTCTCGTTGTGCGTTCAGTGATAGATTGACGAAGGCGGTCTATTTTGTTATACTCTTTTGTTAGCTCTAAGAAACAAATTCTTAAGGCATACCTATCTGGTTAAATAATAAACACTAAAGGATGAGTTCCGATTAGTTCAAAAGGATTCGAAAACTTCATGAGCAACTAGAATTCTTGAATTCTGTACATCATCGTTTATATTTTATTGGTCTAAATTATCAAATTACTCTTATAGGTAAAATTGACTATAATACCCTTGCCGGCTTTAATGATTGGATCACTCACGATATTCCTAAAGTTTCATTGATCCTGATGTACCAACTTTTGAATGTCTGGTTTGAGCCGTTAGTACCGTGCCTTAGGGACCTCGTTTGAAAATTAGTCCGAAATTGTCAGATGTTCAATGCTCGTTTTCTGATAATTATCAAGTGTCTTTGAGAACTATAATGGATCATAAAGTGTGTGTCATATGTTCGTGAATACTCTCTGCTTTAAACTAAGACTATCTGCTCTGAATTAGAAGTATGACTATGTTTCTCGAAATGAAAGCACAATTCTTGGCTTCTGTATTCTGATACGGAAATATATCTGATGTCTATTTTCTGATATTACTGTTCACTAGATAATAACTAATTTAATCTGGAGGTACATTATCTGGGATATGATTGAAAATTCATAGGCTCAGCGCTGGTAAGCTCTTCTGGACCTAAACTCTTACGCCCAACGAGCCTAGGGTAAGCCTTTCTGTAAGCTCTTACGTCCAATGGGCCTAGGGTAAGTCTTTCTACATATAGTTCTGTGGTATTACATCTTGGCATACGGATGGAAGGTAGATACGTGATTATAAATAAAACTTTCTGACATCTTCTGAAGTCTACCCTACTGAATTAATGTGCCAAACTTTAAAAATCTCAGTATGCTCTAAATTTATGGTCAAGAACCACACTAAACTCCTCGATTCAACTTCTGTAATCTAGATCTCTTCCGAACCTTTAAATTTAGACTTATTTTCAGATATTCGTGTGACCAAATAAAGAATAATTATGTTATGTTTCAAATAAAACACTTCACTGAATCATCGAATCATAATCGAAATCTGTAATTGCCCGAAACTACATGACAACTTTATGCTTTGCCTTATACTTGTAAGTTGCCTTAACATCTTTTGGTAGTTCTGTATTACTGAGCTTTTCGAAGCTCGCATTGTTTTTACCACCACAACTTAAAAGATTAATTATGTTGCAGTTATCAACATCAGTATAGGAGTTTCTTCGACTTTGCTTGCGGAGTACGGTACATGTGCAATTAGGGGACATGTATATCACACCTTGCTTCATATTTGAGTCAAAAACTTTTATTAATAACTTGTATCACAGTTTCTTTTTAATTGTTTGAATGATTTTTAAAAATTGTATTTTAATTCAGAATTTGATTTATGATTTTAAATGGTTTGACAACTTGTTTTATTTGAAAATTTTAATGTGGGTCGCTTTGGTGACCCTAATGTGACCTCTTAGATTTATGTGCATCGCATAGCTGGGTCTAGGAGTTACAATAACCATATACGATATACATATATATATATCTTCATATTTTTTTCATATGCAGTATACATATATTAGGCAAAGTTTTGGGACTCGACTCGAACTTAAAAACTAATTCACTAATTACTAAAAATTTTGAGTTATTCGAATTTTCATTTTATAATTCTAACTTTATTTGAAAATTTTTGGAATTGAATTTTTCTCGTATAAAAAATTTCAGTTTTTCAAGTCAAGTTTTACTCGCCTCTAATCATAACTCTTATCTTTATATTTATAATATTTTAAAGGGTAAACTACCTGGGTGACCACCCAACTATTAGGTTTTGACCACCGAACTATAAAAACTCAAAATTCGACCACCCAACTATTTAATTGGACCTATTTTGACCCCTAGCCGTTAAAATTTAATAGAAGGGTAACGTGGATGTTAATGAAAATTTGTATAACTACATATTTAGTCCTTGTTAGTTACCCATTATACTAATTTCTTCAACAAAAAAAAAAAAAAACTATCCCACATCTCTTCCCCCATCCCTTCTATTTCCCCCCAGCCGCCGCTGCAATCAAACTGATTCTAGGGAATTCGAAACATGTAAATGCTACACATTTATTTGTAGCATAAGTGATAAACATGAAAAGAGAGAGGAAAATGATTATTATTTTAAAAAGTATTTGTTGTTAGAAATTTTAAGGAGAATGAAGTATGAAAGTTATTTTTGGGAGATACTTCTCTAGCATGGATCCAGATTAAGCAGCATTTCCCAAGGCTAAATCAACAATCTTCCTTATATTTTATACTCTTAAATTTTATTTAGCCACTTAAATAGAAGGATGTGGGGAAGGCGGGAAATGGAAGGGATGAGGAAGAGAGGTGGGGTAATTTTTTGAAGAAATTGATAGAATAGGTAACTTATACGGACCAAATGTGTAGTTATACAATTTTTTATTAACAACCACGTTACTCTTTGTTAAATTTTAACGGCTGGTGGTCAAAATAAGTCCAATTAAATAGTTAAGTGGTTAAATTTTAAATTTTCGTAGATCGGTGGTCAAAACAGATTAAACCCATTAATTAAGTGGTTACTTAGCTAATTTACCCTATTTTAAATGGATTTGAGGATAACTATCAAATAAATATCCAGAAAAACAGGAAAATAAAATGCTTAAATGGCAATAAATCCAAAAACTCAACATATCTAAATCAAAACATTCATGCATCTGAGGATAATTTATATAGGTAAAATAAAAGATTTACCATAAAACAACAAGAATGTATTAATAACTAATCAAATTTATAGAAAATGCAACCTCCCCTGTATTTATATATTTATTATATATTTAATATTAATATTAATAATTATATCGAAAAGTTATTATTTTTAATATAATACCAGCAAAGACACTGTCCTTATTTGCTTTTCCCTGCTGTCATTACCATCTTGGTGGCATTTGCTACCTTTGTATTCCACTATATATGTGTTGGATATTGTGCTCACTTTCTTCAGAGTTCAAGTCTTTGTGGTGGTTGCTTCTTCTTCTTCCAGCTGCTGCCATGGAAATCGTGGGTTCGATGTGGTTGGTGGTGGCCTTGGCAACACTGGGTGGCTTTGCGTTTTTGAAATGGGTGCTGAAAAGTGTGAATCCTTGGGTGTATGAATCCCGGCTGGGCGATTTGAAGTACTCCCTGCCGCCGGGGGACATGGGTTGGCCTTTAATCGGCAACATGTGGTCGTTCCTCCGAGCTTTCAGGTCCGACGACCCCGATTCCTTCATGGCTTCCTTCGTTTCCAGGTACGTTTTATCAAGTCACTTCTTTTTGTATTTGTTTTTAACAAAGATTTAAACTTTGCCGGAATATCCAAACAACGGTGGAATATCGAAATGGAAATGGTGGTGGAATGGTGGAATGGTCACTTCACTGAATATGGATTGGGAAAGGGAATCATGAGAGACGTCATGCCATTCCACTTCATTTCCCACTTTTCATGTAATTCAAAAAGTATAGTATTAAATTGCGGTCGCTTTACGGATAATATGTCATGATTTTTCTCAATTTGTTGCGGTATTGGTATTGTGATGATCTTTAAAACTGTTACGTTGTGGCCGTAATTTAATACTACGATTAAGTAAAGGTGCGGAGGGTTGCATCTCTTGTCTTATAGTTGCAGACCCACCACCTCCTGTCTGGAGAATGGAGCAGTTGCTTCTCTTGTCGCCTACTGCAATGTCTTTTAGTATCTCACTGTTTCTTAAGACAGTCCATTTTAGTTCATTCTTAATGTACTAATAACGATTTTAAAAATACACACAAAATGATGCAGATTTGGACGCACTGGAATCTACAAGGCCTTCATGTTCGGGAACCCGAGTGTGATCGTAACGTTGCCGGAAACAAGTAGAAGAGTGTTGAATGATGATGATGCATTTAAGCCTGGGTGGCCTACTTCCACCGTGGAGCTCATCGGAAAGAAATCGTTTATCGGTATCCCTTTTGAAGAACACAAGCGTCTCCGCCGTTTAACTGCGGCTCCCGTCAATGGCCATGAAGCACTCAATATTTACATCCCCTACATCGAGAAGATTGTGGTATCTACCCTGGACAAATGGGCCAAGAAGGGGAAAATCGAGTTCTTAACCGAACTCCGAAAGCTCACTTTTCGGATAATAATGTATATTTTCCTAAGCTCGGAAAACGAAGAGGTGATGGAAGCTTTGGAGAGGGAGTACACTACTCTCAACTATGGAGTTAGAGCCATGGCAATCAATATCCCAGGATTTGCTTACCATAAAGCCCTCAAGGTGAGAATTTCTCACCTCTTTCTTGCATGTGAAGTTAACTGTCTTATGTTTGCAAGGGATAATATTGATATGCATTTTCGTTTTCTTTAGGCTCGGAAAAACCTCGTGGCAGCTTTTCAATCCGTGGTGAGCGAGCGGAGAATGCAGAGGAAGACAACTACACACACTACAAAGAAGAAAGACATGTTGGATGGCCTGATAGATGTTAAAGACGAGAAAGGTGCAACACTGGATGATGAGGAAATCATTGATATCATGTTGATGTACCTGAATGCAGGCCATGAATCTTCCGGCCATACCACAATGTGGGCGGCTGTTTTCCTGGAACAACACCCTGAATTCTTTAAAATAGCAAAGGTGGCATTTACGATTTAGATTTCGTAAAACGAACATTCGTTTTCGAGCTGTCTTTGAGCTTTAGTGTGCTTCTTTATCATTGCATTTGACAGTATTATTGTATACAGGAAGAGCAAGAGAGGATTTTGAAGAAAAGGCCACCAACCCAGAAAGGTTTGAATCTCAAGGAAATTAGAGAAATGGAATACCTTTCTAAGGTGATTGATGAAACGCTTCGGTTGATAACATTCTCCCTGATGGTCCTAAAGCTACAAGTATCCGCCTGAGCCACACAGCTTGACATGCACTTGCTGCTGCAGCTATAAATTCTGCTTCGGTTGTTGAAAGACTCACCACTTGTTGCTTCTTTGAACTCCATGAGATAGTAGCTTCACTCATCATGAATATATAACCCGATGTACTTTTTCTATCTTCAAAGTCATTTGCATAATCGCTATCGGTATACCCTATGAGATCTTTTCTCCCATTTTTTTATAGAATAATCCAAACTCACAAGTTCCTTTGAAGTAGCGCATGATTCGCTTTACCGCTTGAAGATGAAACTCCTTTGGGTTTTCCATAAATCGGCTCACTTGACTTACACTGTACATGATGTCAGGCCGTGTAGCAGTTGCGTACATTAGACTCCCGACCATTTGCTTATAGAGTGTCTTGTCGACTTCATTTCCAACTTCATTCTTGCTTAATTTTCTCCCTGGTACCATCGGATTATGAACCAAGTTTGAGTTGTTCATCTTGAATCGCTCTAAAAGATCTGTTATGTATTTTTTTTGGCACAAAAAAATACCATTAACTTTCTGCGTTGCTTCAAGACCAAGGAAAAACTTCATTTTCCCCATATCTGTCATAGCAAATTCTAACTTCATAGATCTCTTGAACTCCATTAATAGCACATCATCATTCCTTGTATAAATTAAATTATCGACATACAAGCTAACAACCATAATGTTTTCCTTCTCCACCTTAGTAAATAAAGTATGTTCAAACTCACATTTTTTAAATTCATGAGAAAGGAAATACCCCTCAATGCGACTATACCAAGCTCGTGGAGCTTGCTTTAATCCATACAAGGCACGTTTCAGCTTGTAGACTTTTCCTTCTTCTCCTTTTTTCACAAACCCTTGTGGTTGTTCAACAAAAACGTCTTCATTTAATTCTCCATGTAAGAAGGCAGATTTAACATCCAATTGGTAGATTGGCCATCCATGATGAGCAGCTACAGCAATGACTAACCGAATGGTCTCCATGTGAGCGACGGGAGCAAACACCTCCGTATAATCTACACCATATTCTTGAGTGTATCCTCGAACCACCAATCGAGCTTTATGTTTGTTGACGCTTCCATTCTCATCACGCTTAGTTTTAAAGATCCATTTGACTCCAATCTTTTTAGCATCATTCGGAAGGTCAGTTAAAAATCATGTTCTATTTCTTTCTATAGCATCAATTTCTTCTTGCATGGCTTTCCTCCAAATTGAATTCTTTTCGGCTTCGTCATAATTAACAGGATCATGTTCTCCTCTAATAGCAATGTGAGATTCAAATTCATCATCAGAGAGCTCTTCACCAGTAACATAATCCTGCATCTTAGAAGGTTGTGTGCGTTGTCGTCTAGGAAATGGTTGTTCTAGAGTTTCTTCTTGTTGGACAGCTTCATCTTGTTGTACAAATCCTTCACCATCATCCCCTTCATTGATGTCCTTCTCATCATCATCCGCTTCAGTATTCCAATCCAATTCAGATTGTAACGAATTGTTGAATTTTTCCTCCCAATTCCAGCCGTGATCCTCTTCAAATACAACATCACGACTAATAATGATCTTTTTGTTAATCGGATCATAAAGTCGATATGCTTTTGATTCTTCACTGACTCCCAATAAAACACAAGCAATGCTGCGTTTATCCAACTTTGTTCGGCAAGTATCTGCTACGTGCACATGAGCCACACAACCAAACACTCTAAAATATCCAACTGAAGGTCTTTGCCCACTCCAAGCTTCCTCCGGCGTTCTGTTTTGTACGGTTAACGTTGGACTTCTATTAAGAACATGGACAGCCCAATTAACCGCTTCTGGCCAAAAACTTTTGGGAACACCTCTGGAAATCAACATGCTTCGTACCATATTCATAATGGTACAATTCTTTCGCTCGGCAACACCATTTTGCTGTGGTGAATGGGGAGCAGTAAGCTGCCTTTTTATTCCATTTTCAACACAAAAGGTTGAGAATTCTAATGAAGTGAATTTACCTCCACGATCTGTTCGAAGTCCTTTAATTTGCAAGCCAACTTCATGTTCAACTTTGGCTTTGAAAAATTTGAAGAACTTAAATGCTTCTGACTTTTCATGTAAAAAATAAACCCATGTTTTACGACTACAGTCATCAATGAAAGTGATAAAGTACCTTTTGTTGCTGTTGGAAATTGGTTGAATAGGACCACATATATCAGAATGAATCAATTGTAGTGGTTGCTCAGCTCTCCAAGAACTCTTCTTTGGAAATGGATCTCGTTGTTGTTTCCCATACAAGCATTCTGTGCACACTTTAGATGGTTTTACCAGCTGCGGCAACCCAAATACCATCTCTTTTTGCTTCAAAGTGTTGAGCCCATTGAAACTCAAGTGACCATAGCGACAATGCCATAAATGACTGACATCCTCTGTTATTGATTTGAAGCAAGCTGCACCAGGTGATAAAGGCACTGCTGCAACTTTGAACATACGATTGGAAGACATCACAGACTCCATGAGAACACCATTTTCAGGATGGTAAATCTTGCAAATGTTGTGTTGAATTAGAACAGCAAAGCCCTTCTCTTGAAGCTGTCCAATACTTAACAAGTTATTTATTAAATCAGGCACATAGAGAACTTCAGTTATCACCTGTATTTTGTTGTCAATTTGCAACCGCACATTCCCTTTCCCCTTCACCGCCAAACTTGCATTATTTCCGAGCTTCACACTGTCAACAAATTGCTCATTTAGATCTGCAAAATATTCTTTTTTATTACACATATGATTGCTGCATCCAGAGTCCAAAAACCATTCACCACTCTTGAATTGTTCACCAACCCAAGCCATGAGCAATATTTCTTCAGAAATCTCTGTAAAATAGCTTTCCTTGCTTTGACATTCCCACCGAAAGTGCCCAAGTTTATGACAATTAAAGCACTCAATAGTGGATTTGTCAAAGTACGCCCTTCCACGTGCACGCCCTCGACCTCGTCCGTGATATCCACTACGACCTCGCCCTCGATTACAAGATTCGCCATAATTTACCTTCAAGGCTTGTTCTTCTTCAGGGTTCATCATTCTTTATGGACAGATTGCTAGTGTCTGCTTCAAGAAAACTGATTATGTTGGTCGAATATTTTATTTTTATAGATAATGGATTTCAAGTCGCTGCCACATTTCTGTAGAAAAGAAGGGTCGGGGTCATCACGCCATTCTGAAAACGAAAGCTGCTATTCGCTGGATCATCCTTTTCATCAACAGCTCTACAACTACATAAAGCAGCAGTCCTTGATCACCGAACCTGCTCGACCAATCAAACAGGGATCTTTCCATGTGGATCTACCTGAGCCAGATGCTGAAGGAACAGAGATTGCTAGAAGTCTGGAGTCAGAGTTGCAAAAGATTGACAAGGGGAACCGGCTGTCGAAGTCTATCAGTGGCATCAAAATAGACGATGACTGATACTGTAGTGTGCCTCTATTATGCATTGTACAATTCGACTCGAGATTCCTTATCAGAACCGGCATCCAGCACATGTCGGCGTCGTTAGAGGAGGAATGTGGTTCAACTTGGACCATTCCTGTTATAGTAGGATATAAAGAAAAGAGTAATACACCTGGCTCACATTATCTTTTAGGATTAGTATTGAAGTTCAGCCTCAGCTGAGTTGGAGTAGGAATACTATTGTATTAATATTGAGTTTAACGTTTTTACTTAATAATAATGTTACTTAATAAGCTCAACAGATTCTGTCCTCTTCCCGGTCGCCGTTTGTTCAGAAGCACGAGCTCTTTAAATGCAGTATTGACATATGCTTAGCGAAGAAAGATGGGAACTATTCCGGCTTCTCTCCGGTGCCAACCTCATCTGCATTCTCCGACGAAAAGAGCTATATGTACTTCAATACTCATGACCTTAATAGCCAGTATGGCTCCTAAAATTCTATGGTACTTACAGAATCCATTTAGTCTTCTGTTTTTCTGGAATTTGATCAAAAGATTAATGCAAATTATGTTTTTGTGACATATGCATGCATACATATATATATACATATATCAGGACTGGTACCAGGACTCGAGAGGTAGCAGGAACTAATAGCTTCATATTATTCACCAAGCTAGCTAGCAACAGCCATATCAAAAGCAAAAACAAAAAGCAAATTTCTGCTATATAACAGGCAAGCACGAACAAAGATAAACATTAATTACCTCCTCTCAAATGATGGAAGAGGATGATCGGAAAAAAACCATGTGCTGCTTTACAGCGTAGACCAGATATAATAACATTCTGCGACGTTCGGACGTCTATAATTTAACATGTTGTCACGAAACTAAACCATTTCTAATTTTGCATTCAGAGTCTTCGTTCATTGTCGTCCTGTTTCATGTTGCTGTGTTTATGATCGATTTGGTAAATTAAAAAACCGGACATCCTTCAACTGCGATACCGGGGGCAGTTGGACAGCTTGCGAGAGGACAATGATCGACCTCAGTGCCCCACCATTTCACGTTATGACCCTCATTTTGCAAAGCGAAGAACAGTAAAACACCCATGAAAGCAGTTCCGGCATCTAATGCTGCAGATAGAACATAGTTATATTTCTGCCACCACCGCTTGTGGTACTTGAAAACAAAGTAGTTGAAGATGGTTCCAGTTACGAGCCAACTCGCGATGTTGGTGGGAGTTGCAGGTGGCATTCCGGCAAAACCATAAGATATAACCGGTATGTTAATCAAGGGGATCCATTTCTTCTCTGGGAAAATCTTGCTCAACACCCAAACAGGAACCGGCAGGAACGCTCCGATGAGGAACAACCAAACTAAGTTACGGTACATCCCTCCTGGTCCGAAAAGCCTCTTTGGTCCAATTAAGCCCCAGATAACAGAGGCGTCAAATGTGACACGGTATTTAGGACAAGTCCATGGGCTATCAGGATGCAAACCTTCAATATCACAGATGTCTTGAATGCTATCTAACATCCACCAAGCAACTCCAAGGTTGACAATACCTGCAACTACAGTTCCCACAAGCTGGGAAAACATAAAAACAACTATTCTTAACTAATGTTTTGAAAGTTGTCTGAGATCTTTAGAACTAAAAGGTCATAGGCAGAAAGCATACCTGAGCTGTGTACATGCAGCGTGGTGGGATTTTCATGTAGTGTCCAAGTTTGAGATCAGACAAGAAAGAAAGAGCATGGATCGTGCTGATCCGCCCATAAATCTTGAAAATCAGGTTTGCAATGGGCTTTCCGGGCAAGACATAACCAATCATGAACTGAGCTATAATGTCATATCCAGGTTGCTGCATAGTTCCACAAGTGGAAACGTTGTTAGACGCCACTTAATCGAGTCACCATTTCATGCAGGTAAGTAACTACAACAAACAGACCTGGTTCGTAGTTGCCTGAATGACTCCAATTGGCAGGGTGACAATCCAGGCCAAACCAAAGGCAAACAGCATACCCCACCATGGCAGCTGTACCTCCTTCTTATACACAACGGACATCAAAAGCGACAGAGCAATACTTCCGATTAATAAAATGTAAAACCACCATTCAGGAACCTGTTTGTACTTTTGCATCAGCTTTGCATGGATGTCCAACTTCACATTCTTCACTGCGGATCTGCTCTGCCTCAGAATATCCCTACACAAAACAAACCCGGTGTTAGACTTCTTTTTTTCTATGTGATGACATTACTCAAAAACTCTTAAAACAGTATAAACCATACCTGCCATTAAACAATGCAACATGAGTGAGGGTCGCTGTGAACCGAGCAAACCCTGATCCAATCGATAAGGCAAAAAGAGGACTAAGGTAGAGTTTTCCATAACTGTTATACGCAGGAATGTTTAGCTGATACTGCGGTGTCAAGATCTTAGTTGTATCATATTTAGACCCACTGGAAGTAAACAACTGATTAGAGAATATAGGGAATTTCCGAGCATCGAAGGTGTCATACTTCCAATAACAAATAGGAACAATGATGTAGACAAACATGATAAAACCGACCCCGACATTGACAATCGAGGACCAAGGGGCAACCAGTGGACTGCCATGGTAAGCCGATATCCCAGCCCAATCAAGGGTGAACGCGCCAACACCGAGTCCATGGTATCCGGACCCTATTTGCTGAGCTGTGATACTATGTGGCCATGCCCAACACACCCATGAGAAGAATGTCAATATTGGGAATAAATAGCCTGGCAAAGCATAATATGCAAAGCTTAACATCATCACAGCAAGAAAAAACTGCATTCGAGTCAATCCTTTCTTTTTATCTTCCTTCTCATGGAGTGCTCTGAGAATAAAAAAAAAGTAAAACTATTGTAAGGCATCACATATCCATCATCTTCAGAACATAATCAAACACAATCCAGTTGTCAATATATACTTATACTGTTCTAATTTCTTGGTCTTCAAGAAATGATCAAGCTTTTTTCTAATGACCACCAAAAGGTCTTCAAGATTCTAAAAGTCCCAACTTTTTTCTTTGTCCCTTCCAAGAAAATTCCCATGGACCAATCCACAAGAAAGAAGGGTAATGGGGTGAAAAAACTGACCTAAACAGAGAAACCTGAGCCAAATTTGATGGCCACCACATTTCTGCAGGATCAACCAGGTACCTCCTTAGCATTCCAGCCCATCCATACCCCAAAATCTGCATGTAAACAACAGTATTAATACTAATTTTAAGGGTAAACTACCTACTTAGTCACTCAAGCTTTTCTGTTTTGGTGGCCAAACAAAGAAATTTGACATTTTGGTCACTGCCACATGTTTCAGATGACCTTTTTATGACTGTCAAAAGACTCAAAACAGTCAAAGATTCAGTAAACGAAATTAATTTCAAAATAACTTAAAAAGAAAGTGAGAAGACCCAAGTTAACAATAAAAGTAGTAGCAGAAACAAGTGTTAAAAAATTACCTGAGTAGTCAAGACAATAAGTACGCCACAGAGAAAATTCAAGCTCTGTTTATAATAAGCCTTCATGACAGTAATGGCGCCAATGGAATAAGCATCACCTCCACCGAAAGACACCCCACAATTGGCGAAGATGGTGATGATGACATGCTCCTTGATGTTAAACGGCCCGGGGTTCAAGCTGAACCGCCGCCCGAGAAGGCTGTACTCGGTGGTCGGCAGAGTCCTGGCCATGAACTTGCCAATAGGCAATACGGAGATTTGCATGAGGATTGCGGAGATGGTGAGCGGCTGCGTACGGTAAGTGAAGAAAGTGTTGAGGAAGATTAGAACCACGCACGATGTCAAACCGAGGAACCAGGCACGGAAAGTCATGACGGGGAGTGAAGGGTCGTCGGTTTCCGGCACCACCAACGCCACCTCCTCCACAGGACTCCGGTCGTCATTCTCCGTGGTTTCTTCCCCATTTGGTTTCTCGGGATCCGTATGGGTCTTGCTGTCCATTGAAGCTGGAAAAAGGTTGAAACTTTAGAGAGAAAATGAGATATTCAGCAGGTGTGTATATGTATATGTATATGTATATGACAAAGGTTTGGTTTTTATGTTGGAAAAAGTGAGGATAAATATATGTTATATGACAAAATTGTCCCTGTTTTCTGGTTTACTTAATTGAGAAATGCATTTTTGTTTAATTGTATTTTAGTAAATAACCAAGTATTATTTAGATCATGTGTAAACTACGGATAAGAGTATGTAAATCTTGCGTGGCGTGTGTAAATCATTTGTGAATTCTTCTAAATTTACTTCAGTCATGTTTTGTCGTGTGTAAATTGTGTGTGAATTCTTTCGAAACTTATTTTGGTTTAAGTTTACCATACGTGAATCATTTGTAGATTTTGTTGAGTTAATTGCATCACACGTCTCCAAATTATATATTTAGTTTTAAATTGATCTTCAAAATTATGTACATTCCAATTTCATACTCAATGTATGACTTTCATATAAATTGGTCTCCAACTTTTGAATATTTCAGTTTCACCCTCAAACTATAACCTTTATTCTATATTGGCCTCTAAACTTTTGAACAGTCCAATTTCATCTTCAAATTTATCGTTGATGTCACCTATTACATAATACGCATCAGTTTTTACATGACAATTAACAATTTTTATAACGGGTATATTAACATGGGATATTATTAGCATATATTGATAATTTGGGGATAAAATTAAAACGTTTAAAAGTTTGAGGACAATTTTAGAATGAATGTTATGATTTGGGGATGAAATTAGAATATTTAAAAGTTTAGAGGATAATTTAGAATTAGAGGTTATAGTTTGATGATGAAATTTGAATGCTCAAAAGTTTGAAGAGTAAATTAGAATGGGAATAATTTAGGATTAGAGGTCATAGTTTGATGACAATTAACAATTTTTATGTTGTTGCATTTTTAAAAAATATAAACTCGAAACTTTAATTAAATTAAAATAATTTCGTGCCAATTAATACAAACATTTAACCATTGTATTATTTTGATCTGAAAATCTTATTCCGATCGTTAAAAGTGTTTAGATTTCCATCAATGTGCTTCTGTGATGAAAAAATTGGCACTATTAATGGTTGAAGTGCAATTTTAAAATTAACTAAAGTATAGGGACCATTAGCAAAATTATAAGGTTTCAATAATATTGGTTATTGTTGATAACAATTAACAAATATGGTAAATATTTTATTGGAATTTAATAATTATAATATCGTTATTGCAATACTTTGTTGGATAATTGGTTTTTTTTATCAAAATTATATTAAATACTAAATCTATATTAAAAAAAGTTACCATAAGATTATCAATCACACATGACATTGACAACTTTAACAATAATGAAAAGGCTTAAATGTCAGATAGGTGCCCAAACTATACTCTTTTTTTTCAGTTAGGTGCCTAACGTTTGTTTCAGGCCACTTAGGTGCCTAACGTTTCATTCCGTAACCCATTTTAAGTTTTAGCCGTGACGGACGTTAAAATTTTCCGTTAAAGTACACGTGACATGTTTTTAGATTTTCTGATATTAAAAATAATAAAAAAATTAAATTAAATTAATTAATTCCCTTAAACCCATCTTCTTCCCCATCAAACCATCCCTCCCCCTTCCCCTGTTCTTCTTCCCTCTCCTCTTCACCATTGAACCACATCTCCACTGGTGGAAAACTGCTCATTTTCATTTAAATCTGAATAACATTATCATTTTCGGTAGTACTTTATTTAAGGTGAGGTTTTCAGCGAGAAGGCAGTGCTGAACCATAAAATATATTCCAATAATTACTATATCTCATTTCTTCTTTCCATTAGTAGTAATTTAGTATAAATATAAATCAGAAACAATTCCCTCTCATTTTAATTTTTCCTGTTAATTGATGAAAAAGAGACCCAATTTGATACACGAAATCTGAATTATGCGTACATTTGGCAGCAACATTCATGTTTTTTACATACCGCCATATTGTGATCGCGATAAACAATACAACAAAAAATTTGATGAAAAAATGTGTAAAAACGTGAAGTGGAGAGTTAGGCATTGAGTGCAGCAACCTCTTTCATTACATTTTAGAGCTTTTTACGACGAATCTATAACGTGGTTTGCTCATAGAAGTACACAAATCAACTTTAATGACAAACTTTTTCTTAATAAGCAACAGCAAATGCCCTGTTTTCAGTCCATTAGTAGGATTAAGCAAATTCCCATTTCAGAAGCCATTATCAGAGAATAATAACTCTAATGTAAGCAAATATATAGTTATCAACTTGATTCCTGCTCGTCACGTATGTATATATATGTGTTATGTACATCAATAATTGAAACAAGAAATGACTGAAACTGAATCGAATTGAAACCGAACCAATTTTTAGTTGAACCGATATGGACCTGATCTGATTTTTCAACCAAACAGAATGGACCCGAATCGATTTTCAACCGAACCGAATGGACCCGAGCCGATTTTCTCTGAACCGAAAGTAACCCGAACCGAAGACAACTCGAAATAAAGAAAAAATATTAAAAGAAATAATGAAAGATTTGATGTGAATTGCCGCACAACTCACAAAAAAAACAAATATAATAGCTTTATAAAGCCATATGTGGGTTTAAAAAATTGATTCGGCCTAAAAATCCGACTGAAACATATTGATCTCTCATTGAACCGATTCTGACCCGACCCGAAAATCAATCGAACCAATGTGACACGATCCAGACTGATACCCGAACCGATGTCACCCGATCTGGACTAATACACGACCCAAACTGAACCGAAACCGAACCTGATCTGAACCAAAATAACCCGAACCCGATCCGAATGACCCGTTTGCCACCTCCATGCACATTGTCAAAAAGTTAAAAATATTTTTGAACATATACTACCTTGTATGATAAATTTTTTGGTTACATATAATCTCTCATTAAATATGTAATATGGTACATGAATTTTGATTTGGTACAATTATAATATAAAACTTTTATTTTTATTTAATTCTAATAATGAAAATTTGTTTATTCAATTATTATTTTTTGGATAATTTGTGTGTTTTATTATCCAAGTAAACAAATGTTGCTACAAATCAATAGCCATATACCACCCCAAACTGTACAAAGAGGGTTATTTACAAGTGTAATTATGTCTGTACATCTTTGTGATAGTTTGATTCCAACAATTCTTCTAATATTATCGACTATTACTGCAACAGTTCGAGACTCACCTCGACGGTTACATTCTTCTTAAAGAAGATAAATAGTTGCATTTCATCAAGTAGTCTCACTAGAAAAGAGAATGTTGTTAGTTATGGGTGACTCAAGTTCGAGCAGCTTGTATACACGGTGTATGTTATTAAAATGTTAAGATTAATGAACATATATTATCTTATAATCATACCAGAATATTAAAAAAATACAAATAAATCTGATAATGAATATCTTTTTGTGTATAGTGTATACAATAAGTAAACATAATACAATATCATTTCAATAGTACTATTAATGGTTTTGTATAAATTGAACTAAAATAGAAATTTCATATATACAATTGCACTAAACTATAATCCTCTATTATATGTTAAACTAAAACTTGTATATAACCAATTTTTTTACATCTTTTATATTGTTTACTATCCGTATTCAAGATTTATAATTATTCTTTCTAATAATATCGTTTTTTAATTATTTTGGTGACTTTATTTTTGGGATAAAAATTCTCTGTCATTTTTCGGTGTATTTTTCTCTGCAACAATACTAAAAATATTAAAAATTAAATTTTAAGTCATAACCCTAATTTCTATATATATATATATATGGGCAAGGTTTTAAATTTAGGGTAAACTACTGCAGGGGTCACTTTCGTTTCTCGTTTGTACAGATTTAGTCACCACTTTTGAAAAGTATCAATAAGTGGTCATATACGTTTTCGATGTGTAAAGACTTGGTCACTCCGACGTTATAGTCTGTTAGTCCCCTAACGGATTGAGAATTAATTAACGAAAAAATAAGGGTAAATTACTGCAATAGCCATTAAAATTTATCTCATGTACATTTTTTCTCCTCAATTTAAAAAAGTAAACATTATAGTCACTAATAAAAATGTTTCTTTATAATTTCACCCTTAAATTTTTAAAAATTTATTTTTCAATCCTAAAACTTTACAATCAATTAGTACAATAATATTATAAATGCTTAGATGAAAAATAGGTGTCCAAAGTATACCCTTTGAAACTTAGGTGCCCAAGTTGCTCCTATTTAATAACTCAAACTTAAAAATTTAGTCCACTAACTACTAAAAAATTCGAGTTATTGGAATTTCTATTTTATAATTCAAACTTTATTTTGAATTTTTGAGTCGAGTTTATGAAATTATGAGTCGAGTATTTTCACATTAAACCTAAAAATTTATTTTTTTCGAATCAAGTCGAGTGTTGCACTTCCCTACATATAATTTTTAATTTTAATCCGTGTTTGTCAACGGGCAGGTTCAGGCGAAGCTCCGACGAAGCCTTAAACGACAGCGAACCGACGATTGACGGTATGGGCTTTGTTCGCCTCGACACGAGGAACTCAATAACAGTGACGGCGCGACGAGCGGACAGTGACGGTATAATGATTGTTTCCCAACATGCAGAATGTCCATCAAGGTTTTAAGGCTGAAACATTGGTGCGCTTTCTAAAAGCAAGAGAGTGGAATGTTGCCAAAGCCCATAAAATGGTTAGTTAGTTGTTAATTCCAAAAGACATCTATCTCGGGTTCCTTTTTCAGTTTGAAAAGCAGGAAATAGATTGATACAACTGTCGAATTCTTAGCAGGTCGTCAAGCCTCTCCTACAAGAGAGAACAAGGAAAAGGATTCAAGTTTTACCAGGTTGCGGTCGAGATGAACTATTGAAGGTATGATATTTTTCTTCATTATTCGTTGAACATTTGAAAACATGGGTTGAACTGTTAGAAAGAAACTCTAATGTGGTGGAAGAACTCAATGTTTATTCATGTACTTGACCAATATATATAGTCTAACTTATAAACTAGATATCTTAAGTAAATCAAATTAAGTTACTGATATCCAGCAACTATCTAACTAAGAACATAAAAATAGGAAATTACTAACAACCTCCAGTATTCTAATAATAGATGGAGACTTATTCAAACATATCTAACATTCTCACCCTTAAACTGAATCATCCCTTTCGTTCAGTTTACATTTGCTGTGACTCCAAGCTTTCCTCGCATTCGAACAAAGTCTTCCTGCTTAAGTGGCTTGGTCATGATATCTGCTATTTGTTCTTGTGAAACACAGTGTTGCAGCTCAATTGTTTCATTCCTTGTAAGATCCCTCAGAAAATGAAAGCGAACATCAATGTGCTTACTTCTCCCATGCATAACTGGATTCTTTGATAACTTAATGGTAGAGCTGTTATCACAATATATGGTAGTAGAGCTTGTTTGAGTTCGTCCTAAAGCTACAAGTATCCGCCTGAGCCACACAGCTTGACATGCACTTGCTGCTGCAGCTATAAATTCTGCTTCGGTTGTTGAAAGACTCACCACTTGTTGCTTCTTTGAACTCCATGAGATAGCAGCTTCACTCATCATGAATATATAACCCGATGTACTTTTTCTATCTTCAAAGTCATTTGCATAATCGCTATCGGTATACCCTATGAGATCTTTTCTCCCATTTTTTTATAGAATAATCCAAACTCACAAGTTCCTTTGAGGTAGCGCATGATTCGCTTTACCGCTTGAAGATGAAACTCCTTTGGGTTTTCCATAAATCGGCTCACTTGACTTACACTGTACATGATGTCAGGCCGTGTAGCAGTTGCGTACATTAGACTCCCGACCATTTGCTTATAGAGTGTCTTGTCGACTTCATTTCCAACTTCATTCTTGCTTAATTTTCTCCCTGGTACCATCGGATTATGAACCAAGTTTGAGTTGTTCATCTTGAATCGCTCTAAAAGATCTGTTATGTATTTTTTTTGGCACAAAAAAATACCATTAACTTTCTGCGTTGCTTCAAGACCAAGGAAAAACTTCATTTTCCCCATATCTGTCATAGCAAATTCTAACTTCATAGATCTCTTGAACTCCATTAATAGCACATCATCATTCCTTGTATAAATTAAATTATCGACATACAAGCTAACAACCATAATGTTTTCCTTCTCCACCTTAGTAAATAAAGTATGTTCAAACTCACATTTTTTAAATTCATGAGAAAGGAAATACCCCTCAATGCGACTATACCAAGCTCGTGGAGCTTGCTTTAATCCATACAAGGCACGTTTCAGCTTGTAGACTTTTCCTTCTTCTCCTTTTTTCACAAACCCTTGTGGTTGTTCAACAAAAACGTCTTCATTTAATTCTCCATGTAAGAAGGCAGATTTAACATCCAATTGGTAGATTGGCCATCCATGATGAGCAGCTACAGCAATGACTAACCGAATGGTCTCCATGTGAGCGACGGGAGCAAACACCTCCGTATAATCTACACCATATTCTTGAGTGTATCCTCGAACCACCAATCGAGCTTTATGTTTGTTGACGCTTCCATTCTCATCACGCTTAGTTTTAAAGATCCATTTGACTCCAATCTTTTTAGCATCATTCGGAAGGTCAGTTAAAAATCATGTTCTATTTCTTTCTATAGCATCAATTTCTTCTTGCATGGCTTTCCTCCAAATTGAATTCTTTTCGGCTTCGTCATAATTAACAGGATCATGTTCTCCTCTAATAGCAATGTGAGATTCAAATTCATCATCAGAGAGCTCTTCACCAGTAACATAATCCTGCATCTTAGAAGGTTGTGTGCGTTGTTGTCTAGGAAATGGTTGTTCTAGAGTTTCTTCTTGTTGGACAGCTTCATCTTGTTGTACAAATCCTTCACCATCATCCCCTTCATTGATGTCCTTCTCATCATCATCCGCTTCAGTATTCCAATCCAATTCAGATTGTAACGAATTGTTGAATTTTTCCTCCCAATTCCAGCCGTGATCCTCTTCAAATACAACATCACGACTAATAATGATCTTTTTGTTAATCGGATCATAAAGTCGATATGCTTTTGATTCTTCACTGACTCCCAATAAAACACAAGCAATGCTGCGTTTATCCAACTTTGTTCGGCAAGTATCTGCTACGTGCACATGAGCCACACAACCAAACACTCTAAAATATCCAACTGAAGGTCTTTGCCCACTCCAAGCTTCCTCCGGCGTTCTGTTTTGTACGGTTAACGTTGGACTTCTATTAAGAACATGGACAGCCCAATTAACCGCTTCTGGCCAAAAACTTTTGGGAACACCTCTGGCAATCAACATGCTTCGTACCATATTCATAATGGTACAATTCTTTCGCTCGGCAACACCATTTTGCTGTGGTGAATGGGGAGCAGTAAGCTGCCTTTTTATTCCATTTTCAACACAAAAGGTTGAGAATTCTAATGAAGTGAATTCACCTCCACGATCTGTTCGAAGTCCTTTAATTTGCAAGCCAACTTCATGTTCAACTTTGGCTTTGAAAAATTTGAAGAACTTAAATGCTTCTGACTTTTCATGTAAAAAATAAACCCATGTTTTACGACTACAGTCATCAATGAAAGTGATAAAGTACCTTTTGTTGCTGTTGGAAATTGGTTGAATAGGACCACATATATCAGAATGAATCAATTGTAGTGGTTGCTCAGCTCTCCAAGAACTCTTCTTTGGAAATGGATCTCGTTGTTGTTTCCCATACAAGCATTCTGTGCACACTTTAGATGGTTTTACCAGCTGCGGCAACCCAAATACCATCTCTTTTTGCTTCAAAGTGTTGAGCCCATTGAAACTCAAGTGACCATAGCGACAATGCCATAAATGACTGACATCCTCTGTTATTGATTTGAAGCAAGCTGCACCAGGTGATAAAGGCACTGCTGCAACTTTGAACATACGATTGGAAGACATCACAGACTCCATGAGAACACCATTTTCAGGATGGTAAATCTTGCAAATGTTGTGTTGAATTAGAACAGCAAAGCCCTTCTCTTGAAGCTGTCCAATACTTAACAAGTTATTTATTAAATCAGGCACATAGAGAACTTCAGTTATCACCTGTATTTTGTTGTCAATTTGCAACCGCACATTCCCTTTCCCCTTCACCGCCAAACTTGCATTATTTCCGAGCTTCACACTGTCAACAAATTGCTCATTTAGATCTGCAAAATATTCTTTTTTATTACACATATGATTGCTGCATCCAGAGTCCAAAAACCATTCACCACTCTTGAATTGTTCACCAACCCAAGCCATGAGCAATATTTCTTCAGAAATCTCTGTAAAATAGCTTTCCTTGCTTTGACATTCCCACCGAAAGTGCCCAAGTTTATGACAATTAAAGCACTCAATAGTGGATTTGTCAAAGTACGCCCTTCCACGTGCACGCCCTCGACCTCGTCCGTGATATCCACTACGACCTCGCCCTCGATTACAAGATTCGCCATAATTTACCTTCAAGGCTTGTTCTTCTTCAGGGTTCATCATTCTTTATGGACAGATTGCTAGTGTCTGCTTCAAGAAAACTGATTATGTTGGTCGAATATTTTATTTTTATAGATAATGGATTTCAAGTCGCTGCCACATTTCTGTAGAAAAGAAGGGTCGGGGTCATCACGCCATTCTGAAAACGAAAGCTGCTATTCGCTGGATCATCCTTTTCATCAACAGCTCTACAACTACATAAAGCAGCAGTCCTTGATCACCGAACCTGCTCGACCAATCAAACAGGGATCTTTCCATGTGGATCTACCTGAGCCAGATGCTGAAGGAACAGAGATTGCTAGAAGTCTGGAGTCAGAGTTGCAAAAGATTGACAAGGGGAACCGGTTGTCGAAGTCTATCAGTGGCATCAAAATAGACGATGACTGATACTGTAGTGTGCCTCTATTATGCATTGTACAATTCGACTCGAGATTCCTTATCAGAACCGGCATCCAGCACATGTCGGCGTCGTTAGAGGAGGAATGTGGTTCAACTTGGACCATTCCTGTTATAGTAGGATATAAAGAAAAGAGTAATACACCTGGCTCACATTATGTTTTAGGATTAGTATTGAAGTTCAGCCTCAGCTGAGTTGGAGTAGGAATACTATTGTATTAATATTGAGTTTAACGTTTTTACTTAATAATAATGTTACTTAATAAGCTCAACAGATTCTGTCCTCTTCCCGGTCGCCGTTTGTTCAGAAGCACGAGCTCTTTAAATGCAGTATTGACATATGCTTAGCGAAGAAAGATGGGAACTATTCCGGCTTCTCTCCGGTGCCAACCTCATCTGCATTCTCCGACGAAAAGAGCTATATGTACTTCAATACTCATGACCTTAATAGCCAGTATGGCTCCTAAAATTCTATGGTACTTACAGAATCCATTTAGTCTTCTGTTTTTCTGGAATTTGATCAAAAGATTAATGCAAATTATGTTTTTGTGACATATGCATGCATACATATATATATACATATATCAGGACTGGTACCAGGACTCGAGAGGTAGCAGGAACTAATAGCTTCATATTATTCACCAAGCTAGCTAGCAACAGCCATATCAAAAGCAAAAACAAAAAGCAAATTTCTGCTATATAACAGGCAAGCACGAACAAAGATAAACATTAATTACCTCCTCTCAAATGATGGAAGAGGATGATCGGAAAAAAACCATGTGCTGCTTTACAGCGTAGACCAGATATAATAACATTCTGCGACGTTCGGACGTCTATAATTTAACATGTTGTCACGAAACTAAACCATTTCTAATTTTGCATTCAGAGTCTTCGTTCATTGTCGTCCTGTTTCATGTTGCTGTGTTTATGATCGATTTGGTAAATTAAAAAACCGGACATCCTTCAACTGCGATACCGGGGGCAGTTGGACAGCTTGCGAGAGGACAATGATCGACCTCAGTGCCCCACCATTTCACGTTATGACCCTCATTTTGCAAAGCGAAGAACAGTAAAACACCCATGAAAGCAGTTCCGGCATCTAATGCTGCAGATAGAACATAGTTATATTTCTGCCACCACCGCTTGTGGTACTTGAAAACAAAGTAGTTGAAGATGGTTCCAGTTACGAGCCAACTCGCGATGTTGGTGGGAGTTGCAGGTGGCATTCCGGCAAAACCATAAGATATAACCGGTATGTTAATCAAGGGGATCCATTTCTTCTCTGGGAAAATCTTGCTCAACACCCAAACAGGAACCGGCAGGAACGCTCCGATGAGGAACAACCAAACTAAGTTACGGTACATCCCTCCTGGTCCGAAAAGCCTCTTTGGTCCAATTAAGCCCCAGATAACAGAGGCGTCAAACGTGACACGGTATTTAGGACAAGTCCATGGGCTATCAGGATGCAAACCTTCAATATCACAGATGTCTTGAATGCTATCTAACATCCACCAAGCAACTCCAAGGTTGACAATACCTGCAACTACAGTTCCCACAAGCTGGGAAAACATAAAAACAACTATTCTTAACTAATGTTTTGAAAGTTGTCTGAGATCTTTAGAACTAAAAGGTCATAGGCAGAAAGCATACCTGAGCTGTGTACATGCAGCGTGGTGGGATTTTCATGTAGTGTCCAAGTTTGAGATCAGACAAGAAAGAAAGAGCATGGATCGTGCTGATCCGCCCATAAATCTTGAAAATCAGGTTTGCAATGGGCTTTCCGGGCAAGACATAACCAATCATGAACTGAGCTATAATGTCATATCCAGGTTGCTGCATAGTTCCACAAGTGGAAACGTTGTTAGACGCCACTTAATCGAGTCACCATTTCATGCAGGTAAGTAACTACAACAAACAGACCTGGTTCGTAGTTGCCTGAATGACTCCAATTGGCAGGGTGACAATCCAGGCCAAACCAAAGGCAAACATCATACCCCACCATGGCAGCTGTACCTCCTTCTTATACACAACGGACATCAAAAGCGACAGAGCAATACTTCCGATTAATAAAATGTAAAACCACCATTCAGGAACCTGTTTGTACTTTTGCATCAGCTTTGCATGGATGTCCAACTTCACATTCTTCACTGCGGATCTGCTCTGCCTCAGAATATCCCTACACAAAACAAACCCGGTGTTAGACTTCTTTTTTTCTATGTGATGACATTACTCAAAAACTCTTAAAACAGTATAAACCATACCTGCCATTAAACAATGCAACATGAGTGAGGGTCGCTGTGAACCGAGCAAACCCTGATCCAATCGATAAGGCAAAAAGAGGACTAAGGTAGAGTTTTCCATAACTGTTATACGCAGGAATGTTTAGCTGATACTGCGGTGTCAAGATCTTAGTTGTATCATATTTAGACCCACTGGAAGTAAACAACTGATTAGAGAATATAGGGAATTTCCGAGCATCGAAGGTGTCATACTTCCAATAACAAATAGGAACAATGATGTAGACAAACATGATAAAACCGACCCCGACATTGACAATCGAGGACCAAGGGGCAACCAGTGGACTGCCATGGTAAGCCGATATCCCAGCCCAATCAAGGGTGAACGCGCCAACACCGAGTCCATGGTATCCGGACCCTATTTGCTGAGCTGTGATACTATGTGGCCATGCCCAACACACCCATGAGAAGAATGTCAATATTGGGAATAAATAGCCTGGCAAAGCATAATATGCAAAGCTTAACATCATCACAGCAAGAAAAAATTGCATTCGAGTCAATCCTTTCTTTTTATCTTCCTTCTCATGGAGTGCTCTGAGAATAAAAAAAAATAAAACTATTGTAAGGCATTACGAATCCATCATCTTCGGAATATAATCAAACACAATCAAGTTGTCAATATATACTTATACTGTTCTAATTTCTTGGTATTATATGTCTCATCATTCTGCAATTATATATCCACACATATGAAGCTTAATCTTCCAAGCATAACACACAAGCAATTCATGTAACACTTAAAAAAATATAATATTATAATAATAAAATATCCTTCCTACTCCCATTACTTCCCCCCAATAATTATCCCCCCAATTATTTCCCCCTTTTCTTTTTCCCACGGCAGAACCCCTCTTCAATTATTGAGTTTATTTTCTTCTTTTCTCTCAACACCAAACCAACCGGCCACCCTCCCCGACCTACACCACCGCCGGACGGTGTGCGACACCGCCAGTACCGACGGTTTCGTCGTCGCAGCCCGAGCTCAGCCGTGCCGGTCACTCGCGGCCGTTGTGCGCCGCCTGTCGTGGGGAACGACTCAAAGTTTCTGCAGAAACCTTGGTTCACCGTCCCGATCTAGGCCACCGTCGACCCGTGGCGTGCACCGCCACCATCACCATGCGCGTCGCCTGACTCCGAACCACCAGCCATCTCTCACGCGCGCAATCGAGCCGCCATTCACCGGCAAAATCTCAGTTGAAGTTCGCCAACCCCCAAACTGTCAAAATAGATTCTTGCTTTTTCCGACCTAGGTTGCCGGCCTTTGGTGAAACGGGCACCAGATCTGGGCCCCTGACGTGATGGAGAGCAAAACCCCTAAGGTTTCGAGTCCATCCGACGTCGGTAAGGGTCTCATCGGGGCTTCGATATTTTTGGCCGTTTTGGTTAAATCCGGTAAGGTTTCCGGCTCAAATTTGTGTTGTTAGTGAACGGTTTAATTGTTATACTGATAAATGTTTGTTTTCCGGCAGATTTGGTGTATTTGAGTCATCGGAAAGGATTTTCGGTTATCGCCGGCAATAATCCGGCGACTTTTCCGGTGGATATCATCACCTTCGGGTAAGTGAGCTCAAACCCGCCGATCCGACCCGATTGACCGACCCGACCCGGTTGACCGACCCGACCTGACCCGATTGACCGACCCGACCCAGTGAGTCAACTCGCCCGAGTCAACTCAGTGAGTTAACCCAGTGAGTCAAACCGGTCAACCAGTGACGTCAGTGTTGACTTTGACCGCTGACGTCACCGTTGACCGTTGACTTTGACCAAAAAGTCAAATTTTCCGAAAACTCCTATTTTATGTTTTTCGACGTCCTGAGTCCGATTTAGAAGCCCGTTTTGCAAAATTCTGACCCCTAGGCCTCCGAATCTGACCTTGAACCCGAAAGTATTTAATTTTATTAAGAGCTTTATGGATAAGAACTGAAATATTAATTTGTTTATTTGAAGGTATGCAAGTATCCTGGTATTCGAAATGTCATGGAACATCCAATCCGGATTCGAATGCGATCGAATGTAGTATCATGAGTCAACCGGTATAACTCGGAACTAAGGTAATACACTACTACCTCTAGTATGATTTATGAAACATGTTGGTATTCGGTAAATGCATGCATAAATAAGATGAGGAGTGATATTAGCTCTGCTTAAGTCAAACCGGATATGAAATTAAGTATGATAACCTAGATAAGATCGAAATGCTCGAACGAGAAAGTTAACGAATGTAAGGATCTGGAGTTCAATAAATTAAGTAATAAGGCAGCTAATCTCCAAACTCAATTATTGACATCAAATGAGTAAATGCTAGAAATTTTGGTTATAAAATTACAAAAATGCCCTTGAGGTATGAGAATGACTAAAATACCCTTGGAATTGGAAGAGATCTAGAGATCTATAGTGGATATGATAAATCAACTCGATTCATCAAGAAACCTCGATCTACTGATCAGTTATGGTAACAAGATTTGAACGTCCGAGATTGTAAGGTGTTATACTTCCTTGAATTTAGAATGAGCCCCTGAATATATATATATATATATAATTACGGGAAACTATTGTACCTCTAAATTGATAAAACGACTCAAATACTGAATTGATCATAATGATAAAGTATTGGAAATAATGTCATGGTTAAATCAATTGGAAGGGTCATATTGACAAAAAAATGCTGAAGTATCCTCGGATACCGAGGTTCGCAATTAATTGGAAGAATGAATAAACCCTTGAGTTTTGAAATGTATGAAGTGGTTGGAGGTGCCGAAATTTCTTGAATGGCTTAAACACTCACGAGAACTTAAATGATTGAAAATATTATAAATAGTTCAATTGATAGGAATGATGGCTATCTCGAGCTTCAGAATGACTGAAATACCCCGTTGACTGAATAAATAAATTGCCATTGATGAAATTCTAGAAATTTGCCAATAAAGCTGAAAATGACCAAAATGCCCTTATGGGTTGAAGCATGACCCAAGTACGTCAATCACTCCTTATATTAATGTAAGGATGGAAGTTTCTCCGCACAAAATACAAGTTGACTACTCCGAGGCAAATCTTGTGGTGAAATATGGAAACAACCGTTCAAATATACGATACAGTTAGAAGGGTTGGTTAGTACTGCAAGGTTGGAATATGTTAGTTCGAATGGTTTTCGAGGCTCGATAAACTTCTGGAAATCTTAAATATTGTAAATCAGAATTTCCTCATGATTGGGCTAAGTTACAAGTCCCCTATAATAATTAAATGACCAAAATGCCCTCATTGGCCAAAGTGATCAAAATAGACCTGAATGTATCTGATATCGTGAGAGGTCTGGACATAGAAACCTCCGAATGCTTGGTTGGAAACCCGATGAACAACTAAAATTTTCCGAACCGTTGTTTATGCCTTGTTGGTATAAATTACCAAAATGCCTTTGTGTGATGAAATGTCTATAATGCCCTTGTAAGCTTAAATGAGTAAATCACTAATGATATGCTTAAACTCTCAAAAATCTTTATGTATTATCTCCCGAATATCTAGTTTGAACCGTTAGTACAAACCCCTCTTTGAATAGGGGCCTCGTTCTAGAAACCCGTTTAAATGATCAAAAGTTTAATGTGTTCTCCTCTGTAAATGTCAAGTATCTCCAAGAAGTAAATTGTTCCACCTAGTGTGTTCCATGTGTGCTAAACGACTGTTTTGCATACTGTTTTACATATTATAATACCGATCACGTGCATTTGATTGACATATTTGGACTCACATGACATGTTTTATAATTAAGCATGACCGTACTTTATTTATGATATATGCATATGCACCCGTTATGGAAAACATGCTACATGGATAATGTGTTACTAAAAATACAGTTATTGATTAATGAATTAATGATGATCTGATTCACTGGGGTAATTGGGACATGATATGAAGTTACCTACGGCTCAGCCCTGATCCAGCTGGTAAAACCGCCCGTTTACGGATCCTAGGCTTCGGCCAGGTCCGCCCGTTTACGGATCCTAGGCTTCGGCCAGGTCCGCCCGTTTACGGATTCTAGGCTTCGGCTAGGTCCGCCCGTTTTCGGTTCCTATACTTTGGCAAGGGTCGCCCGTATTCTAAGGTATTTCCTTAGGATGGTACTCATGCCCAATGGGCTCGGGTTAATGCCTGCACATGATACCGCACTGGGGGAAACTAAATACTGAAGTATGGTTGGAGGGTAAATAAAGAATTAAAAATGTATTTTACTGTTACTTGAAACAAATGTATATGATATAAAAAGGTTTATTGCATTGTTACATTTCATGCATTAACGTTGCACTGTTGGAACACACTAGACCCCAGACTCTCTGATTCCTCTCTCGTATGCTACCAGCCTATATAATTCCCGTCTAATTCTCAAGGTTTGAATAAAGAACAAGTATTGTTATTCTCGAGTATGATGCAACTTCAAAATAGTAGAACAGAAATGGAGGTCGTTACTGCGCGGAACATCATGAAAATGTTATGTCTACCATATATCTGCATGAGCTTATAGCATCTTTTGGTAGTTTTGTATTACTGAGCTTTTCCAAGCTCACGTTGTTTTTACCATCGCAAGTTAAAAGAATATATCATGAGATAATAGTTGACAGCAGTGTTCGGAGTTCTCTCGGCGTTGCTTTTGGAGTACGGTACTGTATAGTTAGTGGGCATGTAAGTCATGTATTGTTTTACAGCAGTGTTTGTAAAATGTTTTCTGAAATTTTGTTATATGTTTAAATGACACCCCGAAATGATATTTTAAACAGAAGTGGGTTTTACAACTTAATAAGTGTTTTAAAAATGTTTTATGAGTATTTTTACCATGGGTCGCTCTAGTGACCCTAATATGACTTCCTAGGATCCGTCGTAACGCATAGGCGGGTCTAGGGGGTTACAATTCAAACGATCAAGCTTTTTTCTAAGGTCTTCAAGATTCTAAAAGTCCAACTTTTTTCTTTGTCCCTTCCAAGAAAATTCCCATGGTCCAATATACAAAAAATAAGGGTAATGGGGTGAAAAAAATGACCTTAACAGAGAAACCTGAGCCAAATTTGATGGCCACCACATTTTTGCAGGATCAACCAGGTACCTCCTTAGCATTCCAGCCCATCCATACCCCAAAATCTGCATGTAATAAACAGTATTAATACTAATTTTAAGGGTAAACTACCTACTTAGTCACTCAAGCTTTGCTGTTTTGGTGGCCAAACAAAGAAATTTGACATTTTGGTCACTGCCTGCCATTGGCCTGTGACATGTTTCAGATGACCTTATTATGACTGTCAAAAGACTCAAAACAGTCAAAGATTCAGTAAACGAAATTAATTTCAAAATAACTTAAAAAGAAAGTGAGAAGACCCAAGATTTGCATGAGGATTGCGGAGATGGTGAGCGACTGCGTACGGTAGGTGAAGAAAGTGTTGAGGAAGATTAGAACCACGCACGATGTCAAACCGAGGAACCAGGCACGGAAAGTCATGACGGGGAGAGAAGGGTCGTCGGTTTCCGGCACCACCAACGCCACCTCCTCCACCGGACTCCGGTCGTCATTCTCCGTGGCTTCTTCCCCATTTGGTTTCTCGGGATCCGTATGGGTCTTGCTGTCCATTGAAGCTGGAAAAAGGTTGAAACTTTAGAGAGAAAAATGAGATATTCAGCTGGTGTGTATATATATGTATATGTGTATATATATATACACACCAGCTGAATATCTCATTTTTCTCTCTAAAGTTTCAACCTTTTTCCAGCTTCAATGGACAGCAAGACCCATACGGATCCCGAGAAACCAAATGTGGAAGAAGCCACGGAGAATGACGACCGGAGTCCTGTGGAGGAGGTGGCGTTGGTGGTGCCGGAAACCGACGACCCTTCACTCCTCGTCATGACTTTCCGTGCCTGGTTCCTCGGTTTGACATCGTGCGTGGTTCTAATCTTCCTCAACACTTTCTTCACCTACCGTACGCAGCCGCTCACCATCTCCGCAATCCTCATGCAAATCTCCGTATTGCCCATTGGCAAGTTCATGGCTAGGACTCTGCCGACCACCGAGTACAGCCTTCTCGGGCGGCGGTTCAGCTTGAACCTCGGGCCGTTTAACATCAAGGAGCATGTCATCATCACCATCTTCGCCAACTGTGGGGTGTCTTTCGGTGGAGGTGATGCTTATTCCATTGGCGCCATTACTGTCATGAAGGCTTATTATAAACAGAGCTTGAATTTCCTCTGTGGCCTACTTATCGTCTTGACTACTCAGGCAATTTTTTAACACTTGTTTCTGCTACTACTTTTATTGTTTATTTATTATTGAAACTTGGGTCTTCTCACTTTCTTTTTAAGTTATTTTGAAATTAATTTTGTTTACTGAATCTTTGACTGTTTTGACAGTCATCTGAAACATGTCACAGGCCAATGGCAGTGACCAAAATGTCAAATTTCTTTGTTTGGCCACCAAAACAGAAAAGCTTGAGTGACTAAGTAGGTAGTTTACCCTTAAAATTAGTATTAATACTGTTGTTTACATGCAGATTTTGGGGTATGGATGGGCTGGAATGCTAAGAAGGTACCTGGTTGATCCTGCAGAAATGTAGTGGCCATCAAATTTGGCTCAGGTTTCTCTGTTTAGGTCAGTTTTTTCACCCCATTACCCTTCTTTTTTGTGGATTGGTCCTTGGGAATTTTCTTGGAAAAAGTTGGGACTTTTAGAATCTTGAAGACCTTTTGGTGGTCATTAGAAAAAAGCTTGATCATTTGAAGTGCTTGTGTGTTATGCTTGGAAGATTTAGCTTCATATGTGTGGATATATAATTGCAGAATGATGAGACATATAATACCAAGAAATTAGAACAGTATAAGTATATATTGACAACTTGATTGTGTTTGATTATATTCTGAAGATGATGGATTCGTGATGCCTTACAATAGTTTTACTTTTTTTTTTATTCTCAGAGCACTCCATGAGAAGGAAGATAAAAAGAAAGGATTGACTCGAATGCAGTTTTTTCTTGCTGTGATGATGTTAAGCTTTGCATATTATGCTTTGCCAGGCTATTTATTCCCAATATTGACATTCTTCTCATGGGTGTGTTGGGCATGGCCACATAGTATCACAGCTCAGCAAATAAGGTCCGGATACCATGGACTCGGTGTTGGTGCGTTCACCCTTGATTGGGCTGGGATATCGGCTTACCATGGCAGTCCACTGGTTGCCCCTTGGTCCTCGATTGTCAATGTCGGGGTCGGCTTTATCATGTTTATCTACATCATTGTTCCTATTTGTTATTGGAAGTATAACACCTTCGATGCTCGGAAATTCCCTATATTCTCTAATCAGTTGTTTACTTCCAGTGGGTCTAAATATGATACAACTAAGATCTTGACACCACAGTATCAGCTAAACATTCCTGCGTATAACAGTTATGGCAAACTCTATCTTAGCCCTCTTTTTGCCTTATCGATTGGATCAGGGTTTGCTCGATTCACAGCGACCCTCACTCATGTTGCATTGTTTAATGGCAGGTATGGTTTATACTGTTTTACGACTTTTTGAGTAATGTCATCACATAGAAAAAAGAAGTCTAACACCGGGTTTGTTTTGTGTAGGGATATTCTGAGGCAGAGCAGATCAGCAATGAAGAATGTGAAGTTGGACATCCATGCAAAGCTGATGCAAAAGTACAAACAGGTTCCTGAATGGTGGTTTTACATTTTATTAATCGGAAGTATTGCTCTGTCGCTTTTGATGTCCGTTGTGTATAAGAAGGAGGTACAGCTGCCATGGTGGGGTATGCTGTTTGCCTTTGGTTTGGCCTGGATTGTCACCCTGCCAATTGGAGTCATTCAGGCAACTACGAACCAGGTCTGTTTGTTGTAGTTACTTACCTGCATGAAATGGTGACTCGATTAAGTGGCGTCTAACAACGTTTCCACTTGTGGAACTATGCAGCAACCTGGATATGACATTATAGCTCAGTTCATGATTGGTTATGTCTTGCCCGGAAAGCCCATTGCAAACCTGATTTTCAAGATTTATGGGCGGATCAGCACGATCCATGCTCTTTCTTTCTTGTCTGATCTCAAACTTGGGCACTACATGAAAATCCCACCACGCTGCATGTACACAGCTCAGGTATACTTTCTGCCTATAACCTTTTAGTTTTAAAGATCTCAGACAACTTGCAAAACATTAGTTAAGAATAGTTGTTTTTATGTTTTCCCAGCTTGTGGGAACTGTAGTTGCAGGTATTGTCAACCTTGGAGTTGCTTGGTGGATGTTAGATAGCATTCAAGACATCTGTGATATTGAAGGTTTGCATCCTGATAGCCCATGGACTTGTCCTAAATACCGTGTCACGTTTGACGCCTCTGTTATCTGGGGCTTAATTGGACCAAAGAGGCTTTTCGGACCAGGAGGGATGTACCGTAACTTAGTTTGGTTGTTCCTCATCGGAGCGTTCCTGCCGGTTCCTGTTTGGGTGTTGAGCAAGATTTTCCCAGAAAAGAAATGGATCCCCTTGATTAACATACCGGTTATATCTTATGGTTTTGCCGGAATGCCACCTGCAACTCCCACCAACATCGCGAGTTGGCTCGTAACTGGAACCATCTTCAACTACTTTGTTTTCAAGTACCACAAGCGGTGGTGGCAGAAATATAACTATGTTCTATCTGCAGCATTAGATGCCGGAACTGCTTTCATGGGTGTTTTACTGTTCTTCGCTTTGCAAAATGAGGGTCATAACGTGAAATGGTGGGGCACTGAGGTCGATCATTGTCCTCTCGCAAGCTGTCCAACTGCCCCCGGTATCGCAGTTGAAGGATGTCCGGTTTTTTAATTTACCAAATCGATCATAAACACAGCAACATGAAACAGGACGACAATGAACGAAGACTCTGAATGCAAAATTAGAAATGGTTTAGTTTCGTGACAACATGTTAAATTATAGACGTCCGAACGTCGCAGAATGTTATTATATCTGGTCTACGCTGTAAAGCAGCACATGGTTTTTTTCCGATCATCCTCTTCCATCATTTGAGAGGAGGTAATTAATGTTTATCTTTGTTCGTGCTTGCCTGTTATATAGCAGAAATTTGCTTTTTGTTTTTGCTTTTGATATGGCTGTTGCTAGCTAGCTTGGTGAATAATATGAAGCTATTAGTTCCTGCTACCTCTCGAGTCCTGGTACCAGTCCTGATATATGTATATATATATGTATGCATGCATATGTCACAAAAACATAATTTGCATTAATCTTTTGATCAAATTCCAGAAAAACAGAAGACTAAATGGATTCTGTAAGTACCATAGAATTTTAGGAGCCATACTGGCTATTAAGGTCATGAGTATTGAAGTACATATAGCTCTTTTCGTCGGAGAATGCAGATGAGGTTGGCACCGGAGAGAAGCCGGAATAGTTCCCATCTTTCTTCGCTAAGCATATGTCAATACTGCATTTAAAGAGCTCGTGCTTCTGAACAAACGGCGACCGGGAAGAGGACAGAATCTGTTGAGCTTATTAAGTAACATTATTATTAAGTAAAAACGTTAAACTCAATATTAATACAATAGTATTCCTACTCCAACTCAGCTGAGGCTGAACTTCAATACTAATCCTAAAAGATAATGTGAGCCAGGTGTATTACTCTTTTCTTTATATCCTACTATAACAGGAATGGTCCAAGTTGAACCACATTCCTCCTCTAACGACGCCGACATGTGCTGGATGCCGGTTCTGATAAGGAATCTCGAGTCGAATTGTACAATGCATAATAGAGGCACACTACAGTACCAGTCATCGTCTATTTTGATGCCACTGATAGACTTCGACAGCCGGTTCCCCTTGTCAATCTTTTGCAACTCTGACTCCAGACTTCTAGCAATCTCTGTTCCTTCAGCATCTGGCTCAGGTAGATCCACATGGAAAGATCCCTGTTTGATTGGTCGAGCAGGTTCGGTGATCAAGGACTGCTGCTTTATGTAGTTGTAGAGCTGTTGATGAAAAGGATGATCCAGCGAATAGCAGCTTTCGTTTTCAGAATGGCGTGATGACCCCGACCCTTCTTTTCTACAGAAATGTGGCAGCGACTTGAAATCCATTATCTATAAAAATAAAATATTCGACCAACATAATCAGTTTTCTTGAAGCAGACAGTGGCTGCGAAATGGTGTTTAACCTCATGATTCACTATTTAGTTGAACCCATGTTTTCAAATGTTCAACGAATAATGAAGAAAAATATCATACCTTCAATAGTTCATCTCGACCGCAACCTGGTAAAACTTGAATCTTTTTCCTTGTTCTCTCTTGCAGGAGAGGCTTGACGACCTGCTAAGAATTCGACAGTTGTATCAATCTATGTCAAAACCATTTATTGGATAACAGATACATATTCAAAGGCTTACCTTCCAACAAGCAGAGAAAATATATGGCGCATTAACTACGTAATATGTGTTTGTCTTCTCGGGGTAATTCAAGTCATCGATTGTGGAGATAATTGTCATCAACTGTGTTAAAACAATAAATTTAATCATCTTACTAATCCATGAAGTTAAAGTGCTATCAACAGTTTAAACGTTGGAGTGGTGCAAATAGCTAATTTTCAGAGTTTTCCTTCTTTTCTATTTGGTAAACCTTTTTCAGCAGCTTTATTTTCAAGATTTAATTATTGGAACCTTTTATTTGTTTATCTACACAAGATAATTACATGCACGTATAGGTTGTGAATCCTACTGTCCAAGTCCAATAGAACAAAATAAAGCGACAGATATCTATTTCCTGCTTTTCAAACTGAAAAAGGAACCCGAGATAGATGTCTTTTGGGATTAACAACTAACTAACCATTTTATGGGCTTTGGCAACATTCCACTCTCTTGCTTTTAGAAAGCGCACCAATGTTTCAGCCTTAAAACCTTGATGGACATTCTGCATGTTGGGAAACAATCATTATACCGTCACTGTCCGCTCGTCGCGCCGTCACTGTTATTGAGTTCCTCGTGTCGAGGCGAACAAAGCCCATACCATCAATCGTCGGTTCGCTGTCGTTTAAGGCTTCGTCGGAGCTTCGCCTGAACCTGCCCGTTGACAAACACGGATTAAGATTAAAAATTATATGTAGGGAAGTGCAACACTCGACTTGATTCGAAAAAATTAAATTTTTAGGTTTGATGTGAAAATACTCGACTCATAATTTCATAAACTCGACTCAAAAATTCAAAATAAAGTTTGAATTATAAAATAGAAATTCCAATAACTCGACTTGACTCGAAAAAATTAAATTTTTTGGTTTGATGTGAAAATACTCGACTCATAATTTCATAAACTCGACTCAAAAATTCAAAATAAAGTTTGAATTATTAAATAGAAATTCCAATAACTCAAATTTTTTAGTAGTTAGTGGACTAAATTTTTAAGTTTGAGTTATTAAATTTGAGCAATTTTGATAATAAAACACACAAATTATCCAAAAAATAATAATTGAATAAACAAATTTTCATTATTAGAATTAAATAAAAATAAAAGTTTTATATTATAATTGTACCAAATCAAAATTCATGTACCATATTACATATTTAATGAGAGATTATATGTAACCTAAAAATTTATCATACAAGGTAGTATATGTTCAAAAATATTTTTAACTTTTTGACAATGTGCATAAAGGTGACAAACAGGTCATTCGGATCGGGTTCAGGTTATTTCGGTTCAGATCAGGTTCGGTTTCGGTTCAGTTTGGGTCGTGTATTAGTCCAGATCGAGTGACATCGGTTCGGTTGATTTTCGGGTCGGTTCAGAATCGGTTCAATGAGAGATCAATATGTTTCAGTCGGGTTTTTAGGCCGAATCAATTTTTTAAACCCACGTATGGCTTTATAAAGCTATTATATTTGATTTTTTTGTGAGTTGTGCGGCAATTCACATCAAATCTTTCATTATTTCTTTTAATATCTTTTCTTTATTTCGAGTTGCCTTCGGTTCGGGTTACTTTCGGTTCGGAGGAAATCGGCTCGGGTCCATTCGGTTCGGTTGAAAATCGATTCGGGTCCATTCTGTTTGGTTGAAAAATCGAATCAGGTCCATATCGGTTCAACTAAAAATTGGGTCGGTTTCAATTCGATTCGGTTTGTTTCAAATTTCGGATCAAGTTCGGATCATCCTGTTCGGGTCTCGGTCGGATAAAATTGGTTCGGGTCTCGGGTCAATTTGCCACCTCTAAATGTGCACATACCTGATAGACAAAACAATTGAACCTGAATCTTTTAGGATGAACATCATCCGCTTTTTCACCGAAACCATAAACTTTTATTAATAAAAACTTTTAATGTTTTCATTAGGCTTAAACGTCACATAGGTGCTCAAACTATACTCTTTTTTTCAGTTAGGTGCTTAACGTTTGTTTCGGGCCACTTAGGTGCCTAACGTTTCATTCCGTAACCCATTTTAGGTTTTAGCCGTGACGGACGTTAAAATTTTCCGTTAAAGGACACGTGGCATTTTTTTAGATTTTCTGATATTAAAAATAAAAAAATAATAAATTAAATTAATTAAATCCCTTAAACCCATCTTCTTCCCCATCAAACCATCCCCCCTTTCCATGTTCTTCTATATCATCTCTTGAATAAAACTTAGCACCAATAGGTCCACTGGTAGCTTCATACCCTTTTGAATAAAACCTAGCACCAATTAGTTTCCTATTGCAGCTTGATGAACTGAAGTTTTGGCCGACCTCACACTCGCCTTTCCACGTCGATGGCACCGGTCCAAGCTCAGAATCATCGAAGCTTTTCAGCTCAAGCCAAACACCTGTATCCAATATGCCAACAATCACATCACTCATTGAAGCCAATGTGGGGAAGAGAGGTACAACACTGGTATTTCCTAATCCAAGGAACTCCGGTGTTCGAGTTGTATGCAGTTCATATCTAACTTTAGGTAAGACAGAGAGGACTCCAGATTGTGACATGTTAAATTATAGATGTCCGTACGTCGCAGAATGTTATTATATCTGGTCTGTTCTGTAAAGCAACACATGTTTTTTTTCTGATCATCCTCTTCCATCATTGAGAGGAGGTAATTAATGTTTATCTTTGGTGCAGTTCCTCGTTTCAACAGATCGTAACAGTTTTGGAATTCTGTTTATTTGGAATTCTGTTTGTTTGTTACTTCAGTGGGCCAGCTTTGTGTAACAGATTGGACTCTAGAAAGTGCCAAGTCTGTTACACACTCAGGCTATATAAACAAAGGTCCATTGGATCTTTTAGGCTATCTCGAGTATTTTTTAGTTAGCCCACATTTTATAATTCCTTTCTTTTCTACAGATGTATTATCGTTTATTTTTTATCTGACAGTTGTACCCTCTTTTCAAGGTCAATCAATATGGTATCTTTCGCCAGAACGGTCTCTTTTGCTTCCGTCCTTTAGTCTTCTTCTAGAGTCTTCTGGGCAGTTTCTCCTGCTTCTTTTGGTTTTCGTTTTGTTTGGCTCCCTCTCTCTTTGGTTTCTTTTCTTTCGTTCTCTGTAAACCCTACCGTTTTTTTTGCTTCTTTGCTGTCTCTGTTTCATGGCTGATTCTGCTGGTGATGGTGATTCTACGTCTAATCTTGGTGGCGGTCGAGGGTTCACCAACAAGCGTGTCAACGTGCTTCTTGATGACACGAATTTATTGATCTGGAAGCAGTAAGTGCTGCTTACAGTCCGTAGCCACCGGCTCGAGAGGTTGCTCACTGGTGCGATGGTTGCTCCGGCGGCCAAAGTTCGCTCTGCTGACGGCTCGATGGTTCCGAATGATGATTATGAGGATTTTATTGCGCAAGACAGCGCGCTTGCTTGCTGGCTCCTCTCTACGATGAGTTCCGGCTTACTTTCTCAGTTTGTTGGGGCTGAGACGTCTGCCGAGATTTGGAAGATTGTTCTTGAGTATTTTGGCAGTCGTTCTACGACCACCGTAATGAGTCTGTATTTCCAGTTACGGTCGTTGAAGAAGGGAGATCTGAGCATGCGTGCCTACATTGCCAAGGTCAAGGAGTTTTGTGACGCGTTGGCCTCCTACGGCAGTCCGGTGTCCACCACAGAGCACATTGCCTCCATCTTGAACGGTTTGCCGGCGGAGTACCGTTCGTTTGTTGCGGTCATCACAGCGAGTTGGGAACCAGCTACTCTGGACGGTGTCACTGCCATTCTTGTTGATGCTGAAGCCCAACAGGTAATGTATGACCAGTCTCTGCCTCCGCCGATGAGTGTTCATACGGTACAACTTTCCTCTTCCTCTGATAATGGTTCTGTTGTTCATGGTCATAGTCGTGGGTCTCTGAATAGTGGTGGTCGTGGTAATGGACGGTCTCGTAATCGGTTCCAGTGCCAACTCTGTGGTAAGTTGGGGCACTTAGTTGATCATTGTTACAAACGGTTTGATAAATCGTTTCCTGGCATTACTGCTAACTCTAATCGTGGTCGATCTAATGAAGGCTCACCATCTGCTAATGTTTGCACTACTGGTTCTGATGTGGTTTTGCCAAGTTGTCTTATTGCAGGGATGACATCTACTGGTACTGGTTGTACCTAGTGCAGCTCTCCTGGTGGTGCCTCTGCGTCTGGTCAGTCCGATGCATGGTATATTGACACGGGTGCTACGCATCATGTTGCTCCAGATGCCACTGCTGCGCATCAGTGCACCGACTACACCGGCCCTGGTAAGCTAACTGTTGGTAATGGTAGTGGGTTAGCTATAGCTAAAGTTGGACATGGCTGTCTTCGTTCTAATTCTCGTTGTTTACTGTTGCAAAATTTACTTATTGTTCCGCAAGTAACAAAAAACCTACTCTCTGTGTCGAAGTTTGCTAGTGATAATGGTGTCTATTTCGAGTTTCATGTTGGTCATTGTGTGGTTCGAGATGAAGTTACGAATCAAGTCTTGTTGAGAGGATTTGAAGAAGGTGGCTTATATACTTTCAATAATGCTTCTGGCGGTGCAAGTGATGCGTCCAGAATTCAGTCAAATAATTTTTGTAATAACAATAGTGAAATGTATTGTGCTAATACTGTTGCTGATGATTTAGAGGTGTGGCATCGTCGGCTGGGTCATCCTGCTCAGGCCACGTTGTCCACTGTGTTGAAGGATTGTAATGTTCCATTTACTGTTAATAAAAATTTTGTTTGTTCACCTTGTCAACAAGGAAAGAGTCATAAGTTGCCATTTGCTGCATCTATTTCTGTTTATAGTCGGCCTTTCCAACTTGTTTTTACTGATTTATGGGGTCCGAGTCATGTTTCTTCTGCTAGTTTTTCTTACTATGTCTCGTTTGTTGACGCATGTACGAGGCATACCTGGGTTTATCTTTTACGCACTAAGTCTCAGGCCATTGAGGCATACCAGCAGTTTTCCAAATTTGTTCGAACTCAGTTTGAGACCGACATTAAGGAAGTTCAAAGCGACTGGGGCGGTGAGTTCCGAAGTCTGTCCACCGTTCTGATTGCTGCTGGAGTTAATCACCGCGTCACCTGCCCTCATACATCGGAACAAAACGGGGTTGTGGAACGGAAGCATCGTCATATCGTTGAAACGACTCTTACCCTCCTTGCTCAGGCACCCATGCCGTTAAAATTTTGGTCCTACGCGGTTGTTACAGCCGTATATCTAATAAATCGGCTTCCGACACCGGTGCTTGATGGAGTGTCCCCGTTTGAAAGGTTGTTTAGTCGTAAACCCGATTATAAGTTTATGAAAGTTTTCGGCTGTCGTTGCTTTCCCTATCTCCGGCCGTTTCAAAGTCACAAACTCAAGTTTCAGTCTCAACCGTCTGTGTTTCTTGGTTACAGTCCGAATCATCATGGTTATCAGTGTTTGACTCCTCAAGGCAAATTGGTTATTTCACGTCATGTTGTGTTCGATGAAACCTTGTTCCCATTTGCTTGTTCAAACATTTCGTCCACATCTTCTCCAGTGTTACCTACCTCTCATAATGGTCACTTTCGCTCAGCTGCTTTTCCGGTGCCCAGACGGACGTGTGGGTCCAATATAGAGCCCACTCAGTCAGACACTTCCCCCTCTATCACTTTTGATCCCTCACCTGTCTCGGAAACGGGCCGTGCTGACCCAGCTGCAGCCCACTCTGCTGGATCTACTCAAGATCCGTTGGTCCATGCTGATGATTCTATTGAACCTGCTGGTCCTAATAATGCGTCTGCTGGGCCGGCTAATGAGACTGCTGGGCCAACTGCTGCACCTGTCGGTTCTTCGCGTGCTGCTGCTACTTTGGCCAGCAATCAGTTTGACTTTGGTACACCCTCTTGTGCTGAGAATTCTGATGTCGTGTGTAGCCTTCCGTCCTCTCCTATATCACGTGATGAGGGTGCTGGAGATATAGCTGCAGCTAGCACTGGTCGTGTGGACCCTGACTCTGTTGTGCCACCCATATTGTCTAGCACTTCAACAACAAATGTCCACCCCATGGTCACTCGTGGAAAGAGGGGTATCTTTAAACCCAAAGTATTCACTGTTTCCTCATCTGTTGAAGTTGAAGTCCCTGATACAGTTCAACAGGCACTTGCTTCTCCAGAATGGCGTGAAGCAGTCCATGCTGAGTACTCTACTCTTGTTAATAATGCAACTTGGTCTCTTGTTCCCTTGCCGGAAGGTCGCAATGTGGTTGGGTGTAAATGGATGTTCCACGTTAAACGAAACCCTGACGGGTCCGTGTCTCGTTATAAAGCACGTCTAGTGGCGAAGGGGTTTTCACAAGTTCCGGGACAAGATTTTCAGGATACTTTCAGCCCGGTTGTTCGGTTCACCACAGTGAATATTCTTCTTGCTCTAGCTGTGACGAACGGGTGGTGTCTTCGCCAAGTCGATGTTAATAATGTGTTCCTCAACGGCGTTCTAAGTGAAGAAGTTTTTATGCAGCAGCCACCGGGGTTCGAACAGGCTAGTGCTGATGGAACAAAGCTTGTTTGTCGTCTTCAAAAGGCTTTGTATGGTCTTCGACAAGCCCCACGGAATTGGTATCATATGCTTCGGTCTTTTTTGTTTGAGATTGGTTTTCGAGAGTCAAAGGCTGACTCGTCCTTGTTTATCAGTGATAAGGACGGTATCGTTACATACTTGGTAGTGTATGTTGACGATATTATTGTTACCGGCAGTTCTAACTGTCGTGTCGAGGATATTATCACTCAGCTCAGTGACAAGTTTGCACTCAAAGACCTTGGAAATCTTTCCTTCTTCTTAGGTATTGAAGTTGTCAATACAAGGGGTTGTGTTGTTCTAAATCAGAAAAAGTTCATTCTTGAGCTGTTACAAAAGGCGAATATGCATCATGCTAAACCAGCCCCTACCCCTATGTTGACTTCGACCAAGCTTGTTCAAGATGGCGGCAGTCCTCTTTCCGATCCTCAAGTGTATCGCAGCTTGGTTGGAGCCCTTCTCTATGTATGTCATACTAGGCCCGATGTTTCGTTCAGTGTTAATCGCGCCGCTCAGTTTATGCACAAGCCGTGTGAACTACATATGGAAGTTGTCAAACAAACCCTTCGCTATCTCGCTGGAACAATTGACTATGGCCTTGTCTTCACGCCATCGGACAAGGGTGCTACAAACGTTGTTGCCTATACGGATGCGGATTGGGCTAGTAATCTGGACGATCGTAAGTCTACTACCGGTTACTGTGTTTATGTGAATAATTGCCTTGTTGCTTGGTGTTCGCGAAAACAGAAATCAGTTTCTCGTTCCACGACCGAAGCGGAGTATAGGAGTATCGCTGATACTGTTTCTGAAATTTCTTGGATCAGTGCAGTCTTGAAAGACTTAGGGGTGCGTCAAACAAGTATACCTACGATCTGGAGCGACAACACAAGTGCCATTGCCATGTCCGCAAATCCGGTGTTTCATTCTCGCTCAAAACATGTGGAACTCGATGTACACTTTGTTCGGGAAAAAGTTGCGCAAGAACAAGTACGAGTTAATTTTGTTCCTTCACAAGATCAAGCTGCTGATGGTCTTACTAAACCGCTTTCGAAGTCTTATTTTCAGCAGTTCAGGGACAAGCTGAATGTGTTTTGAGTATGTTTGTTATAAAAAGGGGGAGAAGACGGGAGAGAACAGGGAGGATGTTGATCTTTGGTCGTTTCAACAGATCGTAACAGTTTTGGAATTTTGTTTATTTGGAATTCTGTTTGTTTGTTACTTCAGTGGGCCAACTTTGTGTAACAGATTGGACTCTAGAAAGTGCCAAGTCTGTTACACACTCAGGCTATATAAACAAAGGTCCATTGGATCTTTTAGGCTATCTCGAGTATTTTTGAGTTAGCCCACATTTTATAATTCCTTTCTTTTCTACAGCTGTATTATCGTTTATTTTCTATCTGACAGTTGTACCATCTTTTCAAGGTCAATCAATACGACGCATGCGTAACACAAACTCAGAACCACAAAGATTTCAACAAATTTGATCTTCAATGGCTTCATCTCTTCGGTTTTTGGATTTTCTCTTGAATGCTGGTTGCTTAGGTTATCTCTACTTATGATGGTTTCAGTCATTTCTTGTTTTAATTATTGATGTACAGAACACATATATATACATACGTAACGAGCAGGAATCAAGTTGATAATGATGGCCACTATATATTTGCTTACATTAAAGTTATTATTCTCTGATAATGGCTTCTGAAATGGGAATTTGCTTAATCCTGCTAATGGCCTGAAAACAGGGCATTTGCTGTTGCTTATTAAGAAAAAAGTTTGCTATTAAAGTTGATTTGTGTACTTCTATGAGCAAACCACGTTACAGATTCCTCGTAAAAAGCTCTGAAATGTAATGAAAGAGGTTGCTGCACTCAATGCCTAACTCTCCACTTCACGTTTTTAGACATTTTTTTCATCAAATTTTTTGTTGTATTGTTTATCGCGATCACAATATGGCGGTATGTAAAAAACATGAATGTTGCTGCCAAATGTACGCATAATTCAGATTTCGTGTATCAAATTGGGTCTCTTTTTCATAAATTAACAGGAAAAATTAAAATGAGAGGGAATTGTTTCTGATTTATATTTATACTAAATTACTACTGATGGAAAGAAGAAATGAGATATAGTAATTATTGGAATATACTGTATGGTTCAGCACTGCCTTCTCGCTCAAAACCTCACCTTAAATAAAGTACTACCGAAAATGATAATGTTATTCAAATTTAAATGAAAATGAGCGGTTTTCCATCAGTGGAGATGTGGTTCAACGGTGAAGAGGAGAGGGAAGAAGAACAGGGGAAGGGGGAGGGATGGTTTGATGGGGAAGAAGATGGGTTTAAGGGAATTAATTAATTTAATTTATTTTTTTATTATTTTTAATATCAGAAAATCTAAAAACATGCCACGTGTCCTTTAACGGAAAGTTTTAACGTTTGTCACGGCTAAAACTTAAAATGGGTTACGGAATGAAACGTTAGGCACCTAAGTGGCTCGAAACAAACGTTAGGCACCTAACTGGAAAAAAGAATATAGTTTGGGCACCTATCTGACATTTAAGCCTTTTCATTATTGTTAAAGTTGTCAATGTCATGTGTAATTGGTAATCTTATGGTAACTTTTTTTAATATAGATTTAGTACTTAATATAATTTTGATAAAAAAAACCAATTATCCAACAAAGTATTGCAATAACGATATTATAATTATTAAATTCCAATAAAATATTTACCATATTTGTTAATTGTTATCAACAATAACCAATATTATTGAAACCTTATAATTTTGCTATTGGTCCCTATACTTTAGTTAATTTTAAAATTGCACTTCAACCATTAATAGTGCCAATTTTTTCATCACAGAAGCACATGTTAGTCGCTTTGATGGAAATCTAAACACTTTTAACGATCGGAATAAGATTTTCAGATCAAAATAATACAACGGTTAAATGTTTGTATTAATTGGCACGAAATTATTTTAATTTAATTAAAGTTTCGAGTTTATATTTTTTTAAAATGCAACAACATAAAAATTGTTAATTGTCATCAAACTATGACCTCTAATCTTAAATTATTCCTATTTTAATTTGCTCTTCAAACTTTTGAACATTCAAATTTCATCATCAAACCATAACCTATAATCCTAAATTATCCCCTAAACTTTTAAACATTCTAATTTCATCCCCAAACCATAACATTCATTCTAAAATTGTCCTCAAACTTTTAAACGTTTTAATTTTATCACCAAATTATCAATATATGCTAATAATATCCCATGTTAATATAACGTTATAAAAATTGTTAATTATCATGTAAACATTAGTGTGTATTATGTAATAACATGATGTGGCATCAACGATAATTTGAAGATGAAATTGGAGCGTTCAAAAGTTTGGAGGCCAATATAGAACAAAAGTTATAGTTTGAGGGTGAAACTGAAATATTCAAAAGTTGGAGACCGATTTATATGAAAGTCGTACATTGAGCATGAAATTGGAGTGTTCAGAATTTTGAAGATCAATTTAAAACGAAATATATAGCTTAGATACATGTGATGCAATTAACTCAACAAAATCTACAAATAATTCACGTATGGTAAACTTAAACTAAAATAAATTCCGAAAAAATTCACACATGGTTTACACACGACAAAACATGACTAAAGTAAATTTAGAAGAATTCACACATGATTTACACACGCCACACAAGATTTACATACTCTTATCCATAGTTTACACATGATCTAAATAATACTTGGCTATTTACTAAAAAAACAATTAAACAAAATGCATTTTGTTTAATTGTTTTTTTAGTAAATAGCCAAGTATTATTTAGATCATGTGTAAACTATGGATAAGAGTATGTAAATCTTGTGTGGCGTGTGTAAATCATGTGTGAATTCTTCTAAATTTACTTTAGTCATGTTTTGTCGTGTACATCGTGTGTCATTTGTAGATTTTGTTGAGTTAATTGCATCACACGTCTCTAAACTATATATTTCGTTTTTAAATCGTTCTTCAAATTTCTGAACACTCTAATTTCATACTCAACGTATGACTTTCATATAAATTGGTTTCCAAATTTTTGAATATTTCAGTTTCACCCTTAAACTATAACCTTTGTTCTAAATTGGTCTCCAAATTTTTGAATAGTCCAATTCATCTTCAAATTATCGTTGATGACACATCATGTTATTACATAATACACATCAGTGTTTACATGACAATTAATAATTTTTTATAACGGTTATATTAACATGGAATATTATTAGCATATATTGATAATTTGGGAATAAAATTAAAACGTTTAAAAGTTTGAGGACAATTTTAGAATGAATGTTATGGTTTGGGGATGAAATTAGAATGTTTAAAAGTTTAGGGGATAATTTAGGATTAGAGGTTATAGTTTGATGATGAAATTTGAATGTTCAAAAGTTTGAAGAGCAAATTAGAATGGAAATAATTTAGGATTAGAGGTCATAGTTTGATGACAATTAACAATTTTTATGTTGTTGCATTTTTTAAAAATATAAACTCGAAACTTTAATTAAGTTAAAATAATTTCGTGCCAATTAATACAAACGTTTGATTATATTCTTATAATTTAATGTGTTAACATTTAACCATTGTAATATTTTGATCTTAAAAATCTTATTCCGATCGTTAAAAGTGTTTAGATTTTCATCAAAGCGACTAACATGTGCTTCTGTGATGAAAAAATTGGCAATATTAATGGTTGAAGTGCAATTTTAAAATTAACTAAAGTATAGGGACCAGTAGCAAAATTATAAGGTTTCAATAACATTGGTTATTGTTGATAACAAATATGGTAAATGTTTTATTGGAATTTAATAATTATAATATCGTTATTGCAATACTTTGTTCGATAATTGGTTGTTTATCAAAATTATATTAAATACTAAATCTATATAAAAAAGTTACCATAAGATTACCAATTAGACATGACAACTTTAACAATAATGAAAATATTAAAAAAATTCATTAATAAAAGTTTATGTCTCGGTGAAAAAATGATGATGTTCATTCTAGAAAATCCGGGTTCAATTGTTTTGTCTGTAACGTATGTGCACATTGTCAAATGATTAAAAATATTTATGAACATATACTACTTTGTATGATAAAATTTTAGATTACATATAATCTCTCATTAAATATGTAATATAGTACATGAATTTTAATTCGGTACAATTATAATATAAAACTTTTATTTTTATTTAATCCTAGTAATGCAAATTTGTTTTATTCAATTATTATTTTTTGGATAATTTGTGTGTTTTATTATCCAAGTAAACAAATGTTGCTACAAATCAATAGCCATATACCACCCCCAAACTGTACAAGGAGTGTAATTATGTCTGTACATCTCTGTGATAGTTTGATCCAACAATTTTTCTAATATCATCGATTATTACCGCAACAGTTCGAGACTCACTTTTAAATTGTCGACGGTTACATTCTTTTCAAAGAAGATAAATAGTTGCATTTCATCAAATAGTCTCAGTAGAAAAGAAAATGTTATTAATCATTGGTGATTCGAATTCGAGCAACTTGTATACACAATGTATGTTATTAAAATATTAAGATTAATAAATATATATTATTTTATAACCATACTAGAATATTAAAAAGTAAAAATAAATCTAATAATAAATATAACTTTTTGTGTATAGTGTATACAATAAGTAAACATAATACAATATCATTTCAATAATACTATTATTGGTTTTATATAAATTGAACTAAAATAGAAATTTCATGTATACAATTGCACTAAACTATAATCCTCTATCATATTATATGTTAAACTAAAACCTGTATATAACTAATTTTTTACATCTTTTATATTGTTTACTATCCATATTTAAGATTTATAACGGTTGTTTCTAACAATATTATTTTTTAATTTTTTTGGTGACCTTATTTTTGGATTAAATTTATGTCCCTTTTCGGTGTCTTTTTTTCTACTTCAACACTAAAAAAACACTAAAAAATTAAATTTTAAGTCATAACCTTAAATTTTAAATCTTAAAGCCCTACACATTATACTTTAAAAATACACTCTACTCTAAATTTCTTAAACCCTAATCACAAATTCTAACCTTAAATTCTAAACTTTAAACCTAATTTTTAATGTGGGAGCCTAAAAAGGAGAGTGGATTTTTATTCCTTTTGCAAAGTGTATTGGGTGGGATAGACAGGATGGAAATCGCATGTCCCTTTATCATGTTCCCTTTAAAATAGTGAGTTTAGGATTTAGGGTTTAAGGTTAAGGGTTGTGGTTAAGGTTTAAGGAATTAGGGGTAGGGTGTATTTTTTAGGGTGTAGGGTCTAGGATGTGGAAATTAAGATTAGGATTTAGAATTCAATTTTAAGTAATTTTTAGACATAAATAAGGCATGATTAGGAGGCAGAAGATTTTTACCCGAATAGATGTGCCTCTCAGAATTAATGGAAAGATAATGTAAAATTATAATGAAGATATAACATATATGCAAGGGTTTAAATTTAGGAAAATACTTTGATGCACAAGCTTGTGTAAACTTTAGTTTACACAAGCCCTTTAATTTTAGGGTTTAGGGTTTAGGGGTTTGGGTTAGGGTTTAGGGGTTTAGTATGTAGGGTATATAATTTAAGGTTTATGGGTAGAATTTAGAATTTAGAGTTTAGGATTTAGGGCTTAGGCTTTAGGTTGCTAGGGTTTGTGATTTAGATTTTAAATTTTATAAAATGAATGTGTAAAAAAAATTTACACAGCTTGTGCATCAAAATAAAACTCTTAAATTTATATATATGCAGCTTATTTATAAATACAATTTGAAGATTTTTAATAATAAAAAGAAAAAAATGCTTGACATGCATGATGTGACTTGAAAAAAATTCGTTTAATCTAATTATCTCGTTAGATATTACTATTAAGTTAATAACTTCGATCACAGATATATAAAGTGTTTGAGATGCCATCGTTTTCTCTGAAAGTTTTATATAATTAATTATTTTTTATTTTTTATTGACGTTATAATTTTATTGTTTTTAAAATTTTGTAATTCTTCGCCCTTAAACTTTTTTACTTCTAACATAAAGTTATGTATCCCTTTATAGTTTGACTCATAATTAGAGAACAACCTCGTGAGACGTTGCATGCATAAAATAATAAAAAGGTTTTATTATAAAAATAAATATATAAATTATAATTTTTGTTTTAGGTATAAAGTTTTTTTTATCAAAATATGTACTTAACATTTCATTTCGTTACCATTTTAAAGTCAAATCTCAATTTACCTTACAAGTCTATCACCCTAAAATTACTCGATATATGACATGGTTTTTATTTTAGTTTAATTTTTTATTTTAAAAAATCTAAAATTTTTAATGTCTAGAAAACACTTTAAATCCCTATTTTTTTCACAAATCACATAAAGGTCTAAATCCCTAACCTCAAATTTCTAAATCTAACCTAACATTATCAAAATCGACCACCATCGCCGCCTCTTCTGTGACTGACGCACACCGAAAGATGATCGGAGGTGCAAGTAGGAGGTTGAATGTTCGATGATAGGATGAGTTCTGATATTTGAAGGTTGAGAGTCCGACAATGGGTAGAATGGGTTATCGAAATAGAGTGAGCATCTACTGACGACAGGGTGTGACGAAGAGGGATGAACGATATCATATTTTTTTTATGGGAAATAGGTGATTGAAAGGGAGATGGGTTAGAGTTTTTAGAACTATGGATTTCAAGGGTTTTGTGAAAATTAGAGATTTTAAGAGTCTTGTGAAAAGCTCTCAAGTCTCATTTAAAAACCTTCCGACCTAATCGAATGGGTTAGAACTCGTCGGCCTCGGGAGAACTGTTATCCCTAGATGAAGCTAACACCACTTTTATTCTAGATATTATGTCAAAAGTATTTTAGGACACTCTATTTCCCTTCCAATATTATTTTAGAAACTTTGTGCAGCTCTTAATATCTCGTGTGAACTTGTCAACATAGACAAAGTTATATGATAAATTATATTATAGGTCCGGCTCGTTACGTCATCCATGATACTAACCAATAAAAAAACGTTCATTTCATTAATTTTTTTCATATCATCTTTTTACCAAGTAAATCTACAATTGGTAATTTTTTTAATTTAATTTACAGTAAATCCGAGTGAAGATTCACTCGGTAAAAAAATGACATGGAAAAAATTAATGAAATGAATGCTTTTTATTGGTTGGGACCATAGATGACGTGGCGAGCCGGGCCTATAATATAATTTATCCAATTCATGTATTTTTGTAGTTTTTGTCATATTTACTTTAAAATTTTATTTGGCTAATCAGATCTAAAATTTTAAACAAAAGCAAATTGAACATATAGAAGAAAAAAAACATACCAATTGGATATGAGTATCTGAAATTCATATAGGAATATTTCTTTTAACAGTCTAAAGGTGATTTAATGTCACGCCTAAGAAGAGGTAAGGACATTAATCTCACATCGAAAAGAAAAAATGAGGTCCTGAGATATATAAGTGGTGTCGTTGCATATCCAGATGTGTCTTTTGGGAAGAGGATAATGATACTGTGACAAAACAAGGTAGCATCTGTTCATAGATATTCTTAATCATTTGACAATGCATCCATACCTCGCAAACATTATGATTGAACACGAATCTTCTAAGAGAATATGATTACTTTTTCACTGAGACAATTTGTTAGATTCAGAATAGATTTTATTTAGTATATGACAAATGGGTAAGGCTACATTAATAATAACTAACACTATTACAATTTACAAATACCAAAATTAAAAATCGGATTGTACGATGAAGACAACATCCGATAACATAATTTACAGCTGCATGGCGGCATTAACTAACCAATCTCATCATCATCATTATTATTACAGTAACTTTAGACAGCTACTTTTATTGTTATGTATTATCTGTCACAATCATATTAATATAATATTATTAGTAGTAGTATATTAAATAATATTTTTGTAAAAAAACAATTTTTTTTGTCAAAAATAATAATTATTAACAGTAGACAGCAACTTACGTCGTTCAGTCTAGTTTCAGCCTACACAAGTTACTCTCATTTCCAGGGATCACGTACCTGAGGGAGGTGGCAGCCTCCCTCCAATTTCTTTTTTAAGATTTTCTTTTAAAATATGTGTATTTGTTTAAATAAAATGATCAAATTATATTCGAATCCTCTACATTTTTTGAAGTATGTTTTGTTTTGAGTGATTCAAGACTTGAAAATGATGTAACATAATAATTATTATTTTTTCACAAGTTTTCAGTTTAGTCCTTGTAAAATTTGTAGTTGAATGTGATAAGTTTGATACTAATACTTTTGATTATATATCTTTTGTTATTGTTAACTTGATTTTATCTAATTATTAATTAATGAAGTTGATATATACACATTTGTAAAATTTATAGATATCGAAATTTTAATAATTATAATTTCTGAAGTTTCTTTTATCATTATTTTTGGATAATTGATTTTTATTATCCAAGAGCATAAAATCTACTACAGTAAACTGAGTTACATTGTATAACCCAACTAAAACTTTCAAGTATCCTTTTTATACAAATATACCACAACTACTACATAATCGAATATTCAGAAAATCAGTTTTGACAACGTTCTTCCCTTTTAATCTAACTTGTATAATTTCTTTAATGGACTGTAAAATAGCTTGCCCATCTGAACAAAAACGACGAAATTGCTTGTAGTTTCTTTCCTTCCAAACAAAGTAGATAAAGGCACACCAAGCTATTCTTTGTCGTAATCTTTATCATGTTTTACTCCATCTTTTCTTTTCTTTTTTCAATCTCTTGAGGTTTTATTTTGGTATATTTGAGTTTTTGTGTGATTTGTTTAATAATGCTTTCTATTTTCTAACGAAAATGTTAATATTTTTTTGTTCCTACAACACGTTTTCTTTGCTTTGCAGCATGTTTCTTATGCTTTTGTAATCTCTTTCTTTTTTTTTTTAGGATTAAATTTGACATCGCCTTTCTAATTGGTGTTTATATAATTATATTGTTAATCATCTCTTTTTAGACCCTTAGATTGATTCTTTTATATTGACAGACTCCAGCCATAACAGAAAATAGCTCGTGGTTGAGTTATGAAAAAACTAGTTTTGTCAATATATTCTCATTATTATATTAGTGTTGATGGTGTTTTTCTTTGTCGATGATAGTGGTGTTTGTATCTATATTTTTTTAAATAGTTGTTTGGTTAAGTTTTTATTATTTTATTCTATGTTCGTATTTTATTTTTTATTGGCTAGTTTGTGCACTTTAATGAGTTTAATGGAAATATTAAAATAATTTATATTATAATACTTGAATATATTTGTTGAATATAATATCAAAATTAGGTACTTAAACTTGATTTCAATGTTAAATTTGGTATCTACTGTTATTTTGGTCTAATTAGGTACCATAACCTGACTTTTTGTTCAAATTGAACTTGAACTTAGCTTCTTGATTCAATTCGGTACTTATGATTTTTTTGTCCAATTAGGTATCATAATATGACTTTTCAGTTTAAATAGTACATGAAATTAACTTCTCGGTTAAATTTCAAAATCATTTGAATTTGTCTAAATCCGTCCTACCCGAATGGATCTAAATATGAAAGAATCTAATTGGAACCAAAAAGTCAAATTCGAGTACTGATTTAAACAAAAAATACAGAAGTACAAATTGAACTTAGAAACAGAGTTTATGAACGTGATTAAAACATAGAGCTAGACACATGTACCGAAATGGACCAAAAAACTCAATGTACTAAATTGAACCTTTAAATTAAGTTTAGGTACCAAAATGTATATATCAGATGTAAATGCTTCGCATTACAAACCGGTAATTAACTAACTGAAACAACTAGGAATCAAAACAAAACATGGGGAATAGCAATGAGATTCTTACGTTTTCAACTTAGAATATGGATTGGAGTCTGGAGATTGAGTATGGTAAGGAGGATTAATTGGTAAATATATTTTCAACTCCTCAATTTAATATAATTAATCAATTAATTAATTAAAAAGTTAAATTAATGGTTAGTTATATTAAATTGAACTCCTCAAATTCGAAGTTCTAAAAGAGTTGCTTGAAACCAACGATGCTTTAAACCTCATCCATCCATTCCTCCACTCTTTGCTTGTGAATCCTGATCAGTGGCGAATTCATGTTTTATTCATAGTAGATAAGTGTCGATCTTAAAATCTTAATTTTTTCTATTAGTTATATATTTTACTGATTGTGTCCAATGTCCACCCACATACACTATAATAAAAAAACGGACTAAAGATGTTTGCCCTAAAAAATATTTTTAGATCCGTCGACATTGATCCTGATCTGGTATACATTCGCCGCACGATACTTTAAGCAGCACAATGATCATCAGCTGGTCATCGAAAGTGATCGATTAAAGTAAGGCAACAACAATGGGGGAGGGGCATTTAGAATCATTTGCAGGTGCCCATAGCACAATAGCACAGTCATTGACTATGACCGAACCACACAGCTTTACTTAGGGATGGACCGAGAGGGGGCTGGCGGGACGGTCGTCTCTCCTAAAAAATTAAAATTCTAAAATTTTTAAAAAAGTTTTATTTATTTTCTATTAAAAATCTATTTTCGCCCTTTCTAATTTTTTATAAGTTTGTTCCTAACTTAAAGTCTTATGTCCGTCCCTGACTTTACCTATCGTGTGTTAGACTCACTTCAGGCCTGCCCACTTAATGGATCCGTGGTCCAGTCTGATTCTGGTTTCTTGTATGTTGATGACAGCCCAACTATCTCAAGTGAGGATAATGTCATTAGAGCGAGTTTAGTAATTTATTCTTTGTATCATGTTGGTCCATACAGAATAGACGATGTCCACAAATTTTAAAACTGCTCCATGCTCAAAAAAAGAATCGAACTCTTAACCACTTTTTAAGGTAGGTGAAACCCTTACTATGATAGATCGTGCCGATAAAAACTTATCACATGTTACATTTTTTTTGACATTTTTTTGGTAAACTATCATGCAAATGATAGTTTAAGTTGAGAGGTGAAATTATGTATTAAATTTGTTGACAAATATAAAGATAATATATCTGAATAACAACAACCCATAGAGCTAATCAATACAAAGCACCAAATCATCAAACCTAAACCGGAATTATTCCATACATGAATCACACGTAATGAGAATTAGGGATATATGAAGCCATGTAGAGTGTGGAAAGTAACAATTGATCGGTTCTAAGATTAATCAAATTATCCTTGTATATTGATTGCTCATCCACCAATCGAATGTTGTTGCACGGAATGTTATCATGGTCTTGGAGGGGGGCCTTGCTATTATGGTGGACCACCTCCACCCCACGCCCATGTTATGTGACTTATGGTAGGACATCTTATGACAGCTAGGGCGGCGGCGGCGGGTATAACTCAATTTTGTTATTGTGATGAAAATTTACAAGATTGCTCGATCAAGTAATGTTTTAGCCAATGAGACGTATCTTTCGTCATTGCTTTGATGAAAATCGTACTAGTTACATATTCTTGCCATGTTTTCTGATGGAACTAATCCTTTTCGTCTTCGAGTGTGTTTGTTGTCGACAATTAATTAACACAAACTATCATTTGCAGACTAGATCGAAAGCAGTGATAAGATTAATGAAATGGACGAGTTGGCTTGTGCTTGGGTTTCTTCATCAGTGGTTGGTCAAGGAGTGTGTCATTGTTATGTCTTTGCACGATCCCTCTAAATGATTAATGTTCATTGTGTAACTTTTGAAAGTTTGATGATTATTTTTGTATTTGTAGAGATAGTTTAGTGACTATTTATGTACTTTGCCCTTACATTCAATTAAAAAGAAAAACTTGAAGGGAAATATTTTTTGGTATAATCATTGATATTCAATCCATTTATTGATTAATATGATTTGTTCTATTTACAACTTCAAAATTTACAAATGGTGTCAGTGAAAAATCGGATGATGTTCATCTTAAGAGACTCGAATTCAATCGTTTTGTCTGCAATGTGTATGCCTTTTTAAAAAGTTAAAAATATATTCTTTAAATATATATTACCTTGTAAATCACTCTTAAATTATTCAAAAATTTAAACGATTATTCTTACTTAAAAAATTTATTATCTAATTTATTAGATCAATTAGTCGTTAGTAACTTAAAAAACATTAAAAAAAAGGCAAACATTGCAACAAAAAAATGTAATTATGCCAAAATAATTAAATAACATATATACAAAAACTTAATCAAACAACTTGTCGTATTAATGCCCGCCATCGCATAGAGAAAAGGAAAAAGGAAAGATTGTAGAGTCAGCAATCAAAAAGCAACCTCATCAACAACCAATAAGTTGCAAGAAGATATTAAGATTCTTCCGATAAAATAAGAAATTTAAATTATGACATCATAAATATCCTTAATTATAAATAAGTGCTTATATTATATATATATTTTTTCAATAAGTGACTAAAATATTTTTAGCTAAAATAGGGGTCTAAAATTTTATTTTTGACTGAAATAGGCGCTTAAAATATTTTTTTAGCTAAAATAAGTGCTTAAAATTTTATTTTTGGTTAAAATAGGTGTTTCAATTGACTTTAAAACAAGTCAAAAATGAAACTTTAGGCACCTATTTTACAAAAAATAAATTTTTAAACACATATTTTAGACACTTATTTTGTAGTTTAGCCTTATAATGAACATCTATCGTATTTAATTCATAATAATCGAATACTAATAATTATGCCAAAAAAGCAACCCATCCTAAAATTCTACACAAATTCCACGTGTAACCAATCAAATGGGCTGTTACCCTGGCCTAGGCTGCCTGCCTTACTTTTAAACAATCAACTAAAAAGCTTAAAGCTTAAATCATAAGGCTCTCGCGAATCCTCCATCTCTCTTCCCTTCTGCTCTTCCTTCACTTTCCAAATCATTTCTTCATTTCAGCACCGAGTTCAGATCCCAGATTTCTCAGCTCGAAGCCATGGCCGAGAAGGTTACTTCAATCTTATCCCTTTTTTTTTCGCGTAAATTGTAATGCATTTTTTTTTGTGGCTGCCACTTTTTCTATAAGAAATTATTATTATTTTTCATTCTTCTATGTCAGAACCTGAATCTTGTGATTGTACTTTACCCTTTTCTCGTCTTTGTTTGCTAGTGATTGTTTATATGATTGTACGGATGTAGGTGACGATAATGGTGCTGAAGGTGGACCTTCAGTGCCGCAAATGTTACAAGAAGGTGAAGAAAGTGCTCTGTAAATTCCCTCGTGAGTGAATCTCTCTTTTTTTTGATTTTTTTGTGCTCTGTAATTTGGTCTAAGTTGATGTTTTTGCGAACAAGAGAAATACGAGACCAGATTTACGACGACAAGGCCAACGCCGTGACCATTAAGGTGGTTTGCTGCGATCCGGAGGGGCTCCGGGACAAGTTATGCTGCAAGGGCGGCGGATCCATCAAGAGTATTGAGATCAAACCACCGCCCAAACCACCGGCACCGGAGAAGCCTAAAGAACCCGAAAAGCCTAAAGAACCCGAAAAACCAAAAGAGCCGGAAAAGCCGAAAGCACCAGAAAAGCCTAAAGAACCCGAAAAGCCGAAAGAACCCGAAAAACCCAAAGCTCCCGAAAAGCCAAAAGAACCCGAAAAGCCGAAATCCCCTGAAAAGCCAAAAGAGCCCGAAAAACCGAAAGAACCTGAGAAACCAAAAGAACCACCAGCTCTACCTCCAGCGCCGGCGCCGGCGCCGGCACCACCACCAGCTCAACCTCCTGCTCCGTCACCGGCACCACCACCAGCTCAACCTCCGGCTCCGGCACCCCCGCCAGCTCAACCTCCAGCTCCGGCACCAAAGCTTCCCGAACCCTGTCCACCACTGCCAATGGCTTACCCGCCCATCGGTTGTTGTTGCACGGAATGCTACCATGGGATTCCCGGGGGACCTTGCTATTACGGTGGACCACCTCCGCCCCCCGTCGCATGTTACGAGACTTACGGCAGGCCAGTTTACGACAGCTGGGGCGGGTATAGCTACTGCTACACAAAACGGCCGGGCGAGTGTTTTAGCGACGAAAACCCAAATGGTTGCTCGATCATGTGATGTAAACGCGGCGGGCGGCGGCACATGGTACTGAGACACCGTATAGTCAATTTCATGAATTCATATTTACATCATACAATAATAATGTTGCACGACGTACATTTGTCACTTTTTTTAAAAATTTTCTTAGAAAATTATATGCTCATATAGTCAATATATACGAGATTAATAAGGTTGGTGGTCGACATTTGTTGGGTTTTTACTGGCTTACAATAAAGTTTGTTAAATAATTATATAAATAAACGTGTATTTGTTTGCTTTTTCAATCATGCTTTCTCCTTTCATTTTCTTCGATTTCTTTTTTATTTTTTTATTATAAAATTGACTCTTTTAATTTAATTTGTTCCGTTTATATCTTCATAATTTGAATATTTAATTTAATTTTGAAGAATATATCGTCTTGATCAATGATAATTAATTTTGATTTATTTTTATTAGTATATTATTAGTTTTGTCCATGTTGGAAATCCAGATCAAAATGCTGGTAACCTTCCAAAGTTGTTTTAAAGGTTTCGATAAAAGTCGGTAGAGCTACTTTATAGATAAGCCACGTGTTTGTCTACAGTCTTTAACTTCAGCTTTTATGATCCCGTACAGAATCAGAATAAGATAGTGAGAGTAAATATAAATAATATTAAATTAGAGTTGAAATTTAATTGATACAGCTTCAATTTTGAAAATTAAGAGATAAAGTTTGACTTTTTTATTATAGAAACAGTAGTTTCATTAAAAAATATTTAATATTAGAACGAGAGTTTACTACCATAATTGTAAACGAAATATGTTATTTAGATATTTTTCTATAACCCAAAAAAACTAACTAAAAGGTTTGAACAAAAGTTTGATACAAACAGATTTAACTGCTTCATCTGTCATGGGGTCAGAGTCTTCACGCAGGGACAACTCCCCGTGCGGCAACCCAGGGCTCTCATTCTACTTGTGTTTTTTGCTAGTCATTTCCCTTTCAGTTGTTCTTTATTTTCCGCAAGGTTCTTAGCTTTCGAGCTTTGAACGAGTTAGGCTTACTTAGGCGTGATTCAGTTCTGAGGCGTCTAAGGCCGCACGCTTTAGGCTTTGGGTTTTCAAGGGCATGACAAGTGGAAACGAATCACAGAAGGAGATCAAACTACTGAAATGACCACTGGCAATCGTAAATCAAAGTCAAATGTCGTGAGAAAGTTATCAACAAACGTGAACCGTATATCCAAATCCAATTTGAGAGTATAAATTAAAGGAGAGAAGATAACATGATAACAAATCAACGTCATCTTAAACAGTCGAGACGACATCAAATTCAACCCTGAAAAAGTAACGGTCAAATAACCGAAAAGGGGAGAACAAAAACATGTCTTAAAAAAGACGAAAATTTACCATAAATACGTGCCATGAAAAGCAGGATTATTCTAATAAAAATTATAAAAGAAAACCAAAGATTGGAGATAAGAAAGCAAAGGAAAAACAAGAAGTACGTACGTTGGACAACTAGCACTAAAGTTAGTGTTGCCACCAGCAAAACAAAATGAAAATAAAAGGAAAGGTTGGATAGAGAGAAAAATAGGGTAAGTGGCTAAAGATTTGAATTTTAAATTTTATTATTAAAATAGGAATAGTTAGTGTAAATGTTTTTGTATAAACTACCAAAATGCTCACTTTTGTTTTATAAGTGTTTATTTATGTCATTGATTTTGAAAAAGTTACATTTTGGTCATTTACGTTATTGTTTTATTACATATTGATCGCTTACTTTATTGATTTGTTATATTTTTATCATTGAACAGTTAACTCTTGTTAGTTTGATGAAGTTAATAAAAATGTTATTTTTTAGTTTGACCCTAAACTTTAGATAAAATTCTAATTTGACTCCTAATTAGATAAAATATAAAATATCAATTTAAGCCTTAAATTCAACTAAAGTTTCCTACCGTCGACAATCACTCACCATTGTCGTCAATTAGTGTCGCTCTCCACTGGCCACCGTTGTTGGTGATCGTTGGACCGCGAAATTTTCACTTCATTCCTTTTTGGCTTCCAAATGTGAATCTAGTGTACGTTTCACCGGAAAAATATCTAGACCCCCAAAAGAAATGAACTAACAATTTTAGGGTCCACGTCCAACGGTCATCGACAACGGGGATGGCGACTAGCAATAACTGTCAATGGTGGAAGATATTGTTCGAATTTAGGGGTTAAATTGATACTTTACCTAAAGTTTAGAGGTTAAATTAATGTTCAATCTAAATTTCAAGGGTTAAATTAAAAACTAACATATTATACTAATGCGTCATGCCATCAAACTAACACGAGTTCAGTGATCAAAATGTAACAAATCGATAACGTAAGTGATAAAATTTTAAAAATCGATAATTTAAATGATCGAAATGTAACATTTTCAAAACTAGTGACCAAAACCGAACACTTATAAAACTTTACACAACCCTTTTTATTTAAACTATATAATCTAAAATCTAAATCTGCAACCTAAAATTCTAAACTCTAAATTAATTTCCAAAACAATAAACTTATACATACTTTAATTTTACATTGTTCGTGTATCAAAATATCATTATATATAAATTAGTTGTAAGAAGTAGAAATAAAATGGAAGGAATGACTAATCATGTGCACTTTGTATTAAATCACATGAAATGAGATTAGGATAAGCATTCCCATTGTCGGTGGTGGTGAGCTCAGCACCCAACACCCAAAATGCGCAATTCCCTAAAGTTGGTACTAACTTAGCATACAAATTAGGTCGGGGACTGAAGTTAGATTCATCATTCATGTGACTGTGAGTGGATTAACTAATTAATTACATTCATTAACAATAATTAAACTCTCAAATCAAGCTGCGCTCTTGTCCATTCATTATCATCTCATCATTTAATTTTGTCTTTTATTGGTTAGGTCGGTTCAACTAAATTTTATTAATTAATAGAATTTTGGACTAAGCTCCCTGATTAAAAAAAATATATCCAAATAAAAGAAAATTGATTGTTAATGGACAAAATAATATCTCCATTCATCTTGAATTATAATTTTATTGTATGTAAATCATTGAAATTTATGGATAAATAATATTCCCTATAGTCAGATTGGAAATAGATTTCAATTAAATATATTGAAAGTAATTACAATTTCTCGTTGTGAGTTTCAAATCCGACCTTAGCTCAGTTGGTAGAGCGGAGGACTGTAGTAGTAGCTGAAATCCTTAGGTCGCTGGTTCGAATCCGGCAGGTTGGATTTCCCTTTTTTTTTATTATTGTTTATATTCCTATTATGAGTTTCATTATTCACAAACAACTTTCATTTTAACTATTTCTATTATCAGAAAAAAATAATTAGTATTTGAAAGCTTAATAAATAATGTTAATTTCTGTCACTAAATACGTCTTTAAAAATTCAAACTTACGGGTTCAAATATAAACGGAATGCACTTTACAAAATCGGTTTATGTTCTCATGACCACGATCATTGAGCGACCCGATAACAAGAATAGGGTATCATTTGTCACTTAAAAAATCGAAAGAAACACCACTTTATAAAATGTATTGACAATCTTTAAAAGAAAGTAACTCGTACCGTTTGTCCCATGACATTCACTTTAAAAAACTTGTTTATAAAATTCGATGAATTCTAACACCACAATTAAAATTTTCTGGTTCGACCCTAACCAATAACCATAACCAAATATATTTAACCAACCTTCTATTGGGTTGATGATATTTCTCATAAAAAAATTAACGAAATTGATACTTGTAGATGAAGAGATGTTCTGCACATTAAACTCGACACTCTGACAAAATAATGTTTGAAACTAAACATTTTGATAATAATTAATGTTTACAAATTGAATATTGGATAAATTAATCTTATTTATGAGAGTGTAATTGTATGAATAATATAATTTGTATTCTAGTAATTATATGAGAGTGTAATCATAAGGAACTCTATTTTTCTAGACATGTTTAACCGGTAGAGTGTAATTACTTCTTAATTCTTCGTGTCATGTTTGATAACAAAAATTTTAATTACACAATTATATACATTTAAATTTTAAAACTGTAGTGTATAATTAATGACATAATTTCGCCAATTCTCACTTCACTCTAAGAATAATAATCACTAGCTTAGATGTTATATGTCAGCACAAATCTAACATGAAATATATTTAAAATATATGAATTAAATTATAAAAAACAGCCACCATGTTAAATCCAAATTAATTATGCAGTAAGCACACACATGTTAACAATGAATCCAAGTGTTTTAAATATGTTTCATGTCAAGCACAGCTTGCATTCAAAAATTAAATTGATAAAATACATACGATTTAGAATAATCTGTAATCAAAATATACAATTCCGACCTTAGCTCAGTTGGTAGAGCGGAGGACTGTAGTAGTAACTGAAATCTTAGGTCGCTGGTTCGAATCCGGCAGGTCGGATCAAACTACTTTTTTTTTCTCACAACTTTATGTAAATCACCTCCACTCTTTCCTTCAAGGCTATGATAAACACTCTTATAACACAACTTTAGTCCTTCAATTTTTTAATCACTTACCAACTGATCCACACTCCAACATACCCCACTCACTTTACGATATTTATATATCGGAATTGATTTTCAAAATTTTCAATATTTATATATCGGAACGACATGAATTCTGACATCGAAAATTTCGAGGTGTTATATCTAAAAAGTCTAGATATCTATTTGCACATTGTGTTGTAATTCAATATCATTTATCAAGCATTAGAAAAACACAATTCATCACTCACAAAACCACTTTATTTTCAACCAGCTATTATCAGCAAAAAAAACCCAATTTAATTCAATATTTACACAGACAATCATATCCGAGACATGAACAGCTGAACCCCATTTTTTCTTCAAGATGCTTGGCTTACCCTGCTCAACAAACATTGTGATTTCAGTCCAAATTACAGATCAAATTATGTTCATGACAAAGATAAGTACATTGAACCAACCTTCTAGGGGACTTGTTGATGCTTTTCATCTTTCTTGTTTCCTCCATTTTGGCTGATCCATTTTTCTTTTCTTTAGCTCTTGACAATGCTTCAACCTTCTTCATCAGCCTCTGTAAAAAGAATCACATCTTTCATACATACATACATGCATGCATGCATACATACAAGGGAACAAGTACTGGTGCCTCACCTTTATTTCTTCATCTTTGGCATTCAAACTGCTTTCTTTAGCCTCACAAAACCTCCTTAGATTGATCACCTCTTTCTGCAGCCTATCGTACAAGTACCCCGAAACCGTATCTTCGGCACTGCAATCCGTGGTGTCACCGTCTTTACATGCCTTCGTTTCAGCATTTTCCTTTTCGCTACTATCTGCAACCTTACACCTAGACGCCCACAAGTTTTTCCTTGTCATGTTTTCTTCTGGTGCAGCCCCACATTGTTTCATTCTGGTATTGGCTGTTTCGATTTCTACGCTCAGCCGATGCAGCGGAGAGTTACTTACGGTGGAACTGGAACCCCTCGGCTGCGAGGTAGACCTCTTTCTTAGTCCACTGCTGCTTGTTAAAGGCGCTAAGATATTGCTGGACTTGGCTGGTTTCGGTGCATGTTTTAAGCCTTCTTCTAATATCTTGAGCCTTAGCTTGAATTTTTCCTTAAGCTGTGCTTCTGCATTGGCTGTTCTCTCTGCCACTGCTAGTTTGTCCTTCAATCTCTGCATCTCCGCCTGTAAATACACGAATTTCGTGTTTCTTGATCGACAAGTAAACTATGTTCGAGGAAATTTATAACCATTGACTCACATTTATTAGCTTATTGAATATGCTGAGAATTTACCTGCAGCAGCCTTCTATCTTCCAGCCATTGCTTGACAGGCATTACTCTATCATTCTCATCCTTCCATTCATTAGCCACCACGGTTGCCACACGGTTCGCCACGACTTTAACTCTCGCAAGCTCCCTCTCAAGTGTCCTCTTTTCTTCCTGCATTAATCGACTCGTTTCTGTTAATAACTTTACCAACAAGGCAACAACAAACTACCATAGTTCTTGCTATCATGGAACATACATTGAGTTCGGAAATTCGCCTTTGATAGTCACGGATAGAATTAGCAGCAGCCCCACCAGCCAAAATCGCCTCTTCGAGTTCGTTAATAGTTTGGCTTAGCTTTTCAACCTCCAACACCTTTTGGCGATTGGTTTTCTCAAGGATTTTGTTCTCCTCCTACATTAAGGTATACAATTTGGATTAGTTATTACTTATTAGTGACCAGATGCAGAAGATAGCAGGGTGTTCAATCGGTCAGTTCGGTTCGTGCCTGACAAATCTCGATCTGTCTCCTTAACTCAAAGTTCTGGTTTTGAACCTCTTCAACTATTAAAGCCCTTTCTAAAGCACTTCGTAAAATCCTCTCCGCTTCGAGCAGGGCCGACTCTTTCGATTTAGTGAGACGTTCCAACGCCCTCTTATCCTCATTGAGCACAGCAATCTCGTTTTTGTACATTTTAATCTCTGCCTCAAGAGGAGCAATGACAGATTCAAAAGAAACCTCATCGTCATCCTTTCGGTTCGCATGCACTCTTCTAAGAGTTGCCTCAGCAGCAAACTGTGCAGCCAATGCATCTTTCTTCTCGTTCGCCAGCTTCTTGATTTCGAGGTTCTACGATCGAATACGAGTAACACAGCACCATTAGTTAACTCAAACATATAACAGAAGTACATATCAAGAAAACTAATGGCACCTAACCTTATATTCAAGGACATTCTCATTGACCCTATGTTTCTCATCCAACTTTCGGACTTCACTCTGGAGCTGAACATTAAGCACATTAATCCAACATAATAACATTAATTAAGTACATTAATCCAACACAATATACAGTATATATATTGTGTTTTTGCATCGAAAACTTCGATTACCTCTTGTATGGCCTTATCCTTCAATGCTTCAGTTGCTCTCAAAGCTCTGATTTCAGCCTGGGCAGAACCTAACTCCCTTTCCTTTTCTGGAACAACATTCACAATGGTCAGTAACATGTAACATGACATGTTCAGTTTCATAAACAAATCATCAGACAACCTTTGAGTTGGTTCTGCAATCGAGTGAGCTCTAACACGACAGGGTTCGGGTGAGGTTCATGGCCTGCAAATGATTCCTCAGGACACACCATTTTTTTCGATATCGTGTTCGTGTTATGTTTTCAGCACTCGATAATGCACACCAGCAGCAGCAACAACAACAACAACAACAGAAGACTTGGGGTTGTTAAGGAATAATATACAATTGCATATATATATATCTATATATATATATATATATATATATATAGACAAATGGATTTAGTATTATAGTTAGAGAAAGTGACAGAGTCCATTACTTGAAGGAATTGACCGCAAAGAGAGGAAAGCTTACCTTAATCTTAAGCTTCCTTGTCATCATTTTCATGAAAATGATGTCAACTTCTAATTTCCTTTCTCTAAATCATCCATTTTCATAATCATAAACATGACCACTTTTACATTTATTTATTAATTTTCTTACAAATATAATATTAACCACCACTTAAACCTAATCATATGTTTGTCGACTTCCCAAAAAACCAAATTTAACTACATATGTATGTGTATGTACCAAAAGTGTATTAGCTGGTGCCATTTGCTGCAAACTTGGTGTATGACAGATAATTCAGCGTAGCTATGCAATTTTCGTACGTAATACGATTCATTGATAGTGTATAAATTTATATATTGTTCGTGTATTACGGACCGTTATCCCGGGGTGCAAAACCGAGGGATATTCGACGGGAAAGTGGTTGAGATTTTATGATTTGGTCATGTCATGGTCTACGTTGATGGGAAGCTCTTTCTATTGGAAAAAAATGGATTCCTTGAGCGCTAAATATTGCAGAAAGCAAGGGCTTGTTCTTACATGGTTCCATAACTTGGTGGGAAGGCACTCAAACACAGAGTTTGAATGAACCAAGTAAATGAGGTATTGATGACCTTTATGTGAAAGTGATAAAAAGAAAGGGAGTGCCTTCAAACAACAATCACTGTATATATATATATATATATAAAATGAGTTAATCTCAGCCATCTATTTCTCCATCTAACGTTCCAAAAAACGTGTAAAATTCTTCAAATTTTGCACTGTGTAAGTTGATACTAACCCATCTATATACAGGCGGTGGAAACTGAAAGTTTCCACAAACGCCTTAGTTGTAGGGTATAGAGAGTTAGTTTAGGTATAGGATATAGGGGTTTAGGTGTAGGGGGTTAGAATTTAGAGATAGTTGTTTCAATTTAAGGTTTAGGGTTATAATTTAGGGTTTATAGGTTAAAACCTAAATCTTTACCATATTACCCTAAAAACTAAATCCTAACCTATAAACCCTAAATTATAACCCTAAATCTTAAATTAAAACAATTATCTCTAAATTCTAAACCCTTAAACCCTATAGAGAGTTAGTTTAGGGTATAGGATATAGGGGTTTAGGTGTAGGGGGTTAGAATTTAGGGATAGTTGTTTCAATTCAAGGTTTAGGGTTATAATTTAGGGTTTATAGGTTAAAACCTAAATCTTTACCATACTACCCTAAAAACTAAATCCTAACCTATAAACCCTAAATTATAATCCTAAATCTTAAATTAAAACAATTATCTTAAACTCTAAACCCCTAAACCCTATACCTTAAGATTAAGGCGCTTGTGGAAACTTCCAATTTCCACCGTGAGTGTATAATATATATATATACTATAATCATCTTTGCTTAAAAGTTTGATTGATGATGGAGTGTATGGTATAGTATTATTATTTAGGGTCAATTCCACCAAAGTCACTAATCTATGACCCAAGTTCTAAATCGGTCCTCAAACTTCAGCATATTCTAATTGAATCTTAAAACTATCAATATTATATCAAGTAGGTCTTTTTCGTCAATATGAATGTTAAATGCCAGTTGAGAACTGATGTGGAGTATATTTAAAATACATGTAGCTCAAATTTGACATGTTAAAAAATAGGTAATGTTACTAAAATTTACTAGGGTCTTTTTTCCCTTTTAACATGTTAGACAAGGGTGAAGCCAAAACTTTTTGGGGTTAAAATGTAATTTTTAAAACTTTACAATTTTACCATTGCAATAATTTATAACTTTACAAATTTTTAATTTTATCATTGGGGGGGTCCAAATGCAATTTTATCATTATCAACTCGTATTTTTTTATAAGTTTTGGAGGGATTAAAGTACACTTGTACCATTTTAGGGAGGGGGCAAAGGCCCTTGCCATCCAAATGTCCATGTGATATATCTCATATCAAATTCGAGCTATAATTTAACGTCTAAACTAACATAAAGACTTGACTATTTGAGGATGCAACTAAAATATTTTTGAAGTCTAGAGATTAACTTAAAGTTTAAGTAATAATTCGGAGACATCTGGTATAATTAACTCGATTATTTAAATAAAAAATAAAAAAGGGAGAACCATGTATTGTAAGGGTTCACACAGATGGACAAAAATCTTACGCCCCTTTCCGGTACCTCTACTTATGCCTTAACATTAAAAAATACTACAAAATTAAATTCCAAGCCCTAACCTTAAAGTCTAAATCCTAAACCCTACCCTTATACCCTAAAAAATACACCCTACCATAATCATAAACTCTAAACTTAATTTTGAGTGTGAAAGCATAAATATAAACACCGAAAAGAGGCAGAGGATTTTCATCCCGAACAGATAAACCATTTGGAGATGGTTAAGATATGACTTGTGGGTGATTAGACAGAGGAGAAAGGGAGGAAGAGTGTACCGGCCAACCCCACCAACACCCAATAACCGAGAGAAAACAATGAACCTTGCTTAAGGTTAAGGGGTGGTTTTGATGTTAAATAATAATTATAGCTTAATTGAATTCTCCACTAATCTTGTTTTGAAAGTGATGTGGATTGCAATTAAGCTAAGCTTTGGAAGGATCTTCTCTACTGTTTTTGATAGGTTTGAGTTTGCTGAATTATTGTTTGATTCATCTTTATTATTTAAGTCATCTCGAAAAGTTTGTGTTTTTTCGGGTTTAGATTATTCTAGACTCGATTTTTTTGAGTTTGAACTTTTATAAGTTTGATCCAGCAGAAGCATTCCTTTCTTTAGAGTCTCCCTCTCTCCCTCTAAGTAGAAGTAAAAGTAATATTTGTCAAAAACTTTTTTGAGTAAAGTTTAGATTTGTTTCGCGTTATAGTAATATTAATATTTTTTTACATTATAACGTTATTGCATCTATATAATTAAAATGTTTACATCTTAATACAAATGTTAATTGAAGACTCCTACTAGCGTTATTGTCTCTTCTGCCTTTGTGGTACGCTTTTTATTCTGTCGGTGGTCATAGAAAGTTAAATCCCCACTCAATTGATGGTTGTTTGTCGATGTAATCAGTCTAAGTAGCGGAGTAATAAAAAAATACAAATGTTAATTTATTAGCTTGAAGAAATTCTTGTTGTAAATTTTAATATAATATTTTTTGATTACATAGAGATTACATTCTCATACCGAGATTCGAACTCATACAAGATGGGGCAATATGAATAGGACAGAGCTAGGATCAAACATTGCAAGGGGCTAGACTCTATTAAGCCTTTAAAATTAAAAATTGTGAGGGGCGAAGTCCTTATTTGACTAATATTTAAACATAGAAGGGCCTCAAATACTATTATACCAAAATATTTTGGGAGGGGCAACAGCTCCTCCCAACATATGCATAATTTCATCTCTAAATATGAACATCTTTAACCGTTAGATAATAATGTATATTTTTTAAAACTTTTTTAAACTTTGACAGTCGTTATTTAGCTAAAATAAAGCAAATGAAATGATATTGACAAGAAATTAAGGGAGAAAATTGAAAAAGTAGAATCAATAGTCTACTTATATATGATGCTGATAATCTCACATCCTCACATACTATTTCACTATATCAATTTTTGTCAAAAATCTATAAGTAATTTATTAAAATATTAGAATAAAATTAAAAATTAATTTTTTTTATAAAATATTTAATAGAAGTCAGATTATTTTAAATTTAGCAGTAAATTCGGGTTAAAGTATTTTACGTGTTTGTGCCTTATCAAGTTCATGTTTATTTGGATTCGAGTTTTGTGGGTTTGAATTTTTTTCAGGTTTGAGTCATTTCGGGCTAATATTTTTTGGGTACATATTTTTTAGATTCGAGTTAAATAAGATTTTTTTTATATTTAAACTCGAGCCTTTTTGGATCAAATTTTTAGGTTCATGCTCATTTTGCCACTCTACTTGTAACCTACAACCCCTAAATCGAAAATAATTGTGCTTAAGCACACTCAAAGTATTTTATGTTTTGTTATCCAATTAGGTATGGTTATAACGCATACATGTGTGCCACGAATATTAGTATATATTTTTCTCACAGTTTTAGATTTAAATACTTAATAAATTTTCATATTTTTTAACTTCAATGTCTCTATTGAACTCTATCCAGCCCAAAAATTTGATGATGTTTTACTCGACTCGAATCTAACTCAAATTTAGGATAAAATCCGACTCCAAACTACTTGCACAAATAATTTTTTTTTCATTTTATTCGACAAAGTACGAAGATAACTAAAAAATTATATAGAGAGGTAAGGCCATCATAGTAATCATCCCGAGATATTTAGAATAGAACTGTACCATTATATCAAGCGAGCTGAATATTTTCACCATAACGGAAACACACTCAATCTTATTCTTTATAAAACCCAATCTAAACCCGAAATTAAAAAAAAAAACTCTATAAGATCAAATAGAATCGTGTGGGATTCGGGTCAAATCACCTTCCCTAATTACAATAGTTATCCACCTACAAAGTCATCCTTCATTGTCTTTAGACTTAACTACAAAATAAGTGCCCAAATTATGTTTTTTTTTGCAATAAATGCCTAAAGTATTTTTCGACTAAAATAAATGCTTAAAGTTTCATTTTTTGGCTGAAATATAGACCTAAACCATTTTTTGGCTGAAATAGGTGCCTAAACTTTCATTTTTGCTTGAAATAGGTGCCCAAATAAGTGCCAAAATTGACTTTTAAATAAGTCAAAAATGAATGTTTAGGCACCTATTTCAGCCAAAAAATAGTATGGGCACTTATTTCAGCCAAAAAATAGTCTGAACACCTATTTCAGCCCAAATGAAAGTTTAGACACCTATTTCAACTAAAAAACACTTTAGGCACCTATTAAAAAAAAACTATAATTTCGACACTTATTTTATAGTTTAGCCTTGTCTTTAACCACCAACCAATGGAAATGAATATACCAAAACCAGTGGTGTCCAGGCAGACATGGAATCAACCCATGCCCCTCTAGTTTTCTTCTTCAGAGCATCTAATACTTTTTAAAATCGTTCGATCGAGTCTTAATTTAATTGATATTATTAGTATTATAATAATGAATAAAAGAATATAAATTCGAATACATTTAAACATGTAATATCCTCTAATTATGTTTCCTTTCCTATCCTATCCTAAGTACTAATTTAATCTAAATTTTACATTGAAAAAGCAACCGCCCTATCCTACTAGTGGACAAAGCATATATTCCATTGGTTTTCCTCTAATATATTCTACATACAATTCTCCTTTCCTTGTAACAATGGATATCCAACACAAGCTGAACCAATACAGATATCATTTCATCGTAACAATCCTCGTCTCGTCGATCGCCGCCTTTCTATCGTATGCAGCCCCGAGCCTGGTTACCGTTGTCGCCTACTTTTGGCCTCTTTTTGCTTCCACGACCGTGTTGTTGGTGGTGATTATAGCTTTCGGTGGTGTTTCGCAGTTGGCAACCGGAGATCATGGTGAAAAGGCCGGTGAAGGACTGCTGGACTACGTTGAGGCTTCCCGACCGGAGCGTACGGATGAGGAGCCTCGGAGATTTGAGTGAACAGAAAAGACATGGTCTGGCCTGGTTCCTCTTTAACTTCCCCTTACAAAATGTGTCTATTGTCCATTCAAAATTGTATGTTTCGGAATAATAATGTTACATGCAGAATTTGACCTATAAAAAAAATTCATTAAGTACAACAATATCACCTTCCCTATGGTTTTATTCGTCTCCGCAATTTAAAATTTTTAAAATTTGAAAGAACTGTCTACGTATAAATCTTGAAAATGAAAACGTCCTAAAAATTCAGTGACAACATGTTAGGACAGAATCACATCCTCTGTAGTCAAAGTTCCCGAGTGATCCACATCAAGATCTTTGAACCTATCCATCAACATCAAAACGTCTTCTTGGCCGATCTTTCCCATTTCCTTGAGCTTATATAAGATGAACTCTGCAGCACTGCCATAGACAGAATTCACAAAAATTCGGTGACCAAAATGAATGCGTCCTAAAAATTCAGTGACCATCTATGTACTTTACTCTAAAACATAAAAAATGTATGTATGCATGCATGCAGTGACGGAGCTATGTTTATCCTGGGAGGGGCTGTAGCCCCCCGGCAGGAGATTTTTTTACCATTTGACTCTTTATGTTTTTTCTGAAAAATTGGGATAATTGTGAATTTGCCCTCCAACCTTTCAAAATTTATATTTTGTCCCCCCAAACTCTAAATCTTGGCTCCGTCCATGTATGTATGTATGTATGTATGTACGTACGTACGTACGTATGGCTTACCTTACCACCTCATCCTGATCCATATCTGCTGCCTCAAGGTCTCCGGTGGTAAGATTTCTAGTAAGAACCCATTTAACCAGTGCTCTTTGCCTTCTCTCGGTGTATATCTCGGCAAGATAGAGGAAGAACTGAGCTAAGCAAACCGTGCTGCTAAGTATCCAAAAAATGGCAAACACACGTCCCTCTTGTGTCGAAAAGCTCTTATCCCCGAACCCGAGTGTAGTGATCGTCGCGCACACACAATAAAACGCGTCGACGAATTCCATCCCTTCGACCAGGAACAAGAACCCGATTCCGGAAATTATAAGCACCACGAGTAGCGACGCGGTCGTTAGAAACTTATATTTGACCTTGTTGGTTTCGATGTCCATAAGTACCTCGGTCGAATTGAACTTTTCGTTCATATGCAGGGCTTTTACCAAGAGATTCCCCTGCTTTTCCGCAAGGTAATCCGCTGCATTACTTAGAATTAAACCGACAAGAGCCGCACCGAGGAAGGCATACAAGCATGCGAGCATCTTTGCCAAAGAGCTATGGGGTACGAGGTCTCCGTACCCGACCGTGGTCATCGTCACGACACAAAAGTAAATAGCATCGACGATCCCATTCGTTTTCTTACCGCCGATCTGATCCTCGATGAGGAAGAACCAAAATGTGCCTACGCCTAGATAGGCTCCCAACAACATTAGCACATACTTGAACCTAAACTCCCGTGGCACGAGTACCGGTTCAAGGTTTATAAATGGATGGTCCTTCTCGTGCTCTTCGGACTGTCTCTCCGATGGACCCTTCGAACCGCGATGGGGCCTAATTCTCCGATTTAGTGAATCATTCGTGGATGAAAGCAAAGACTGCCTAGCATCATTATCTGCCATAGTTTTAGAATCTTAAGCAAAGTTGCACATATAACTAGGCCTGCAGAATCTAAATTCTGAAACACAATTTTGGATTCTGGTACATTAAATCATACAATTTGCAGAAACTTGAACTTGGGAATTGATTGAATGAAATAAAAGGAAAGAAATTTAAGGATTGGAGTGTAAAGATTGATTTTAAGAGGAAAAATGTGAGAGTTTCAAAATGGGAAATATTATAAAATAGATCCTCAAAGATAGGAGCTGTCTACGCTTAGAACACTAACAGGAGAAAAAACAGGTTAATGGTTCATGTCAAAGGGATTAGTTTCTGTGATTGGATTGAATAATGATTTTTTTTTTAACCAAACACGAGATATCGTTAAAAGAATGAGAAGAAATATACAGATAAATATATTTTAAAATATAAAATTAAATCTTAAAAAACATCTTTATGCAAACGTGAATAGCAAACACAAATATTCTCATAAAATCTTCATTAGTGTTCTTCAAATCGAACACTATAGTCAAATCTTGGAGTGCTCACTGGAAGAGCGCAGACTATTGAATTACTCTAACAAAAAAGAAAGAGAAAACGTCTTGGTTAACTCCACGAACAACCAACCCACACAATGTTGTGCGACAAGATTCAATTGTAGCATGTACAGAGTTGTAAATGTCTACAATATCAACATGCCATATTGATGGACAAAGAACGTGTCATAAGGGCAGACGAATAACATGCCAAATAGTTGATGAAAAATAAAAAATTAAAACAAAAAAATACAAAATTAAGAAACAAAGAAATAAAAAAGATTGCCGTCGGTAGACGGTTAAAGTCGCCACCAATTGGCTTGAAAGTACCAAATTCTTTTAAAAAACTTCGAACTAAAAGTTGTAACTGCTGCAAAGAAAAATGTAATAGAGAGAATGGAATAAAGAAATTTTTTATTAACTTGACAATCATGTTATTTAAGCATATGTTCTGTTTAAAATGTAGAGTTTAAGACATAATATTTAGGGTAAACTACATAAATAGCCACCTTACTATTGGTAAAGTCGCGATTTGACCACCTTACTATTTTTTGCCGCTATTAAACCACCAAACTATTTAATTGGGAGCATTGTGACCACTCACCGTTAGAAACCTAACGGCGTTGCTGATGTGGCTTTTTTGAAAAAACAATTAAATGAATCTTTTTTCCACGTTGGTAAATGTTTGTCCACTCATCATGCCACCTAAGGAGTGAAAAAAAAAACATGTTATAAATATTGTGCATTTGAAGAAGGAAAATACTTTGATGCACAAGCTGTGTAAACTTTAGTTTACACAAGCCCTTTAATTTTAGGGTTTAGGGTTTAGGGTTTTATGTTAGGGTTTAAGGGTTTAGTATGTAGGGTATATAATTTAAGGTTTATGGTTAGAATTTAGAGTTTAGAGTTTAGGGCTTAGGGTTTAGGGTTTAGGTTGCTAGGGTTTGTGATTTAGATTTTAAATTTTATAAAAGGATTGTGTAAAAAAAATTTACACAGCTTGTGCATCAAAATAAAACCCTTTGAAGAAACCCTAAACAGTTTTCAACATTTTCTTTCTTCTTTCTTTCTTCTTTCTCTCTACTCTGCCGAAAAGAAGAAATTTTGTAAGGGTTGTAGAAGAAAATGGATCGGGTGTGCTATTGTAAGGTTCGTTCGAAGCTAACAACAAGTTGGACTTATGAAAATCCAGGTAGGATGTTTTGGGGGTGTAGAAATTATCGAAATGGGGTTAGGGGTTGTAAATCTTTTTCTTAGTATGATCCACCGGTGAGTGATAGGTCAAAAGGGGTTATTGTTGGTCTTCTTAAAAAAATTGATGCAATGGAGCAAGAAAGAAAGAAGGAAAGAATTCTTGGAAGTTTGCTTCTTGCTGCTGCAATTTGGGTGGGTTTTATTTTAGGGAAAATCTTCTCCTAATGCTTGAGATTTAGGTTGAGGTTGCTGAAATTAGTTTGTAATAGGTGTTTGGGGGATTTAGGGTTTTTTTTGTAAGATTCGAATATATTAACCCTCTACAATATGATAATGTAATTTTCAGTTATGATAATGTAATTTTCAGTTATTGTAATGTAATTTTCAGTTATTGTAATGTTTTTTTCAGTATTTAAAGTGTCATGTAATGTTTGTTATTAGAAACTGAAAATGTGTTATATTACACTTTTGAAACCAAAGATAATGCATTATTTGAGCTTAAAACACAGTAGAGTAAACAAAGTAACATTAATTCATAATGGCATTAAAGTTTAAAAGTAATTCATACATCATATGTTTGACCAATACATGTGAAACAAAAGATATTGACCCACTAAAGCAAGTCAAACAAAAAATGTCACAATGACATTAAAGTTGGTCAAATGTATGTATGCAAAACACAAATGTGTTCACAAAAAAATTCTGATGCCAACAGAATCAAATCAAGGATCAATCCTTGAAGATGAGTGACTGCCATAGCTCTCTTGACTCATAGGTACTCTTGGTGTGGGCATCCATCTGACAGTAGTTACTTGTGAATATTGAGTTGGTATTGGACTTGGATTTAGAGATGAGTGAGTGACACAAGTCTCTTGGCTCGCACGTGCTGTTGGGGTTGACTTTGGAGCTGGATTTGGCCTACGACCTTGACTGGTTCCAGCCTGACTTGTTGGGGTGGTTCCAGATCTTCTAATCTGCAAAACAATTCAAGAACAAACAATTAAGCAACCAAATCAAGTAAGCAAAAACCAAATCAAGTAAGCAAAAAATACATCTTAGAATGTATTTTCATTGCATGTTCATCAAGCAAAAACCAAATAAAGTAAGCAAAAATTCAAAAACTTACTGGCAGTTTTGGGATTCTAAAAGTTTGTCCAGTTCTTTTAAGATTGGCACCAACCTTTCCCTTGCATGTTCTAATATTATGGCCAATCCCTTTGCATCTTTTACAGAAGGTCTTGACACCCCTCCTTGATACCTGGCCATTTTGAGGTGGTGCTTCATCAGCCTCCCTTATTCTTTTCTTGTGTGGTCTTCCTGGGGGTCTTCTAAAGAGTGGTGGCAGAATAGGCTCCATTGTGTTATCAGTTGACCATTGTTTCTCACCTCTTACAGGACTTATCAAATGAGAATATATTGCCCTTTGTGTTGACACAAAGTAACAAGGGGCAACATGTTTTTCTGGCCTATCTTCAATTGATAATATCACAGAAATAGCATGAACACATGGAATGCCTACATAGAACAATCATTGATTAATAACTATATCACAAAAATATCATGAACAATAATTGAAGATAAAAAACAGATTGCTAAATAAATGAAAATGTTAACCTGTAAGTTGCCATTTTCTGCATGAGCATGTCCATGCTTGAATGTTAACTGAATGCTGGCTTGAAGGACCACATGAAATTTGATACATGTGTCCACCAGCATAGAGAGGCCAGCAACTATATAAAATTAAGAAAAACAGTTAGCAACTATATAAAATTAAGAGAATACACAAGTGAAGATAAAACAGTCACCATTAAACCCTAAACCCTAGTAAACAATACACAATTAACATTAAACAGTCTCAATTAAACATTAAACCTAGTAAACAACACACAATTAACATTAAACAGTCTCAATTAATAAACCTTAAACCTAGTAAACAACACACAATTAACATTAAACAGACTCAATTAAACATTAAACCTAGTAAACAACACCATTTAACATTAAACAGTCTCAATTAAACCTTAAATCTAGTAAACAACACACAATTAACATTAAACAGTAAACAACACCATTAAACATTAAACAGTCTCAATTAAACCTTAAACCTAGTAAACAACACGCAATTAACATCAAACAGTCTCAATTAAACATTAAACCTAGTAAACAACACCATTAAACATTAAACCTAGTTAACATTAAACAACATTAAACATTACCAATGTGTTACTGATGTTGCATGTTCTAATTTTTTTCTGAATCTTAGGGCATAGAAGCCCTGTCCACTTTTCAGCTAGATCCTTCCTTTTAGCAAGCCTTTGCATCAACTTTGATCTAATAGAGTCCACCAATGTGATAATAGGTTTGTCTCTAGCATCAAATATTAGCTGTCATATAATAATAGTTGTAATTAGCAAAGTTAGAAAGCATTTGGAAATTTACAGATAATAAAGTTAGAAATTAATTACCAAAGTTTAAAAATATTACCTTATTAAAACACTCGCAGTTATTATTTAGAAGCATGTCTGACTTACACCCAAAAGAGAAGTGTGACTTTGAGCAGTTGGTTGGGTCTTTAGGTGAGAGCCACTTCCAAGCTTTTTCTGATAAAACCTACAAAAAAAATGACAGTGGTCAAAATAAAGTTAGTAACATATAAAAAATTTGAATCTAACAAGTTAATACCTTCAGTTCATCCATGACAGATTGAAACTCTCTAACATATGTAGCCTTTGCAGCTTTCCACAATTGATCCTTTACTGCTTTTCCTATAAACACCCCACTGGTCTTTGCATTTGAGTACAAGTGCCTAACACATGTTCTATGTGCTGAATAGGGGAACAATTCTGGCACAACATTCATTAGCCCCTGCACAAAACAAAGTAAACAATAATTTATTAGTACAACTACTGCAAAATTTAAAAACTAAAATATTTTAAAGTCATTTACTCATACCTTATGTTTGTCACTCATAAAGGTAAAACTGCTTGAACTTTCAATCTCCAAATCAATGGCTAATAATTCCAGAAACCAGCCCCAAGATGACTCATTCTCACTCTCTACAACTGCAAAGGCTATGGGATAGATTGAGTCATCTGCATCTATTCTTACAGCTGCCAAAAGATGGCCTTTGTAGTAGCCCTTCAAGTGGCATCCATCTAGTCCTATAATGGGCCTACAGCCTGCTTTGAACCCATCTTTCATTGCTTGTAAACAGATATAAAGTCTCTCAAATCTTCTTTCATCTAACTTGCAAATTGTTGTTGTCCCTGGATTAGAATGCCTCAATTCACCTAGGTAAGCATACAGATTTGCATACTGCTCTTCATGGTTACCAGTCAAGTGCTCAATGGCCAAATTTCTTGCGCTAATGCATTTACATTTAGGTACCACTATGCCTCAATCTTTGTGTACAGCTTGTTTTAATGAAGTACTTGAGAAATTAGGATCAACAAAAAAAAACTACTAAAGTAGTTTTCAGCTAGCCACTTGGCAGTGATATTGGGATTTTGAAACTCCCTAAGACAAGTGTGTTCATCATTTAAAGACTTAATCTGCCAAGTACCAGTAGAAGGATCATCCCCATGAATTGGAGCTGCCCATAACACCCATGGACACTCACCCTTACATTTTACTTGGATCCTTCTATTGTCATTTCTCTTTAACTTAATACAATATCTGTTCTTAATACTGTACATCTTAATTGCCTCTTTCAGTATTTTCTTGCTTGCAAATATCAGACCAGCCTTCAATTTAGGATTGGATAAGTCTGACTCCCTATTAAATTTAAGAAATCTAAGTTTTTTTGGTGGACAATCTAAATCTGACTCTGACTCATCTACACTGTGTAGTGAGTTAGAATGTCCACTGTCATTGTCACCTTCAACTTGTACTTCCTTACTACCCAACCCTGCATTCACATTGAACATTTCATCTTCTGAACTAAGTAATTCATCTTCATTGTCACTAAATATTGACTTATCACTGGATGTATCAGACTCAACATGATACTCATCATCTTCTGAATCAGATTCAGACACTGCCCTAGTCTCAGTCTCAGACTCAACCTCAACTCTAAATTCAGACTCATTATCATGTACAACTTCTTCCAAATACACATGAAGATAATGGTCTCTAGATAAATTCCTAACCATCTCAATAACAACATTATCAGTTTTCAATTGTTTGACCTCTAGTGGATTATCTTCTAACTGCCAAAACACATGAACACCATAAGTGATTTTTAAATTCTCAACCACACCGATAATTTCAAACATAGACATTGTATCTACATCTAAATTATCAAAGTAATCCACTAACTGTCCAGTATATTTTACCCTAGGTCTTCTAACAAAGAACCCTCCATGATGTACCACCATAGTAAAATACTCTGAATTAATCCCTGTTAAAAAGCACAAATAAGTCAAACATTTTAGTCAACTAAGTCAAACATTTAGTCAATTAAGTCAAACATTTTAGTCAACTAAGTCAAACACATTTCAGTATAATTTATCCTAGGTAACTAAGTCAAACTAAGTCAAACAGTATACATTTTAGTATATTTTACCCTTCTAACAAAACAGTATGCATTTTAGTATGTTTTAGTCAACTAAGTCAAACAACATACAATTTTAGTATATTTTAGTCAACTAAGTCAAGTAATAAACATGGTGGTCTGGGAGGTCCCCTACAACAACCAAATAAACCACATGCAAAGCACATATTAAAGACCCCTACAACAACCAAATAAAGACCCCACAAGGCCACAACTAACAGACAACTAACACATATTAATGGTGGTCTGGGAGGTCCCCTACAACATCCAAATATAGACCCCACAAGTAAATTCCTATACAAAACAAAGCACGTGCAAACCAATACTGAAAATAAATAAACTTTGTTTATAAGAACAAAACAAACCAACAACTAACAAAAGGAATTATTCTTTAGTACAAACTAACCAGATTCATATTTGAACAAACAAAGCACGTGCAAACCAATCAAAAGTATGACTATTTTATTGTTGAAAAAGAATTATTCTTTAGTACAAACCAACCAACAACTAACAGACAAACCCTAACTTTGTTTATAAGAACAAAACAAAATTAAACTTTTTGAACTGATAATCTGAAATTTAATCATTTTTTAACCTATACAAAATCTATCAATGTTAACTTTAGTATCAATTATTATCGCTAAACCCAAATATTTAGTCCTAACATTGTGTATTAACCCTAAACCCAAATATTAACCCTAAAATTAAAATTTTATGGTAATCCTGATTAATAACCCCAAATCATTCAATTAGGGTAAAAGAAATTAGTAACCCAGACAATAAACCCTAATTTCAAATCCTAAACCTAATCTCAGAACAAAAAGTAATCAATCTACTTACCGTATTTTGGATTGGGTTGCCCTTTTTCGCGAAGATATCCACTCATCGTGTCTTTATCTCCAACAATTTCTCAACTTCCTTCGAACGAATCGCCCAATATTTCTCAACCTCCTCAGAAAATTGCCCAGTTTTTTGAATCGTCAAACTTTTTTTCAGAGAGTTTATCGGGGTTTCGAGAGTGAGAATGATTAAGGGTAATTGATTTAGGGTTTTTTGTTTTTCATTTATCCAACGTGGCAGTAATATAATTTTTAATTTACACATCACATACACCGTTAGTCAATAACAGCCACATCAGCAACGCCGTTAGGTTTCTAACGGTGAGTGGTCACATTGCTCCCAATTAAATAGTTTGGTGGTTTAATAGCGGCAAAAAATAGTAAGGTGGTCAAATCGCGACTTTACCAATAGTAAGGTGGCTATTTATGTAGTTTACTCTAATATTTAAATAGATATAATTGTATAATCTAAATTTTATGCAAATGTATATGAAATATTTATAAAAGTTAAAATCTTCTGCATATATAAAAGGAAAATATTTAATGTATATATAGAAATGGTATAAAAATGTAAAATACATATATTGCCTCTAATTTTAGAGATTTAGAGAATTAAGTTTTAAAATGTGAGAATTGTGTGTAATATAGATAAAATATAAAAATGCAATATAGAATTTAAAACTATACAATTTAGTAGGGGTGTTTAAAACCGACTTAATAGATATCTAGAGGCTCAGTAAGCCTAATATCACTACTATATTATTATTATTATGTTTCATCATTTTTTTTTAACTTATAGTATAAACTTATTGGGTCACTGAGTATCTTTTGGGTCGGTTTTGAACATCCCTACAAATAGTCCTTTTTTTAACTGATTCCTTATATGATTGTGGGCCTAAAGCCATCCTTTTGAGCATTCTGAATATCATTGACAACAGGCCCAAACCATGTCGGCCCAATAGCCATGTCAATGGCGGCCTAATGCTGGACTTTTCCAGTAATCTTCAAGGAGTTTTCATAATACGAGGGAAAAGGGAAAAAAAGAGTAGACCGCTAGCTGGGAACGCAGAGGAAAAGAAGAACAGGAAGAAGCATTTTTTGATCATTTTACTGTAAGTTAATATTCACTGCTTATCCACTTTGTTACTCAAGTTTCTTTTTTTTGTTTAAAGTTCTGGTTTTTAACATTCTAATAATTCTTGTTTATATTGTGTTTTCCCCTCATTTCCCACTCTAAATTTTCCTGTTAGTAAGATAATTATCTTAGCTCAAATGGGTAGCTTCACAATTAGTTGTTTTTGCATTCTTTTTTCTGGAATATAAATAATTGTTTGTCTTAATTCTTGTTCCTTGAAGGGTTTTTATGCTGTCAGATTTTGGGTGAGTCTAGTATTGCAGTGACATTAGTTGTACTTGCATTTCGAATTCGATTTATATACGATGACATCCGTAGCATCGAAGAACATGTGGCTAAGAAGGCAGCAATGCCCGTGTGGTGACTGGAAATGTTATGTAACATATGAAGGAGATGCTGAAGAAACATCCATGGCATCCCAGATGGTAAAAACCGAATCACTTCAGTCCCAAGCCATGGTTGCTCCTTATGTCGGAATGGTGTTCAAGACGGACGACGATGCTTTCGAGTACTATGGGAATTTCGCTAGGAAAAATGGGTTTTCCATTAGGAAAGAGAGGTCTAGACTGAGCCCTCAATTGGGTGTTTATAAGCGGGATTTCGTTTGTTATCGTTCCGGGTTTGCGCCTGCGAGGAAAAAGCTTTCTGGGGAGCACCATAGAGATAGGAAATCCGTGCGGTGCGGATGTGATGCGAAGATGTATTTGTCCAAGGAAGTAGTAGATGGGGTTTCTCAATGGTTTGTTGTACAATTTAGCAATGTTCATAATCATGAACTTTTAGAAGATGACCAGGTGCGTCTCTTGCCTGCATATAGGAAGATTCAGGAGACAGATCAAGAGAGGATTTTACTACTCTCAAAAGCTGGGTTTCCTATACATCATATAGTGAAGGTTTTGGAGTTGGAAAAAGGCATTCAAGGTGGGCAATTGCCTTTTCTGGAGAGAGATGTTAGAAATTTTGTTCAAAACCGGAAGAAAGTGGTTCAAGAAAACGATGCTTTGCTCAATGAGAAAAGAGAAAACGATACGATGGAACTTCTTGAGGCATGTAAAGCAACAAAAGAGGCAGATCAAGACTTCGTTTATGATTTTACAGTAGATCAGAATGATAAGGTTGAGAACATTGCTTGGTCATATGGTGTCGCTGTTAATTCATATGCCTTGTTCGGTGATGTCGTATATTTTGACACCACTTATAGATCAATCACATATGATATGCTTTTCGGGGCATGGTTTGGAATTAACAACAATGGTCAACCAATTTTCTTTGGTTGCGTTTTATTGCAGGATGAAACACTGCGCTCCTTTGCATGGGCCTTACAGGTTTTACTGCATTAACTCTTGTGTGTTTTATGTAGGTTATTATGTATCTTCTCCGTTTAGAATCTTTCCTTTGCCTTTTGGTGCAGACACTTATCCGCTTCATGAAAGGGAGATGTCCACAGACAATTTTAAGTGATCTTGATCCACAGCTTAGAGATGCTATAAGAAATGAATTACCGGCTACTAAACACGTTACGTCCATATGGAACATACTTCCCAAGATATCTAGCTGGTTCTCTCTTCAGCTTGGATCTCAGTATGCAGAATTTAAAGAAGAGTTTGATGCATTATATCGTCTGGAGAGTACAGAGGACTTTGAGCTGCGATGGAATCAAATAGTCTCCATATTTGGATTTGGCTCAGATAAACACATTACTTTACTCTACAATCTTCGTGCATCTTGGGCACTGTCGTATGTGAGAGTTTATTTTCTTGCTCGAATGGCAACAACGGCCTATTCAAAATCTGTAGATGCTTTCTTGAAAGGGGTCTTCAGTGCTCAATCATGTTTGCGTGGATTTTTTGAGCAGGTATGTTAATTACAAATGCTGTATACTAATCCCTCGACGGTTTCTTTTACTTCTGTTTTTTGATATGTTCGTTGTTGTTATGATTGGTTTTCAGGTTGGCGTTGCAGCCAATTTGCAAAACCAGCCACATCAAGAGCTGCAGTATATGCATATGAAAACATGCTTGCCCATTGAAGAACATTCACGTCAAATTCTTACACCCTTTGCATTCAATGCTCTACAACACGAATTAATAGTAAGCATGCAGTATGCTGCATCGGAAATGTCCAATGGATCATATCTTCTACGTCATTTCAGAAAGGTTGATGGGGAATGTCTTGTTATATGGATTCCGGAAGATGAACAGATTCACTGTTCATGTAAGGAGTTTGAGTCATCTGGGATACTATGCAGACATGCTCTTCGTGTATTTATAGATAAGAACTACTTTCAACTTCCTGACAAATACTTTCTAAGTAGATGGCGAAGAGAAAGCTCTTCGATGTTTTATGATGATCATTCTGTTCATGATAAAGATGATGAGTGGTTTCAAGAATTCCAGTCGTTAACTGAGAATCTATTTACAGCATCATCAATTACGAAAGAGCGTTCTGGTTATATTCGTAGGGAGTTGACAAAGGAACTTACAAGACTTCTCAATGAGGTTAGAGATATGCCAGAAAGCGATGGTGCACCCGTGGATTTTTCGCTTACACCAACTGATTAGTAGCAGAGTGGTTAAAGTTGTTCTTCAGAGTAAATAGAACCACTGGATACTACAATAACAAAAGTGATAACCAATTAAAAGAAAGTGTACCGTGAAGATGATCATGTTGTAGTTGGTGCTCATTCAATTTTTACATCCAAGTGGAACGAATGCTGTTTGAAATGAATGATAATATAAAGTAGAGGTGGAGTATATGTTGTTGGATGGCCTTTGACAAGTCATTGTAGTTTCCTTCAGGAAATCGACTTCGCAGAGAATGTAGATCAGAATACAAGGATGTGAACTTACATATGGTAGCCTGCAATTTGAGATGGCGTTAATGTTTTCTTCGGCCCTCGTATCCATGTTGAAAATAATGGTGAAGTAATCGTTGAACTTAGTTTGCTTCTGCCTCCTCGGTTGGCGCATTTGCCTGAGGAAGCTTTTGTTCATAGTGCGTATTTCTACAGTTGTATTTATTTCATTTCAGTCTATGTGTATGTTTTGAGTGGTGCTTTTGTAGCGCATTCTGTCGTATCGACAGTTTCCTTCTACAACCAGACAACATCCTCTTCATTTGTAAAATAGTTGAGGTGAAAAACTACATAGTAGCACTATTTCATCCATGTTTTACAGGGTGCCAGACAGATCTGATTTAGTTTTTGGCACCGGGAAAGGATATTCGATATTCTTTATTGTTCAGTTTGACTATTTTCTTCTATTGATTAATCTTTGAATTGCAGAGTGTTCTTTTTCTTCCCCCAATTTTTTTTATATGGGTAATTTTCTCTAACCCTTTTAGAGTTTGAATTGCATTTTTAGCATGGAATGTTGTGATAGTTCTTAACCTGATGGTATCATATAGCAAGTCCATATCAGAAATGTCTGATAAATCATTGTTTTTCTTTTGTGTTCCACTATTGCATGGCTATGTTACTTAGACTTGGATGTGAGTTTCGGATGCAGTTATGCATCTGACGGAGGTATGGTTAGTCTTGTCTATGTTTTTCCGTGTATTTGGAGGACCTTTGAAGGTTATATCCCCGTATCCATGTGTCGGACAAAAGTGTTGGACACAGGTAAATTAAGAGTCTAAGCAACTAGATGCATGGTACATACAGATTCATTGGTCCCAGGATACATGCCAGGTGAAGTTCATTGTCGTCTCATTTCTGGTTGAAAATGTTGCAGGTCTGAAGATGGGGACTCTAAGCTTCAGCATTCGTCTCTAAGCAATAAGCCGTTGAGCATTGGGATATCATGTTCTATACATCGAAACCAGTTCCGTCCCAGGCAGCATCAGGAGAAATTCGACAAATGTAGGCAGCGAGAGAGTTCAAAGTCTTCACTATGCATTCTTTTGCAAGAATAGTTTGTTGGTTTGATTGCTCAACTGTTCCATACAGGAGTGATTGATAATTATTATTAGGCTGCATATTTTTCCATTTGTCTCCACTTGCAGGACAGATGCAACAACGGCAACGCTTCTCATCGATATCTACCACTGTGGGATCCTTCTAGACAATCTCCCTTCCTCCATAACTGCTCCGCCTTTGCAGGTACGGATTCGAAATCATTCATTCACCTTGAAAACAGTATACAAAGTAGTAGAGGACAAAGAGACAAATGGGATAGTGTGTATGATTTAGTTCAGTTTTGTCCTCAAGAACTCAAAACTAGCTGCCACCATTCATATTTGGGTGTTCATGGCATTGATTTTACGGTTCAAAATTCGAACTCTTAACTTTTTTTTATACTTCTCTTGGTTGTATTTTATCAAAGGGTGTGATTGGAATTTCGAAATGAAATCTTTGTGGGTCTTATAAAATCATATGATAATTAATGAATCAAAGTCTTCATCTTCTTTACTTATTTGTGCCCCCTGCCTTTGCATCTATCTTTTCTAGAAAGCTGGAGTTTATTCGATACGACTCAAACAGCACAAGACACACATCTTTCACACAGAAAATTTGCCCTTCGAAAAAAATTAAAATACTTATATTTGATAAATAAATAAATAATAGGAAAATATTTTAATATATGGATATGAATTTTAGTTTATACAAGTTTATCATTTTTAAGGTTTAGTGTCTTATTTAGAGTTTATAATTGAGAGTTATTAGTTTTAAGATTTAGAGTTTAGGTCTACAATTTAGGATATATGGTCTACAATTTTTACATGTTTATAAATGAACTCTTGAAAGTATATATTATATTGAGAGTAGTTTTGTTTTTGTAATAATTAAGAGTAGTTTTTTGATACACAAACTTGCATATTACTTTTACGAAATAAAACTTAAATTTCTAATCCTAGATCATAGACATAAATTTTAATTATAAACTTTAAATTATAAAAAACTTATTAATTTTAAACCATAAATTCTTAACCTCTAAAAAAACGTGTCTAAGATCATTCTAGCGTTTTCCACTGAGCTCTTCAAATGATTTCTTTCCATTTATATAATATTATAAAATAACAATAATACTTTTTAAACTTTTAAGAATCAAATCAGGTGGAAGAAAAGAACATTTTTATTTTATTCTGTAAAATTTATATGTAAGTTCGAATTTTGTCACCCTTTAATTATAATATAATTTCAATTTTGAAATGAAGAATAAAATTGAAAGAACGTAAGCAAAGTAGAAACACATTAAAGAGAAAAATACTACTACAACTGTTACGTACATATACAACATTATCATAATTTTATTTCAATTTGTTGTTGTTGAGCTTCAATCCTGATTTCTTCCTTCATTTTCCTTATGAACTCTTCAATCTTCCTGTTCAGCTCCTCCGTGCTGATATTAACCGGCGCTTCCTCCTCCGGCCACCGTTTCTCTCTTTCTTTGTCTTCCACAACAACAGAACCTTCACTTTCTTCTTCTTCTTCTTGTAGAGGTCTATGATCATACTCGTCGCTGTCGATCTCCGAATCTTTCGTCTCGGTTAAGTTCGCAGACGATGCCGACCAGGTAGAGACGGATGTTCTGGCTATGAATGCTAGGATTCCATTGCATAACAAGAACATGTACTTCCTCTCGAGTGTGTGGGTGAACAATGAGAAAAGAAAAGTGGAGAAATAAACGTTGAATGAGTGAGGGAACAAGGAGTAGGCAAAGCTTGAAGAGTGGCAAAGGAAAATGGACAGAAAAGCAACCCATATAACAATCTGCAATGTGTTCTTAAGAAACCGGCATTTCCCTACACCTCGGAGCTTCTCGTGTTCATCCATGGCGATGCCTTTGTTGTTTGAGAAGTGAATGACAAGGGTCTGTCCCTTTATATACTTGTCCTAAATTATTGTACCAAAGTACTGTGTCCTGATCTTGTTACATCCAGCATGTTTTAGAACACAAGTGTTAAAAAGGTGTGATTTAAGGGTAAATGGATGATGCTTTCTTCCTTTGAAGCTTCTAGGCTCTATAGCAAATTATTCCCACTAATAATACATGCATGTCCACTACGACAGTGTACAGTGAGGTTGGATTTGGACATTCTTATATGAAATTCTTAAATAAGCCGGCCTACATGTCCCATAAAATGTGTAACGTCACCGCTTATACTTAAAAGACATGTCCCATAAAATGTGTAACGTCACCGCTTATACTTAAAAGACTTTCTAATATTGATTAAGCCATAAGAATGCCCACATTGCATAAGCTCTCTTCTCATTCAGGTTGCTAAGGCTGCCGTCTACATTTAGCCCATACTCTCTTAGAAGCATGTCCACTTTCCACTCCATCGTCTCGTAATCCGCTTTCGTGTACCGAGGATAGTGCAGTGGCATCTGAAACTCTGACATGGCCTGCGTTTCGAGACGACGTCGGATTGCAGTTGGACGAGACCTTTGCGCTCTGAGCGACTCCTCCTCCTCCTCGGGTTTGGTCGCATGCCATGATCTTGCTGCAGTAGTGCAAGTTATTAGGCTGGTTTTGGTACCCCAACACATGGCATGCTGAATGCAGAATCCAGTTCAGTGCCATGGTTCTAATCCCTCGATATCTCAAGCATATACTTCTCATACATATATATATATATATATATATATATATATATATATATATATATATATATATATATATGTATATTGTATAAGTGAAGACAAAACTTGTGAGGGACAACACTTCGTATTCATGCATCAATCAAGCAAAACTATTCTTATCTGATTTATATTTCAGATTTAATAACTAGGCATTGATTGCTTCGAAATATTATATTGAGGGTTAGGTTTTTTTTTGTCTAATTATAATAGCTGGGTGATCTACTTGGGGTGTTTACTCGGATGAAAATCTTATGTCCTTTTTGGTGCCCCACTTATACTCCTACGTTTAAAATTAGATTTAGGGTTTAGAATTTTAAGTTAAGGTTTATAGTTAGAGTTTAGGAAATTTAGGATAGAGTGTAACTTTTAGGGTAAGATGTAGGGTTTAGGATTTAGAATTTAAGGTTATGACTTAATATTTAATTTTGTAGTGTTTTTTAGTGTTGGTGCATAAGTAGGAGCACTGAAAAGAGGCAAAAAAATTTATCCGTTTACTCGTGTCTTTTCGTGTAAAAGATAACAAGTATATATATAGTTGAAGTGACTTATTTCCCAAGGACCAAGGTTTCACTTCTCCTAACCTTAAATCAAGGGTTGTAATTGTTTAGATTTATATTTGATAGCTTGAATGAAGGAGAGATGGACTTATAAAGTACTCTCTGGATCGCTCAATATATTTAGTATTAATTTTTTTTAAAGTTACTTTTTTGTTAACTTTGACTATAATAATTTTAAATATTTTAATTAATTAAATTTACAATATATATTTAAACTATTTGGTCGAAGGTTTTTAAAACATATTTTTTCAATTTTTATTAATAATAAATTTAAAGTAATAATGAATCAAAATTAAAAAGTTTGACAAAAAAATTAATACTCGAGATATATTTTATACATATATGGTCTAATCATATACATAATACACATATATAATATGATGACACTAAAATAAAAACAACTAAGCATGCATTATTCAAGAATTTTGGTCTTGGGGATTGAGCCAAATCAATCATTGGTTAAGATTTATATTTAATGTATTAATAATATATAGTTTTATGTATTGTTAGTAAATCAGATAATATATTAAAAAAATAAATTTAAATTTACCTAACTATATACACAAATTGGCCTATGAACTATATCTTAATTTCTATTTTGATCCTTAAAGATATATATTCTTTTCAAAAACGACTTAAAATGTTGTTTTATCGCTAATTTGAAGCATATGTTTGACATATTTATCTAATATTTGAAGCAAGAACTTTAGAACAAACAGCGATAAATTTAAGGGCCAAAATGAAAATCAGAGAATAGTTTAAGGATCAATTTATTATTAATATAATAATACATTATTGGTACAATAAATATTAACTCTTGTTATCATAATACTAATAATATATTAATTTATACTACTATTGAGGTTGGGCCAAAGTGGGGTTTTGTTGGGCTTGGCATGCCGTTTGGAGCATTTGCCATAGAACTTATTGAGTGGTTTGTGTTATTCCTTCCAGATGATTCGGGTTCAAGCAACATAGTCTACATGTGTGTACGAATTTATTTAAATTTTACCTTATAATTAAATATATAAAAAAGTAAAATGATAATTTTATATAGTGACTAGAGAGCGGAATAAACAATTATCATAACGGTTATATACACATAATTTGAAAAATAAAAACTACCTCGCTTTGTCATGCTCACACGTCTATGTTTTAAAAGAATTATTTTTTATATGAGTTTAAATCTCGATATTTTAAAAATATAAATATTTCTCTGCAACATGTCCATTTGAAGCGGATTTTTTTGGAATCCACAATACGATTTTGATCTTGTCATCCCTAATTAAGATAAAAGAAAGGCTTAAATATAGCTTTGGTACTTAAATTATACATATTCTCCTAAGTTGGTGCCTAAAGAATTTTTTCTCCCAACTTGGTACTTGAATTATATACACTTTCTCCCAACGTGGCACCTAAAGAAATTTTCCTCCCAAGTTGGTACCTAAACTTTAATTCCATCCACTATTTTAATACTTTTATTAATATTTTTAGTCCCAAAACTTGTACATTCAATTAATTTAGTCATAATTCGAAATAATTCAATAAATTTAACACTTCATATTTAAAAATCCCATCAATTTAATCATTTTTGTGAGAATATAAAATCAAGCCAGCCCATTGGATAAAAGCAACAATTGATAACTAAATTCTATAAACAACTTATGTTTGAACTTTTATTATACCAAGAAAATAATATAACATTTCTAAGAGAAGAACAAACAATTTAGATGAAGAACACATAGTAAATTGATAGAAATTTTAAATATATAGAGTTATATTTATTGAATTGTTTCAAATTAGGACCAAATTGATAGAATGTATAAGTTTTGGTACCAACTTGGGATAAGATGTCTAGTTCAAGTACCAACTTGGGAGCAAAAATTATTTAGGTATCAAGTTGGGAGAAAATGTATAGTTTACGTATCAATGTGGGAGAAAATTTTCTTTAGGTACCAACTCAAGAGAATATGTCTAGTCCAGGTACCAAATGTATATTTAAGCCTAAAAGAAATAATGAAGTTAAAGTAAAAAAGACAAGGTTTATTTTTACTCTCAATCCTTGTGTTCTTCAAACTTTGGAGATTCAGTCCTCTATTTTTATATGCAAAAATTCTCCCCTCTTTTTTACTATTTAATAAATGAATTCTAATTGAAAACGCTGTCAAAAGATTTTAGTTAAATTATATTTTATGACATTTAAAAAAATTGCTTGCATGGCCAACTTATATCCAAGCATTCCACCCCTCTTCTTTTATGAATTTTATATTTCATATATATTTCTAAAAAAAAATCAAATTTAGACCAAATGACAACAACTGGCATGAAAATTGAAGTGTGAGGAACAAACTTCAAAAATCAAATGGTTTTGGATTGATCCATCCTTATCCCTGCCAAAAAAAAATCAATCAACTATATAAATAAATGCAGAAAAGCCAAGTTGTATATAGTCTCCAAAGTATAGCAATATTCGTATATATAGAGTTAGTATTTATTATATTGTATAAAATTTATTTAGTTTTATATTTTTTTGACCCGTTAAACGAGAGTGGATAGAGGACTGAGATTATTTTTTCATAAAAATTTCTTCAGTTTTTATTATTAATTTCAACCATCTATTAACTCTCATCCAACTGTCTACGAAAATGTAAAATTTAAATGTTATAAAAGATTCGTACCTTTTATATCGGTTCAAGGTAGCTATAAATTCCCAATTAAATTGAGGCTTGGGTTAGGTTTTCTAACTCCATTAAAACATGTGCAACATTCACTACCACCGTCCACCGGCACCGTCTCATCACCTTATAGAACACATATGACTGCACAAACTGAGTTAATTGGTTGAGTACTCAACATGGTTTTGTTAATACGATTTAGTTAATATAGTTTTGATTTTGGTTCAGTTTAAAAACATCAGTTAAAACAAGTTAAGGTAACCGGTCGGTTAGAAGACAAACCATTAATTACTACTCGATAGTAAGTTGTATAATTAATAAAGTTTAGGGGTTTTAACGAGTCATATTATCTTTTAAAAAAGGTTTCTTTTAATTTATGCATTACAAAATTTTAAAAAAATTTATTAAAAAAAATTCTCATATAATGTATTAGGGTTTAGGGTATTGTGTTTATAGTTTTAGGGTTTAAGGTTATATGATTTTATGGTTAGTGTTTTAGGTTTTTATGATTTAGGGTTTTAGGAGTATGAATAGTATTTAGGGATTAGGGTGTTAGGGTTTAAGGTTTAGAGTTTTAGTGTTTATAGTTTTAAGTTTATGATTTTAGATGTTTAGGGTTAGGGTTTAGGGTATGGTTAGTGTTTAATGTTCAATGTTAGTGTTTATAGTTTTATGATTTAGGGTTTTAGGGTTTACGATTTAGTGTGGTTTAGGGTTATGGTTTAATTTCCAGGCTTAGTGTTTTAGGGTTTAAGGTTTATGTTTTAGGGTATATGATTTAAGGTTTTGTGTTTAGATTTTTCAATAAATTTTTTTAGGGTTGTATAATACATTAAATAATTGTTATTTTTTAAATAAAATTTTGTATTAAATTTAAGTTATTATTAAAAAAATTGTATAATTAATTAGGTGTAGCATTAGCTTCAAAGTTCCTTATTATAAATGATCTGCAGGAACAGCAGCTACTACCGTTTGAAATTCCAAGTCTTTTACTGCATGCATTAATTTTAATGAAAATTATGTTTCTTGCTGCAATCGATGGCAATGGAAGAAGCATTGGCTACATAAACTGCATTTATTGTTGTTGCGAAATACGGCAAGATAATGACAATAGATAGCATATTTAAAAAGAAAGAATAAAAATAATGAACACATTGTAGGACCCCTTCGACGTTCGCAGTTGAGTTGTGGTAAGTATTATATATATTTTTTAATGTTAGTGTTAATGATTTTATCATTTAGTGTCGATTGCTGGTGTTGTTAGTATTTACTTTTTGTTTGAGTCTTTGGCGAGATTTTTTAATATTTTCCTTGTACGGCCATTATATAATCCTAAGTGACTAGTTTATTGTCTTAGTAATCTGATTATAGTGCTGGCATGGTTGTCTCGACGTGGTGTTGACGAATTTTTTTTATTGATCTTGTCTTCAAGCATTTCGGTTGTTAGGGTTGTCTCGGGTGGTGGATGGGGAGCAATCTGAGCGTCCACTCTTAGCCTCACTTTTTACTTTTTCAACTTCAATAATTTTCCAACTAATAATCTTGGAAGTTAGTGGTTGCTCCTTATTATTTTAAGTTGTATTTAAATAGTTTTTTAAACAAAAAATAAAAATAATGGTTTGTTACTGAAATACTAAATTAATTGTTAAAGTAATTAAATATGCTTTCGTTCTACATGGCCCCAAAAATATACAAGACGGCTCTGTTAGTTGCTATTATCAGGGACGAAACTATGAATTTGTTGCCCAAAATATTTTGGTATAATCGCATTTGAGGTCCTTATAAGTTTAAATACTAGTCAAATAAAGATTTTGTCCCTCCCAATTTTTAGATTTAAAAGCTTAATACAATCTTCCCCTCCCAATGTTTGATCCTAACTCCGTCCCTGACTATTATAATAATTATTTTTGTCTTTTAAGTCCTTTTCTAACGTTGGTATATCTTGTATTTCAAATTTTGGAGTGCAAACTTGTTCTGACTTATTGTGTTAATGATCGAATATATTACGATGTACTCTTTTTCTTCTTCCGTTGTATGAGTTATACTTTATTACAAATTACTTATGAAGGGAATTTTTAGCGAAATAGCCTTTTATTTTCAAAAAAATAAAATTCGGATCACAACCTTTAACCGTAATAAATTTATTTTATTTGTCAAAGAATTGGAGTAAAAAAGTTTCAATTAAGTGTGTGCATGCATGTTGTGGCAGTGTCAAGTCACAGGTTGGGAATGTTTCCATGCGATCAGCTGCACGAATTTGACTTTGTATTTTCTGACATGAATAGCAGAATAGGTTGTCTTAAAACCAGCAACAACACTCACTTCAACAATCATTTAATTGATCATACCTGTAAACATTGTCTTCTAGCTCCTTAATACATCCCCTTAATGAAGCTTATGCTGTATTAACACCATGATTATAATGTTCATTTTATTGGACGAGTCTAACGTACAATACGCCTAAAGTACGGTTAAAAAATGATACGCTTATTAAAAATTGTTTGATTATAGGTAAATTAACGTCGGGTTTGCTGTTTTGCTATGTTTAGAAATCCCTCAATTTGTTTCTAATTCTAGATCAGCAAATGCAATCGGCCCCTCCTTATAAGTTAAAAAGATTTTTTCGACTGTAACACTAGTTGAGTTCTGATTAAAGTTTTTTCGACTTAAGGAAGTCCCTCATTCGGATGAATAATGGCTACTGCCTAAGGTTCAACACATAATACTCACATTTTTTAAATCTAAATACTTATCCTTAGTCTCTTCTAATGTTTAATCTTAACTCTATTTTTGAATAAAATACTAGCTAGTATTTATCGTACCTAATATAAATTAGTCATAAATAAATTATATATAGTTGATTATACTGAAAAACTATATTTATAACCCATACATAATAAAAGAAAACTAATATGTTGATTTAACCTTTTTTTTAGTTTAAATCCTTTCTGTATTCCTTTTCCTTCACAGCTAGCGTGTCTTGTGGCGGATGGAAATTTTCTGCCTTTTTCGATGCTCTTATTTATATTCGCATGCTCAAAATTAGGTTTAGAGTTTATAGTTTATAGTTTTAGGTTAGGGTTTAAAAATTTAGGGTGAAGTGTATTTTTAAGGCATAAAGCGTAGAGTTTAAGATTTAAAATTTAAGATTAAAGTTTAGAATTTAATTTTATAATATTTTTTAATGTTGGGTATAGTAGAAGTACCGAAAAAGAGCATACCACTTTTATCCGTCTTGTGACACGTCTAAAACTAAAAATGGTCCTCAAAAGGTGGACCACACCACCGCCAACAGTAGCTTAAAAATTATAAAAACTATATTGTAAAGTTAATCGACATAATATACATTTCTATTTATCCAATTACGAATTATATATTACGCCAAATAAACATATCATTTATTTAATCTTAAAATCATCATTCTTAAAAGAATTTTATTTAAATACCACTCAATCATCGAATAAAATTACTCTCACCTTTTTTATAGAAAATTATTCTTATCTAAACATTCATAATTATAAAAAATTATAAAAGAATACATGAAGTTGTTACTGGTCATGAATGTATCGAGAGAGTGGTGAAAGGGACAATCATATTCTTTAAAAATTTAAAACTCTAATATAATTTGTATATATTTTATATTTTTTGTCGATGATTTAAGTTTGTATTCTTAAAAATTTTGTAATTATGTTTCCTTGAAACAATTCACATTTTTAATATAAAATTATATATTCGTCTCTGTTACACGGATAAAATTCGTCTGCTCCTTTTCGGTGCCCCTACATATGCCCCAACACTAAAAAATATTACAAAATTAAATTTTAAGCCCTAACCCTAAATTCTAAATCCTAAACCCTACACGCTAAAAAATACACCTACCCTAAATTCTCTAAACCCTAACCACAACCCATAACCTAAAACCCTAAACCTTAAACCTTAGAGTTAATTTTGAGCATGCGGACATATATAACGGCACCGAAAAGGGGAGATGATTTCCATCCATGTTACACGTGGCAAGTCCCTAAAATTAAGGGAGGGCAATATAGTACAAGTGAGTTCCCAACGCTCTATGCTGATGGATAAAATTTTTTTGACTCTTTTTGTTGCCCCTATTTATATACCAACACTAAAAATTAAATTCTAAACTCTAATTTTAAATTTTAAATCCTAAACCTTACACCATATACCCTAAAAATACATCTTACCATAAATTTTCTAAACCCTAACCATAAACTCTAACTTAAAACCCTAAACTTAATTTTAAGCGTGAGACATAAGTATGAACACCGAAAAGAGTAGAAGATTTTCATCCCATGTTGGACGGTGTTATAAATTGTTAAAATTCGTCTACCCTTTTCGGTGCCCCTACATATGCCCCAACACTAAAAAACAATACAAAATTAAATTCTAAGCCTTAACCCTAAATTTTAAATACTAAACCCTATACCTTAAAAAATACACCCTACCTTAAATTCTCTAAACCCTAACCTAAAACTCTAAAATTAATTTTGAGCGCGGAGGCATATGTAAAGACACCGAAAAGGGGAAAAGATTTCCATTCGTTATAAATTCATCTGCAAGTCAGCTACCTCGGTATACCCTCAGCTCCCCGTCTCTCCTCCTCCTCCTCCTTCTTCAAAACGCTAGCCAGTTTTTCCGATCAAAACGCATACAGTTGTGGTCTAATATTGCTCTTGCTCCGGGATAATGACACCTGCTCCGGCAAGTCTTAAGCAGGAAACACTCGGCAATCGCATAACCTTTCTGGCTTGGTTTTTGCCTTTGCTATTACTTCTCTTCTTCGGTAATCTGCATCTTCTCTTTCTTTTTTCCTTTACCAATACATTATTCTCTAATTTCTTCTTTTGATTATACTGGTTACTGCGATGCATGCGTATTATACAATATCTAAATTATTCATAACTTTTAAAATTTTTAAATCGAATATAATTGTGTTTGAATATAAGCATAACTTTCAATAGATATCACTGAATTAAGACTCGATCGATAAAAAATTCAAATTTGATGACTATAATTTAATTGTATTTTCGTTCATATATATATATATCATAATTGAAGTTAATGATTAATGCAGTGGAGTCGTCAATTCAACAAGGGGAAGCAGTGAGTCAAATAAGCATTAAAAACGTAGTCTTTTCCAAGAGAAACACATCTGCCTTAGCTCGGAAGCTGCTGCAGTCCACTGGTATAAATTCACACATTTATCTTCAATTTCATCGTAAATTTCAACATTAATTATATCTAACCATCTTGACTTTGAACAAAAACCCTAGGCGACGGCGATGCCAATCGGATCGGTACGGAGTGCACCAAGGACGACATCGTGATATTCCAAGGCTCGACGGCACCGCTCCCCAACGGGATCCCGACGTACACGGTCCAAATAATGAACGTGTGCGTATCGGGATGTAGCATCTCCAACATTCACGTCAGCTGCGGGTGGTTTAGTTCGGTCAGGCTGATTAATCCCACGGTGTTCAGGCGACAGAACTATGACGATTGCCTTGTTAATGACGGGGAGCCACTTCCCCCCGGTGAATGCCTCTCCTTTGAATATTCTAGTACTTTTAGCTACCCTCTATCTGTGTCGTCTGTAGACTGCTGCTAACTCTCCTTCATTATGCTTATGTGTATGCATGCATGTATGCTTTTTAGTGTATAATTAATGTATTTCTACTTTGTATTAAGATGCCAAAGACAATGTAGGTTTTTGATTAATTCTATATAATGAAGAAAAGTAGTATAATCTAACGTTGGGTTTCTCTTCCCTTGTATAATTAATGTATTGGCACGACGAGGATTAAAATCACTTATACGTGGATAAGGAGAAATTATTATATGGACCCTTCCCACCACGTCAAAAAATTCCACATCATTATTTTTTCCATATCATTTGTACACTAGGATTATATTTTCCAAATCATGGTGTCGTATCAAATTAAAAATAAATTAGAGTTTATTATTTCCTTTTTTTCTTCAAGAACGATAGCTTCCTCCACTAACCCTAAACCCTAAACCATAACCCTAAACTCTAAACCCTAACCTTAAACCCTAAACTCTAACCCTAAACCCTAAACCCTAAACTCTAAACCCTAATCCCTAACCCTAAACTCTAAACCCTAATCCCTAACCCTAAACCATAAACCATAAACTCAAACCTTAAACCTTAAACATTAAACCCTAAACCCTAAACCCTACGCTAATTGAAGAAATTAGAGAAGATGATTTGGAAATTATAAATTTGAGTGTGTAAATGACGTGTAAAAAAATAATGACGTGGAATTTTTTTTATTACTAGGGACCATGGATGACGTGATGGGAAGGGTCCATATAATAATTTTTCGTGGATAAGATACACATATAGCAGATTTAGAAATTCATAAATGGGGTTTAAAATATTTTTTCTTAAATGGGTATGAAAAAGAATCCCTTTACATACATAATAATTTTTTTTAAATAACACTAAATTATATCTGTTTTTTTATAAAAAATTAAGAAAAGGATGCAGATGCACCCCACCCTATTGGAACACAACTAAGCATCATTGAGATCTTTCTATTTTTTCTTAATGTAGTGATATAAAACTGGTCCAAACATGACATTGATTGAACTCGAAATAATTTAGAAACTTTTAAACTTGAACTGATTCGATTTAAAATCAGTCCAATTGAAATGGGATGGTGGGATGATTCACTAAAACTTTTAAAGTAAGGTAAAATGTTTAAATCTTGATTTTGTGATTGTGATACAGTAAATTGAAATGGAAAGATTGTTCTATAATAAATTTTTACGGTAACTGATTTAGATTACTCAACCCATAAATTAGATACATATGATTATACGAATAGAAATCTTCTGTCATTTTCGGTGCCCCTATTTATGCTCTCACACTGAAAAATAGATTTAGGGTTAAGGCTAGGATTTAAGGAATTATGAGTAGGGTGTATTTTTAAGGTTTATAATTTAAACTTTAAAATTTAAAGTTTGGACTTAAATTTTAACTTTTTAATATTAGGGCATAGAAATGGACACGAAAAAAAGACAGAAAATTTTTATCCATAATGTCAAACTTTGGGCCATTTTACACAATACGTGAGCCGTTTAAGGGCTGAAGAGCATCAGGCTTTAAAGGTATACCTTAGTATGACACCCTACAATCCGAGGCCAATCCTAACTTTGGACCAGGCATGCCACCCCAAAATACCCACCTTGAATTAGATTATGAAAATTTGAAGTCATTTTTTTATTAGATTATGGTAGTATCCTTTGTATCTACTTGTTTCAGGGTGTTGATCATAATAGGATTCGAATTTATACAAAATAAAGTATTATAAGCATTCTTAGCCACTAAATCAAGTAGTAAATCTCAAATTTTAAGTTATTTTAGTTCAGATTTATTTAAGATCAGTGCAATTTTAATTAAAATTTGAGTCATTTTGAGTTCACCTTCTATGTTCCAAGTATCAAGATCTTCTTACCGAATCATTATAGGTTAGGACAATTTTTATTTTCAGTATCTGATCACTTTGAAATCAAGATACTATTATAGGTTACTAGTTTTAGTCATTTCGGGTCTAGACAGGGACAAAACTATTTGCCTCTCCACTTCGAAGAAATTTTTTTCACCTCTGTCCTTCAGTTTATTTTTTTAAAGATTAATTTATTTATAAATTTATCCTACTTTTATACATTTATAATTTGTCCCCAAACCTCAAATCGTGACTCAGTCCTTGTGTTTAGATTATTTCATGTTACGACATTAATTCAAACTAGAAATACAATCATTTGTAACCATGAGTGCATAAAGCGCATATCTCCTCACATTCTCCCAGAACTCCTCCATCAATGGCCCATCAGGACCCAAAGCCAAAGCCTTTGGAACGTCAACTTCCATAAGGAACCAAGCCAAACCTAGAGAAACAGCCCCCACTACGACAAACCGTGGGAAACCACTCGATGGAACTTGTGCGAGTCCTCTTTTCTGGACCAGTACTACTGGCTTGTCTGTTATTGCGGTGGTTTCAGGTGGTGTGCTCCGAGACTTGATGTCGAGACCACGGTTGCTGTTGTGAGTCTTGAAGGTGATGATGCGTGTGGTGGGAGGTTGAAGGGGGTGAAAATGGTGGGGAGTTTGAGCGGAGAGGTCTTCATTTTGTTGGAGAGTTGCAGAGATTTTGGGCTTGTTCTAATGGCTTCTACATTCTGCAGTGCGGACTGCCGAGTGTGTGAATAGCAGTTTCTGAGATTTTGGTAGATTATGGACGAACTTAAAAAATAGGCCCCTAATTAAGGGTGAGTGTTCGATCGAGTTAAGTTGATTAAAAAAATTTCAAGTTATGCGAGTTTACGAGTCCTTACGACTCGAACTTAAAAATTTATCTACTAAATACTAAAATTTTGAGTTATTAGAATTTTTAATTTACAACTCAAACTTTATTTGAATTTTTTTCGAGTCAAGACGAGTCGAGTCGAAAAAATCAATTTTTTCGAGTCGAGTGGAGTTTTGCTCACCCTTTCCCCTAATAACGAGTATTAGAAAACAAAATTTTGAAATTAAACCCTTAGTAACAAGTGATATATAAAAAAATAGGCCCCTATTACTAAATTTTGAAATAAAATGAATTTTAAGAGTATTCTTGTAATAACAAATATAGGGGGAAATGGAACCCTACTCGTAATAACAAGTATTAAAAAAAAGGCTAAAGGGGTACTTTTGTCCCTGAGTTCGACCCAAAAATGTAATTTCGCCCCTCGCCGAAAAGTGCACTCGATGTGGCCCTCCAGTTCATGAAATCGATCAAATTGACCCTTTGGCCGATGTTGACCGTTACGGTGCTGACGTGGCAGTTAACGGTGATGACGTGGCAATCCATGATGCTAACGTGGCGGTCAACAATGCTGACGTGGCAGTATACGTGGGATGATGACGTGGTAGGAGAGGCTGAATTGATTATTTTAACTGAATTCGAGAGCATAATTGATTTTTTTTTCCTGAGTTTAGGGGCATAATTGATTTTAATCAAAAGTTCGATAACTTATTTAATATTTAAGTTGAAAAATAAGAATTTATGAAATTATTAAAATTTTAAAATATTAAAACTAGATAAATAAATTTATTAAGTAAAAATAATTAAAAAAAACAAAGTGAAGACGATCAAAATATTCTTCAATTTTTAATAAAAATAAATAAAATATTCAAAAAATTACTGAAAATAAAAATTATATAAAAAATTAAAATATATTATGAATTAAAAAAGATAAAATTTAATCTAAAAACTTAATAATTTTTTTTATAAATTATTAAAAAATTAAACACTTTTATCGAAAAAATTCGACTTCGTCATTTTGAGTATTACTATTCATTAGATTTTTTTTAGTGGAATCAACATTGTACTAGAGTAACAATAGAATTCAATTTTTTCCCGTTTTTTTACATCAAATTGATGCTCATTAATATTTGATGTACAGAAATGAAAGAAAATTTTGGCTTTATTAATACTTTAATACAAGGATGTCTCAATTGAAAATATGTTCAAGAAACATTAGTACGCGTAGCATAACGAGAAACAATCGAAAGATTCTCTAATGGTTTATAAATATTTTTTAATTTTTTATATTTATAACTTTAATGTTTTTACTTATATTTAATTCATTATGGTGTTTTTATTTTTTTAATATTTTATGAATATTTAAATATTATTTAAATATTAATAGTTTTTATTTTTTTAGCTTAAAGATTAAATAAGTTATCGAACTTTTAATTTTGCCCCTAAACTCAGGAAAAAAAATCAATTATGCCCTTGAATTCGGTTAAAATAATGAATTCAGCCCCTCCTGCCACGTCATCATCCCGCGTGTACTGCCACGTCAGCATCGTTGACCACCACGTCAGCATCATGGACTGCCACGTCATCACCGTTAACTGCCACGTCATCACCGTAACGGTCAACGTCGGTTAAAGGACCAATTTGATCGATTTCATGGACTGGAGGGCCACATTGAGTGCACTTTTCGACGAGGGGCGAAATTACATTTTTTAGTCGAACTCAGGGGCAAAAGTACCCCTTTAGCCTAAAAAAATTTAAGAGTAGGGCTCTAATAACAAATATTAAAAAAGATAGGCCCCTAATTACAAGTATTGAAAAATTGGCCTCATAATAACAAGTATTAAAAATTTTGTATCCTAATAATAATTATTGAAATAACAATAAATAATAAATGGGCAATGTGCAGGATAGAGGCCCTGTGCAGGATAGAGGCCTAAAATAACAAGTATTGAAAAAAATTATATCCCTAATAAAAAATATCAGAAAAATTTAAATTTTAAGAATAAAATTCCAATAATAATTATTAAAAAATTAAATTTTAAATAATAAATATTAAAAAAATATTAAACTTTAACTATAAATATTTAAGAAAATGGGCCATGTGCAGGATAGAGGCCCTGGGCGGGCACCCCTATTGCCCATGCTCAGGGACGGCCCTGCAGTGTGTGGTTATTATGAGGGGATGAACTTTCATTTTCGATCCTATACACCTTATCCTTTTATTGCAGCTAAGAAGAATACGTTTAATTAGGATGTATTTTTTTTAATAATAAAGTTTTTCACGCATATTTTTAATTTTTTTTTATAATATACATATTTCTTATAGATAAAATGATTTTAATCCGAATTTTTTAAAAATATTTTAGACTAGACCACTTATTGTGTTTATTAAGATGTGATTTAATATAGTTAATTTTGGGTTTGATTTATTTAAATAGTTTTATTTAGGGTTTAATTTTTTGAGTTGTTTTGTTTAATTAGATACATATTAATTTGAATATAATAATTTGAAGTTTGGATTTAGATTTAATTTTTTTTATAATTTAGGTTTGAAATATTGTGGTTCTCTTTAGTTTTTCTTCCTTGTTAGTGATCTTCTTTATTTTTTATTTAATTTGAAATTTGGATTTAGATTTAAACAACCTCAAATTTTTAAATTTCTAACTTCTAAAACCTAAATCTTGATTTATGTCGATTTCGCCGCCAATTGTCACGTCGTCACCCACCACATCGGTCGTCAGACCATCACGACCATTTTCTCCACCTCCCCGTCGCCGGAAATAGACCAACACCGTGCGAATTGCCGAAATTGTCGAATGGTTCTTTTGAATGATTCGCGATGAACAGCAGCTAGAGGGGCGATGAACAACATGTGAGTTGTTCGACAATGGGAGGGAGCTTCATTTTGTCGCCGGCAATGCAACTAACACTAACGGGAGTGGTCGAATTTGGGGACTATTTGAAATTTCAGGATATATTTTTATTTTGTTTTATTAATTTTATTTATTTTTAATATAATTTTTAGAATTTTCAAGAGATGACATGTGTTCTTTAACGAAAAAAATTAACGGCGAACTTTAAATGAGTCACGGAATGAAACTTTAAGTCCCAATTTAGCCCGAAAAATAATTTGAGCACCTAACTGAAAAAATCATAGTTTAAACACCTATTTACCTATTAAGCCTTAATTTAAACTAAATTTTAAAACAAGGTCCATTCTTATGTCACACCATTTCATCATTAGTTAAACAAAACATTGCGGCGCCTTTGGCATGCAAAGACACTTTAAAATTCAAACACCACCACCCACCCAAATCAACACTTGTCCTTTCTCAAAATTCAAAATCTCTCATTTCCCCCACAAAATTTCAATGAACACTAAACCCCTTTCAAATCAGTGTAACCAGAAGTCCAGAACCGACAGAAACCTTAAACAAAACCACATAATCTCCAAGTACCCTTGTCCCTGTAAATGGCGACCCGCTACAAGTCGTACGATTCCTGCTCTTCCACCTCATCCTCCATGGAGCTCAACACTTCCTCTTCAGCCAAACCCAAACCCTCTTTCTCCAAAGCCCTTGTCAAATCAAACCAGTTGAACGTAACCCAAGGTTGCCGGAGCAAGACCAAGGCCGCCACCACCGCCACCACCACCACTCACCACAACTTGACGAGCATGGTGAAGAGTCTCGTCGCCAAAAACAAGACAACGAATCAGCTTGTCATTCCATCCGATGTCCTACCCGAGGGTCTCAAGAAGACTTCTAGAAAGGGAACTGCTTTCACGGCGTTGCAGAGGAAGCTGTTCGGTAATGGCTCCGCCGATAAGGAGTCGAGGGCATTGACGGAGGTTAAAGGGAATACTAGGACATTGGCTATGGTTTTGAGAAGTGAGAGGGAGCTCTTGACAGGAAATAAAGAGCTGGAGACGGAGATTGCTTTGCTCAAGTTTCAGCTTCAAGACAAGAACACAGAGGTAACCGTAAAAGAGTCTTCACAACTCTAATATAAATATCATTTCATTGCTAATATAATTGTTTCGAGTTCGAGTCATTCGGGTTTGAGGCTTAGATTGTTGGGGTCAAGTCATTTCGGGTTTAGATTGTTTGGTGTTTGAGTCAGTTTCGAACTTGGATCAATTCGGATCGGATTCGATTTTAGTCTAGATTAAATAAGATAAATTTTCGAGTTCAGATTAGAATTTAATATAGATGGTATCTTGCAGGCTGAGAAGCTGAAAGATTTGTGCTTGAAACAAAGGGAAGAAATCAAATCGTTGAAAAGTGCAGTACTGTTTCCGGACACCATGAATTCTCAGCTTCAAGAACTTGTAGAATCGCAAGGTTCGGAGCTGACACAAGCCAAACAACTGATCCCGAATCTCCAAAGACAGGTTACCTCTCTTACAGAACAACTCCAATGCCTTGCCCTGGATCTTCATCAGGTAATAATCACACACAGGCAATCAAATTATAAGAAATGGATTCTTGTAGTTAATGTATGCTTTTGGACAGATGAAAGCCGATAAGTATTGTGCCGAGGCATGTCACCGGTGGCAGGGTAGCAGCTCTCCTATAACGCCCGGATTCGATGGAGATGAGCATTCTGATTCTTTGGTAAGTAGATTGTATGCTAATAGAGCTGTCAAGTTCTGAGCTGAACTCGAAAATTCAACTCGAATTAATCTGAATCCGAGATTTTCAGGAATTCAGTTCTGGAAATCCGACAACTCCCGGTAGTCCAAGTGACTTGGTCCTTGAAGATTTGAATCCCTGTTTGACACCTTACTATGCCAAGACAAAATCCAAGGTAGACAATACTTAAAAATTCTTACTTTGTATGACATTCAGATAATAGCTTGGATGAGTTTCCTGCAGGAATTTGATGAGATTGATGGCTATTACTATGAGAACAACAAAAAATTGTTCAATGCCATGGACAGTTACAGATTGCCATCGGGATTCGAGTAGCGGAAGACGGCGACGCCGTCAACTGAATCACACATTTGTTCGAATCATAAGTCGACATTTGTTCGAAATTTGATCCTTGATCAACCCCTATCTCTTAGTAATAAAGAAAATACTTGGTAGTGCTCGGTTGAGCCTTAATTTTGTTTCGTTCTTTCGAATATTTCATTCAGTGTATTCGACCATGGGGAAGAGATGTGAAGCAATTCTAAGTAATGGACCAGAACTGTAAACACAGACTTTATTTATTGAAAAACCAAACCAAAATGTCAAGCACAGACATAAGTTGTGCAACAGTTTTATTTGGACCGGTGCCCTGTCTTATTCATCCGCTCAGCTCAGCTCCTCTCCTCAAGCCATGCCTTTGCTAGTTGCAGTCCTAATTATCTGAAAAAGAGCTGCCAAGCAAATGTAAATCAGAATTTAGTCCTCCATTTTCAATACAATTCTAGATTGTAATAAAAATAAGGCTTAATAGGCAAATAGGTGCCCAAACTATGTACTTTTTTCTAGTTAGGTGCCTAAACTATTTTTCGAGTTAAATTGGACCTAAAATTTCATTTCGTGACCCATTTAAGGTTTGTCAATAATTTTTTGTTAAAAGACACGTGTCACCTCCAGAAAAATCTAAAATTATATTAAAAATAAATAAAATTAATTAATATTCAAAAAATCTCTAAATTTTTTAGATTTTACAAAACAACCCCAAATTTCAAAATCCCTAAACCCCAAAATCTAAATCACGATTTGGGTCGATTCTGCTGCTGATTTCTATGTCGCCGCCCACCAAATCGGTCCTCAAACCATCACGACCATTTCCCCATCACCCCGTCGCCGAAAATCAACTGATACCGTGCGAATCGACGAAATTGTCGAATGGTTCTTTCGAACGATTTGCGGCGAAACACGACAAGAGGGGCGACGAACTACGTGTAGGTTGTTTGGCAAGGGGAGGGCGCTTTATTCCGTCGCCGGCAACGCGGCCGGCAACGACGAGAGTGGTCGGATTTGAGGGGTTTAGGGATTTAAAGACTATTTTGGGGATATTTGAAATTTTCATGATACATTTTTTTTATTAATTTTATTTATTTTTAATAGAATTTTAGATTTTTGTGGAGGTGACACGTGTCCTTTAAAGAAAAAATTAACGGTAAACTTTAAATGAGTCACGGAATGAAACTTTAGATCCCAATATAGCCTGAAAAATAATTTGGACACCTAACTGAAAAATAATTTGAGCACCTAATTTGACGGTTAAGCCTAAAAATAAAAGGGCGGAAAGGGAGCCTACATGATCCAACAACCACAAAGACGAAGAAGCCGAGAAGAATTGGACCAACAGGGTAGCCATTGCCTTTCTTTGCCGAGCTTTCCACGGCTCCCCTCTTCGTGATATTCTTCTGAAACTTCGCAATCTTCCTTCCCGCTAGGCGTTTTGAGGTTGTCTTCAAATACCATTCACAACATACAAGTGCAAATTCAACAGAGTACAATGACTTATGTTGTCCAAAAAAAAAACAGAACAGTGAAGTTTTGAGGATAAACTAGAACAGAGACATAGAACTTACCATTTTTTTCAAGTTTGGTTTTGCGTTTGTTGAAAGCAGCAAGGAGGGTTTGTAGGGTTTGTTAATGGGAGAAGAAAATAAAGGAGGAGATGGGGGTGGTTGCGGACAAGTGCCGGCTGCTATGGTTTTCCAAGCGAAACGTGGGGGCTGTTCTGCTCTGCTCTGCTTTGTCGTCGTCCCCTGCTTTTTGTTTATGTACGTTAGGTTATTGAAACCACGTCTGGTTTTATGTAGGAAAATGACAAGATGTAAGGTAAGAAAATAAAACAAAGATGGAAGTTTTAATGTTGTTAGATTATATTACTTAATTAGGCCCTGAATCTGCTATTTTACCATAACAGAGGTAAAGAGGAATGACTCCTATCTTTAAACTTTCTTCTAATTTTTTATTTAACCATTAACACCATGCTCATACGCTCATTAATCTGGATCGAATTTTACAGAGGCTCAATATGAGACCAACCCTTCCAGCTCGATTTTTTTCATTCACAATGTAAGAGTTTGAAATTCTAATCTTGGTTCAAAGACCTAACGTCCTATCTCGCTAGACCAATCAATTAATAGTTTATTAAACTTTATTCTAATTTAAAGTGTTCTTTCATGTTAGTCATTTTATTCACTTTTCTAGGCTTAAGTGCTGAAAGAACATAGTAAAATATTATTTTTTTAAGCAAAAACCTTGTGAAATAATTAAAAATCAATTGGTGAAACCAGAAAGATATATTGGCCAATATTAAATTATAAAATGTTGAGTGATTAAAATATAATTTTATCGTTGTTTGAGCATATGTATTTGGTCGGTTGACTAAGTTGTTCATTTTGTTCTATTATATTCCTTTAAGTCATGAGTTCTAGACCGACTGGAAACTCTCCCTTCCTTCCCCTCCTCTCTGGGTATGATTAGGATTATATTTAGGATTTGTCAAAAAAAAATTATCATTGTTTAACTTGTATTATACTCCGTCAATTTTAAGGAGATTAAATTAAATTTTTCTCACTTTAGGGGACAAAAACGAAAATTTATCATGTTTAACTTTTAAACATTAATTTTATAAGGGACTAAAGTTGGTATTTATTCATTTAGAGGCGTCATGGCCCCTTCCAATTTGTCATCCCCTCGTATCACCCATTGCCTTACCTTGAAATGATGGATCAATTGAAATCTTATTTTTTTTACAAACTTTTAACATTTCAATATTTTCTGAAATTTTCTTAAAAACTTTTATTGCTTTCAAATAAAATTTCAAATATTTTACGAACTTTTAAAAAATAATTGTTATATGGTATCGATTTTAGATCGGAATAGAGTATTCCGGCCGGTATCAGAATTAATATGGTAATATTTAGATGGGATATGATCAAGTTACATAGAGTTACTATAGGATGAATGAAATGTATGGATGAGATTAACAATAAAAAATATAAAGATTATCACTTGGGAAAAAAAAGATACGGAAATAATCTGAGCCATTAATTACCATCATTCAACGGTCCAAAAATTGTGTAAAAGTAATTGAGTTTTACTCAGTGTAAGTTGATCCTAACCCTATTTAGATTGCCCAGAGAGATTGAATAAATATTATTTATTTTAAATATATATAATTTTAAATTTTAAATTATACTAGTTCTTCATATGACAAATTATTTAAAATTTGGATATATAATTAATTTTTGAGTAATTATACCATGCATTGGTGGTGGAAATATTTTGTTTCCACAAACGGCCTAATTTTAGGGGTTAGAGATTTAGTTTAGAGTTCATAGTTTAGGGGTTTATGTTTATGTGCTTAGAAGTTAGGGGTCGTGAATTGAATTTAGAGTTTAAGGTTAAAATTTAAGGGTTATAAGTAAAAACCTAAATCTCTAACATATTACACTAAACCCTAAATCATAACCTCTAAACCTTAAACTTTAACCCTAAATCTCAAATTCTAATCACAAACCCTAAATACTAAATCTCTATACGATAAACCTCAAATTAGATCTCTAACACCTGAAATTAATTCGCTTGTGAAAACAAAATATTTCCACCGCTAGTGCATATATTTTCCCTTAAATTTACCCTTAAGCTGCTACTTCTATGGTCTACCCTCTTTCTTGCTTGCAGAGGAGTGGAACATGAAAAATTACACATGAAAAATCCATGGGCTTGAATGAGTACCAATTTCTGTAAAAAGAACCAGCCTTCATATTCATTTATTGTGAATTGGATTCCAAAACTGATAAACCCCACTTTTGTTTTATCATCATTAACTTATATTATATATATATATGTATATGTGTGTACAAACATAAAAATACAGAAAAACCATGAAAATTACCCTATAAAAGTGAAACAAAGTAGTACATTTCGGCACCCAGATTCTACCAGCCGGAGTTGTTCTTGGCCTTATTGCTACCGTGTAAGCGGAACAGGCCGAATGCAGAGATACAAGATAGGACCACCATGATCATGCAAACAAGCAGCGCCACCGCTATTCCTTCACCTACTTGGTTACAGAATTTCCCGTACAAGTTGCATATCACCATCCATTGAAGCTGTGTTTGCCCCAATTTGGCAAACACCGCTGATTGTGCGGCGGCTCCCACAGCCGCCACATTCAAGTATGCCAGGGCCTGCAACAGAACCATCACAGGTTAGTCAGAGAGAGGTAGGATTCTCTTACATCAGTTCTACACATTTTTTAGACAGTTAACGATTCAACGATCCAAAAAATAATATAAAACTAAATAAGGTTTACACGATGTCTCTACTCTATGTCGGCTCATTCAAGGCATGTCACTACATATAATCTCAAAAAAGAAAAGTTCCAATGGCAAGGTGTAATTGGCAACCAATCAGGGGCACTCTATTGCCTCCTTCAATGTAAAAAAAAATCAGATGTTGGAGGTTGTTAAGGTCTAATTAGGGTCATTATTGAGCCAATCCGAAATCGAATAGTGAGAAGAAAGGTTAAGGTCTAATAAGGGTTGTTATTGAGTTGACCCGAGTTCGAACAGTGAGAAGAATCTTGACCTCAGATTAACTTGAAATTCAACTCCAGCTCGAGTCAATCCTATTCTAGAAGCTCGAGCTTGTCTCGAAGTAAAATCAAACTATTTAAGATCAGTTTGATTAAACTCCTTTACATGATTTATGTACTCAAATCTAAGTTTGAACTCTTTCCATATACAACTTGAGCTTGACTCAACCAGTAGCAGATCCAGAAATATTTCTTAGGATAAACACACATAAAATCTCAAAATTTTAAAGTGAACACAACTCATAGAGATAAAAAAAATTAAGAACTAACATACACGTGAATCCGCCACTGAACTCAACAATAACTGAATCGGATTCAAATTTTATTTGAATCGAACTAAAATAACTTACAAACACAAATATATGCAAGTGTAAACTACAACACAACTCTCCAATGTTCATTAAATTTTAACATTATCTTCTATATGCATTATTAGCCAACATATCACCACAGAATTCCCTCCTCCACCCACCAGCATTAGTTAGAGATTTTGGAAACCGCGTGAAGATCCTGTCTTATCTAGTTGGTCAAAATTCATTTTGTGGCACACTAATAAATGTGTTTCAACAAACGAAAACGTTTCGAATATAGACCATAAAACAAACACGGAATAATACAAACTATTAGATCAACCAATAATCTCCATGCACCAACATGAATGACCAACGTTTATTCTGATAGAAAACCTTCTTAGAGAGGTCCACGTAATAATATTAATTCTCAAAGAACCAACCTATTTATGACAATGTTAATGTATTAGGTATTAGTTGCTTGTTTCCATTAATGACAAGCATCTTCCCCTCATTATTACATGCAGACATGCTGCTTGACTTCTCGTACTGTTGCAAGCTAGGGTTTTCATTTTTTTCAAGACAGTGCATTGATATAAAGGCTTAACAGGCACCAGCAACGGTAGCACCTACCACCCTGACAAATACGTTAAGTTCAACATTCAAAGCTTGTCTAACAAGTAATAACAAATGTTGGGACCAATCTTCCCTTTTCCTTTTTCAGTTTCTCTTCCCTTTTCCCTACCACTTGAATGAAACAATTGTGGTTCAATTTTTTTTGATTAATTAAGTTGTGAGGGATTACATTCTCATGGCGGGATTTGAACCCATATAAAATATGGTAAGATGAGTATCTTTAGCTCGTAGATATTTTTACAACTTTTTTTAACCTTATTTTGGCTTAATAACATTCGGTTTACCTCCCCAACCATGTTCGTTTTCCAATTTACCCCAAAATTATGAAAAATTATAAAAGATGAGCATCCTTAGTCACTAGGCATATTTTTATTGATTTTTGGAGTAAACTGTGAGAAAATGATAATTTAAGTATCAAAGTGGAAAAAACGAGAATAGTTGGGAGGCTGGAGTGAGTATTAATCCCTTTTTTTTCTTTCATCTATTAAGTATTAATCATAAGCATCTTTTTTACTATTGAATTTAATAGTGGTTATATAATTGAACTAAAAAGCAATATAACTTTACTATTGAACTTTAGTTTAAACTTCAATTATACTATTAAACCATTAAAATCAATGATGTGAACAAATCTTAATGTTTCGTGTGCGATGACGTGGAGTGATTTCAACAACTCATATTGGTATAATTTGAGACTAAACTAAAGTTCAGTTCTAAAAGTATTAATTTTTAGTTTAATGGTATAATCGATACTAAACTTAAAGTTCAATCGTATCTAGTGTAGTTTAATTTTTTTTCTTTTTCTTTTATAAAGCATGTAAGCATGAAAACAGCAAAAGGAAATGGTTAAATGAATCCTTTACCCAATTCTGGAAATATGTATAATTCTGCTGCAGAAACATACACAAACATATATGTATATATATAGATATATATGGTATGGCCTATGGGGGAGATGCATGCAAAGAGAACAATACAAAAGAAAGAACACAACACAACACAAACATACCTGATCTCCAGAGAAAATAGCCAAAGCCAGAGGCTTACTGAAAAGCACACTTCCTCTCACCATACCCACAACGCAACGCGCTGCCTGTACCAACGAGTAGGCTGCAGATATGCCATTGGCCACCACCAAAAACCTGAGTAAAAATGTAACACCAAAGTTGATCAACAACAACAACAGCAACACAAGTTGGAAACTGAGAGGAAAGGGTCTTACACAAGAGCTTTCATGTCTGTAAATCTGGCTTTCTTTTGAATGGTGAAGATTTCCTTGACCTGAGAATCTGTTCCCACAAGAACAGCTGCAAGAACACTGAGGCCACATATCAAACACCTTAAGGCCAGCTCTGTAACTCTCAATCTTGTGTCGACGACCTTCAAATGAGTGCCGTGGTATACTGGGACATTACCGGGACTAACACCCACACCCAAATAACTCATTTTTGTGCTTAAATTCAACACGTTTAGGACCCTAACAGAGAAGGAAGAAGAAATAGAGCAACCCAGAAGAACACTGTAGGTACACGGTAGACCTAACTAAATTACCAGGGCCGCCACCCTAGTACAACCTTTCCCTTCTTAAATAGGCTTGGTCGGGTGGATGTGTAGAATAATAATAGAGAGTAAATAATAGAGTTTTTCTTGTGATTTGCTTGAAAAACGGTATGAAAAAAATAATATTATTTTACTATTATAAATAAAAATGATAGAACTAAAGAAAATTATTCCATGCAAACTCAATGAAGTTAAAAGCTAATGTATAAAGGATTCATATCCATTACACTAGCGGTGAAAACTTTTAGTTTTTACAAGCGCCTTAATTTTAGGGTTTAGAGGTTTAGAATTTAGGGGTTAAGGTTAGGATTTAAATGTTAATGTTTAGGTTTTAGTGTAATATGTTAAGGGTTTAGGTTTTAACGAATAAACCTTAAATTCTAACCCCTAAACCTTAAATTCTATTCACAATTCTTAATTTCTAAATTACTAAACTTAAACCCCTAAACCCTAAAATTAAAGCATATTTAAAGTTTAGGGTTTAGTTTCCACCACCAGTGTATCAAATAATTATCCTTGTATAAAAACATATTTTATCTTTTTTTTTATACTCCTCTCTATTGATATATTAAAAGTGATGATTTGAAGGAGAGTAAGACATGTTCACTCTCTCATATTTATTACAACAATCATATTATAAATTAAGTCGGAGTTTATGTATACATTTTATATTTATCATTATTTATTTGATCGGTGATGTGATGAATGATTATAGTTTCTCTTTTATTTTTTTAAATAATACAATTTATATATTGTTAAAAGAAAAAGAGTTAATTACATTACGTCAGCAAATAATGATCATCATTCTAAATCATTTTCTAAAGTTTTAAACGTTTAAATTTCATCCTCAAACTATAACTCTTATTATTTGGCACAAAGTTTAAAAATATCTCTCACATTTGACTGAGTAATTATTTTGGCCTCTATTCTTTTTTAAAGCATTCTAACCCTCAACGTTTCATTTAATTTCAGTCAAAATGACCCCACCACGGATGAAAACTGTTAGTCAAGTAATGATAAATGACTAGAAATGACATGAAAAACCTACATAGTAGTGCACACTGACATTGCAGTGTCATATAAGCAAATGTGTTGACTTGAAAGAATGTCACAACAGTCAAAAAATAATTTTATAAAATTATCTAAAATATAAAATTATTTTTTTGCTGATGTGCCATTCTGTCAAGTCATTTCAAGATGTTCATTGTCAGTTGACTAACAATTTTCATCTACAAAAGGGTCATTTTGACTCAAAATGAAACTTTAAAGGATAAATTGCTTCAAAAAAAAAGAATATGGGCCAAAATGACTAATCAGTCAAACGTTAGGGGCATTTTTTGACATTATGCCTTATAAATTGGTCCCCAAACTTTTAAACGTTCCAATTTCATCAAATTATTGTTTATGCCATATCATATATTACATAATACACATCAATGTTTACATGGAAATTCATAATTTTTCTAACGGTTTTATTAACACAGGATCTGATTAGTATATACTCATAATTTGATGATGAAATTAGAATGTTCAAAAGTTTTGGGACCAATTTAGAATAAGAGCCATAGTTTGAGGATGAAATCAAAGGTTGGAACCAATTTATAATAGGAGCCATAGTTTGAGGATGAAATTAGAGTTTTAAAAAGTTTAAAAACCAATTAAAAATTAGAGTCATGGTTTGAGATGTGTGGTGCAATTAACTCGGAAAAAAAAAAACTAACCAAAGAGAGAAATGGAGTTTGATTTTTTTTTTTTTTTTGTTTCTAAATATGTGGGGATAGAGCTTTGCTTAGTTGTGGGAGTGGGAGATGATCGAACGTGGTCAAACAAAGAGGCTCAAATAACGCACGAGGCATAGAGGAAAAGAGAAGCCCATCTCTTTTCTCTTGTGTACAGACTGAGACCACACAGTCCCACACACACAACCGAGGGGGCATTAATGGTGTCTTGACCTTCGCATTAAAGGCCATTGTGTGGGAAAAGGTGAATCAAACGCAATTTGCATATCCAACAGTACACTAGAAGGAGGTTTTGTTGTTCCAAGAAGGTAAGGGAGACTGTCAATGTTCGAAACTCGTGATTATATCCCTCAACAATATTTTCTTCAAAGTTTAAACTCGTGTTTTCTCATTTGGAGAAGAATGTGCCTTTCAATTGCCCCCAAACCCTTGTTAGTGGTTGTGACTTGAATATAATGAGGACCCATTTCTTCTTCTATGCACGTTGCATCTGCATTCGAGGGTATGAACGAATCATATAGCCTTTAAGATCAACTAGTTATAAGGTTAAGAGCAAGGATGAACAAGGATAAAACAGTTCGGGGGAGTGGGAGGGGGTAAATTGTCTAATCTCAAACTCGATATAGACCTAACAAGTATTTAAACAAGAATACGAGATCAATTGATTAATAAGTCTTATACATATAATTATAAACAAATGTAAAATTTATCAACTATGGTTGGTCAATGGAATGAGGTGCTAGATCTCTTAAGAAGATTGGTAAGAGATTTGAACATTGATGTTGCAAATAGAGCAAACTGGATACGAAGATAACTTCATAATAAACTTATGTAGTATTTGATTCGAATTAGTTAAACAATAAATTAATACATGTATTTATACATGTTGGCCTTTGGAAGAGGAAAGTACTGACATCATTTGAGGCATTTTATCCACATTATTTGCCTAAATGTTTGTGCATATATATATATATATATATGAACGTGAAAGTTCATGCTTCATCTTCTATAAATGCATATATAATATTAAATTGAGAATTGAAATGGCACGACTACCTAATTTATCCTATCGAATCCAATCATAGTAGCATCCTTAAAATTTTAGAAATCTCACACCCTTTAAATTTTTAGTATAAATCTTTAAGAGTTTGTATTTATTGACATAAAATTATGTGTTCGTCCTTACCTGCAATGTTAGAGAAACTAAGCAAGAACAAGCAGTGCCTGTGTAGAGCAGATGCCATTGCAGCTAAAGATGGAATGTTTGGGCATTTTGGTTTACCATTTCCACCAATATTTATATTTACCTAATGGCTATAGAGAAAGTAGCCTACACAAGGTATTGTTTTGCTTTTGTCAAAGTAGAGGTTAATCCAGGAACGAAGTTAGGATTTAATATTAGGAGGGGCAAGAGTCTATTAAGTTATTAAATTTAAAATTTAAGAGGGGTAAAAGCCTTATTTGATTAACATGTAAACTTAAAGAAGATAACTTTTGTTCAAAAGTTTCATATGACTCGACTTTAGATATAATCGAGACTCATGTGACTATCAGACACTCGAGAAATCTCGAAAAAAAAGTAGAGTGTATGTCCATATTATATATGTTGAACTTGATCTAGTTAGCAGTGTGCAATCTCTATTTGTTTTATACACACAGAGTTAAAGCTTTGAATTGTATGGAAGATTGCAGATAATGTTAGAATCCATAACTAAAAAGAAAAAGGGTTAGACAATAGACATCGATACTCCGCAAGAAACTTCGGGTTATGGGCTCGACCCACCCCCGCCCCAGAGTGGGCTTCCTCCTCTTTTACTTTTTTTTTTTAAAATTCAAAAATTCTATTGCTTCGAGTTATTGTTTGATAATTGATATAATTTTATAAGAAGGGTTGAGCATTAAGTTCCTTAAAATAAGATTAGGGGCTCAGGTTGTGAATAGAAAAAAGTAGGTCGTGAGAGTCGCTCCTACATTAAGCCTCTACAAAATTTGATCTGAATTAATCGACCGGTGAGTCAGATATCGTTCATCAACAGATTCTCTATGTTATCTTTTGTCATCTAATTGATTTGTGTTCGTTATAAGATAAGAAGCCGGTTAGAAATCCTTTATTTTTTCAACCCAATCGATCTTTTGATTTTGAAAAACGTCTCCGTAAAATCATAAGATCATATATGAGAAAGCAAACGCCTGCTGGAATCAACTCGATCATCAGAATATAGATTATAAGTTCATAACTCTGAAAATGCTCGAACTGACCAACCAACGACCGGTTCACGGAACAAGAAGTTAAGCAAGGGCCAGGAGATTGATAGAAGAACTTGCCGAAGTCAATGTTGTGTTCAATTTAACTCCGCGGGTTGGCTGGTTGGAAGGGATGATTAAGTAAAAAATTAAAAATAAGTATTGGACATCATTTGAATATTATCTATGGAATTATTTTTTTCACTCACAGTTTACCAATTAATAATCCATAACGTAAATGGTGAGAAGATTTTTTTTCTTAAATTTTAAATAAATTAATAAATCAATTTAATCGATGTACAATGACTTGAACTTGATATTTAAAATTTTTGGTTCGCTTCCATACAATTAAATTAAAGCTTTGTTATCAAATTCATTAAAAAATTATTTTTTTTCAAAAAAAAAACTTTATTATCAAAGGGTATATATATATGGTATAACTACCGATATCTAAGTTATTTTTAGATTAATTTGAATTGAATACTACATAGGCTCATATATAAATGATTAACATTTTCATTAATATTATATAATTTGAGTTGATTCAATAAAAAAATTATACTTCATTTTCATACATTATATTACTTTGGTCATATTCTAATTTTTTTTATAGGAATTGGGGACCTCGTTAAAAACCCCCTTCATATCGATCAATTGTCGAGCATTGATCAATAGCGGAAAGAGGAAAAGAGTGTCCCTATATAAATTTTATTAATAACCAACCAGCTACATATCAAAACGTCTCCTCTTACAAATGAACAAAAAAGAAAAAAATAAACTATATGACGATCAAAACAGAACCAACCCGACTAACCAATGCCCCTTTTGGCTAGACTATCAGCCTCTAAATTACTTAGCCGACTTACAACTCGGAAACAGCATTGCCTCAGCATGCCTAAATCAACAATTTCCTTCGCCAGCTCTTTAAATATAGAGGGACAACAAGCCTGATTTTCGACCCACTTTACAAGGGAGCTACAGTCACTCTCTAGAATCAACCGATAATTGACACACCTGCTATCGGCTACAACCATGGGCAACCCACATTTTGCTGCCAATAATTCTGCAAGTACAGGGGGACCCAATCCGATTGATTTTGAAAATGAAAAAATTACCATACCTTTGTCGTTTCTTACCAAACCGCCGATACCACCAGCGTTTAAATTCAGATTCATGTCACCATCTATATTTAGCTTCAGAAAACCAATTGGAGGAGGGCTCTATGCTGTTGGAACGACACTACACGGGTTATACGCTCCCAAATCTGCCGATGGGGGGTGAAGAACTATGTCTTCGATTGAGGAAGAAGATTCTCAGAACCGAGCTTTAAACCACGAAGCAATTCGAAACTTGATGAGAAACAACAATTGAATGAAGTCCAATGTACTGTTATTGAAAACAATCTCATTGCGCATGAGCCATACAAACCAAATCACTACGGCTGGAACAAAATTCCAGATTGATACACGTGATTTATATGGCCTAATTTCCCACCAAATTATCAGCAGATCAGCAACAGTTTGCGGCATGACCAAAAAACAGCCCCAAAACGAAAAAATGGTTGTCCAAATTCTCCAAGCCACATCACAATGTAAAAATAAGTGATTAATTGATTCCAAAGCTGCTTGACACAGCGGACAAGAATTAGAATCACCCACGTTAATCCCGCGTCTTACCAACAAATCTTTGACCGCAACTCTATTCCATATTACCCACCAAAGAAAAAACTCCACTCTCGGTGGTGCCAAGCCATTCCAAACCAAAGTTTTCAAGTCGAACTTCATGCCATCCGTAGAGGAAAATATTTTAACGCAAGATTTGACAGAATACACACCTTCACCCGTACCTTTCCACAACAGGCAATTCTGAACAATTCCGACAAATTTAACTGATGACAGCACCGAAATGAGAGAATCCCATTGCGCTAACTCCCAATCAAAAAGTCTGCGTCTAAGCTGTATATTCCAAGACCATACTCCATTATTGTTCGACCCGAAGTCACTAACTTTACCGGACTTGTTCAAAGCTAATGCAAAAATCCTTGGAAATTCAGTTTGTAACGGAGATTGCAAAATCCACACATCGGACCAGAACATGATCGACTTACCATCCCCACGTGAAGGCTAAAGTTTTTACGGATAAGTTCCCCAAAATTGTCTACATTATGGAAGGAATTGGAAATACCCCTCCAAATCCAAGATGATAATCGCTGGTTTTGCATATCGGGAATAATCAAAGAGGACTCCCAATTCAGCTTCCCACAAAGGATTCGCTTCCACTCACTATCTCTGTTATTAGCGAATTGCCAAATCCACTTCCCAAGGAGAGCATGCTTATGCACTTCCAAATCACGAATTCCTAAACCACCATCTTCAATAGGTTTACACACTGCTTGCCAGTTTACCCAATGTAACTTTTTCCGAGTAGAGGTGTCTCCCCAAAGAAAACCAGCCATGATACTGATCAATTTTTTGTTAACCTCAGCAGGTAATTTAAAAATAGATAGATAATAAGTAGGTAGAGAGGAGAGCACCGATTTTATCAGTACCAATCTGCCGCTAAACGAAAGGTTTTTACCTTTCCATCCTGCTAGGACCTTGTAGAATTTATCAATAACAGGCTCCCATAATGCGAGAGAATTTCGCTTAGGACCTAAAGGAAGGCCAAGATAATCTGAACGAAAAGATCCCTTTGTGCAACCGACTTTTAGAGCCCAATCTCCAAGAACCTGATCATCCACATTAATGCCGAATAATCTACATTTCCCAAGGTTCAATTGAAGCCCAGAAGCGACTTTGAATACTCTAAGAATACGTTTAATATTCAGCACTTCTCTCAACGATCCACCACAAAAGACCATTAGGTCGTCGGCAAATTGTAAGTGAGAAAGAGGCTGAGCCGAAGTTTCCTTGCCGATATTAAAACCAGTAAAAAGACATGAGCAAACTGCCTTGTCAATCATCAAGTGTAGAGCCTCCCCAACTAAATTGAACAATACTGGGGAAAGCGAGCAGCCTTGCCGCAACCCTCTGGCAATATTAAAGCATGGAGTAGGAGCGCCATTCACTAAGATCGAGATAGATGCGGAAGAAATGCACTTAAAGATCCAATCACACCACCGGATACCAAACCCCATTTCTTACATAACACGAATGAGAAATGCCCAGTCAACGGAGTCATAGGCGCGTCTGAAATCAATCTTAAACACAGCACCCTTTTGACCATTCTTCGACATAAAGTCGATTCTTTCATTTGCTATCAAGGAACAGTCGAGGATTTGTCTCCCCGATATGAAGGCAAACTGAGATTTGCTGACCACAGAATCCATGCATAGTTTAAGTCTACGAGACAGAATTTTGGACAAGATTTTATAAATTCCTCCAACCAAGCTTATAGGCCTAAAATCTTCAATGGAATCGGATCCTAGCCTCTTGGGAATTAGAGTAATAAACGAGTGATTCACTCCGTTTTCCCATTGTTTCCCATCAAAGAAATCGTTACAGAACTTCATAATATCTGATTTAAGAATGCCCCAGAACTTTTTGAAAAAACCTGGGTTAAACCCATCCGGACCTGGAGCGCGCGAGCTGTCAAAGGAAGAAATAGCATTCCAGACTTCATCTTCATCAAACCTTTTTTTCTAAAGACTCTTTCTGCGACTGAGATAATTTCCTGAAGTTTAACATTAAATCATCCACTTCTAAAGTGTTCTTCAAGTTGTACGAATGAGCAAAATAGTTGAAAATATGGTTCTTCAGCTCACTTGGATCCGATACTAATTTACCGTCAATCATCAAAGAGTGAATCGAATTTTGACGTTTACGGTTAAAAGCTACCAAATGGAAATAGCGAGTGTTCTTATCGCCATCCGAAAACCACTGAAGCCTTGAGTTCTGTAACCAAATTCTTTCCTCTTTCCGAATTTGCACCCACAGAAGCTTCCTAAGTGACATAATTTCAGAGGCTGCAGAAGCATGTGCCGTTCCCTTACTCAACTCAAAATCTAATTTAGCAATTTTCTGTTCCATATTAGCGCTTGAAACATTGCCCAATAGATTCTTCTCCATAGACCACTTTTTGATCGCAACTTTACTGCCTTTTAATAGACTCAGCAAACCAATCCTCTTGTTGCTTGATTTCAGTTTCTGTAGATTATCTTTAACAAGCTCGGCGAAACCTTCCACATCCATCATGTAATTGAACAGACGAAAGGGTTTTGGACCCCAATTGCACTCTTGGTTTTTCAATGAAATAGCATTGTGATCGGATACTGAGCGAGGGAGCAACGATTGAACCAAATTGGGGAAGGATGAACTGAACTCAGAATCCACAAGGAACCTGTCAAGGCGAACGTAAGTAGGAATATCCCTATTGCTGGACCAAGTGAAGGATCCGCCGATAAGAGGAAGATCTAGAAGCCCAGCTTCGTGTATGAATGAGCGGAAAGAAGCTATCGAAGCCAAATTGAAAGAAAATCTCTGCTTCTCTTCCTTATGAATATAAGCATTAAAGTCACCGCCCAAGCACCATTCCACACTGTAATTCCTCATAAACGATAACAGTTCGCAAAAGAATTCATCCTTATCAGCTTCAACAGAAGGCCTGTATACATTGATGAACCCAAACCTTGAAGAAAACCCCTGTACTGACCCTATTAATGCGATAAAGCGCTTGTGAACAAAAGACTGTTGAACACACAGCCAATTCGGATCCCATACACTAAGCAAACCGCCAGCTGAACCCGTGGCAGGGGAGAAGATTATTTTTAGATTACTACAACCCAGCCTCCGAATAATAGTTGGACTGAAATCAACCAATTTAGTTTCCTGAATGAAAAGAACTTTAGGCTTCTGTGAACGTAATAGCCTACGGACAACACATGATTTCTCAATCCTACCAAAACCCCGTATGTTCCAAGAAATAATTGCAAATTCCATCGATAGAGATAACCACCAGTAATGAAGATAACAAAACCAACACTAATTACTAGCTTCAATCTCTGAAACTTTTTCCACCAGAGCTTTTTTACCCCTTTAAAAGAAATTCCCAGAATTTTACTTACCCCCCAAACGACAAGAGCTTCCTCAATATAGGTCAGGTGAATCGAGTCATTCGATAGTCCCGCCCCACCAGAGCCACCTCCCGATTGACCCAAATCAATGGAATCACGAACACGGCTGCAGATTGATCTACGATGGCTGGCTTTGTAGAAATTGCCGGACGGACAAACAGATACTGATACATTCACGAGAGAAGGAGAGTGTACCGACACATTTCTATCCCGGTTTGTACAGCTTTTATGGTCTTTGTCCGACAAAACCACCTTAGGATGTAATAGCCGATCATAAGAATCTGGGACAAGATTGGATTGGGAATTTTGCAGAGAAATATTCTCATTTTGGGCTAAAGAATCCTCAACCACCATGTTATTTAGATCCATCTGGTCTAAAGACTTGGCCGGCCCATTTGAGTGAACACAACAGCCCATATGTTCCATCTGATTATGAAGGCATGGCCCCACGGTATTAGGCTCAAACTGATTATCCTTCCCACTAATAACCTCGTTATTATTTGTAGCATGTGGGGAAAAAACTGAATTATCAACGTGCCTCTCCTGGGAATTAAATCCGTTAGCCTCGGAACTCCCACCCACCGCGAAATGCGAGCTGACATTAACTGCCGTTAGAAGAGGAAACTGTTCATCTGCTGGGGGGAATTGGAAGGAGAAGACTCGTGAACTTCTCCCCGGGGGGAAGAAGGGAGCGAGGGTTCCGGCCAAAACTCAGCATCATTCCCTTGAGATATAGTTGCAGAATTGGACTGGCAATCCAGCATGTCCTCCCCCAACTTAACGATCAGCAAAAATGAGCGCTTGTGAACATTAATGCGGATCGATTTAGGAACCACATATTGGCTAGACACTCTAAGAATCATCTTCGCCACTGAAAGATCATGTTTATACTTTGTGTCATCATGGGTTTGCACCAAGGAACCCCATTTCTTGGCTAAGAATGTGAAAAATTCATTAGACCAGCACTGAAGAGGCACCCCATAGATCGACAATGAAGCAAAAAACGAAGGAGACTCCTCCAGTAAAATTGACTCCTCAATAAACTCAAACCAAAACGATAATTCAGCCTTCTTATTATTCCACACATCCCTCTTTTCTTCCATTGAACGAAAGGTAATGAGACAAGCATTTCTCATCGACCCCCACATAGCGATTTTAACATGAATTTGATCACTAGCTAATGCCCTCTCAACGAACTCTAAATCGAAATTACTCTTAACAATACCGGTCATGGAGTTGTCCAACCAGCTGGTATTCTCATTGGACAGCAAAACTTCATCGTCCGCCTCCACTGTCATCTCGTCCACGAGACCGGCATGGGAGTTGATGTCAGGGGATTCCTTTTGTTTGTTTAAAACAACATTAAGATAGGACCTGCCATCCTTTTTCCCATGCCCGTTCTTTTTAGTTGTCTGCGGACCTTCTGTTTTTACTGAGCTTTGAACCCCCTTTAGAATCCAACGCCTGGAATCAGCACCGGAAGGACGCTGATCTTTCCGGAATCTTGATTGAGATACCATGACTAACCTTCCGTCAATGAAGGTTTTATTAACTCTCTTGATAGTTGCCTCCATGCTCCACCTATTGGCAAAATGAACTAATGCAAATGTGTTGTCTCTATATCTAGGTCTTCTGTTGATAAAGGGGATAAAGACTTTCAAGACTTTCCCATGACGACTAAACAGTTCTCATAGAGCCCCTCTAGACACCATCTTACTAAGGTTATCAACGAAGATAGTCCACTTGTCTGAGATCGAAGATGATCTGAAACCCCATTGTTGTTGCCGAAGACCCTTCCTCTACCTCCTTGGACGCTGCTCCTCCTGCCGCTTACCATGTTCCTCCTTATAACTCCACACCTCTTATTATCTAACTTATATTCTAATTTTTTTTAATAAATATAATCCTTAATATTGGTAGAATTATGTAATAAATTTTTAAAATCAAAATTAAATTGACATAATATGTAACTATCAAGAAATAAATTTGTTATTACGTGTAAAAACACTAAAACCGTTATTAATTGCTCACTTTTCCTTTTTGAGATTACCTAATGCCAAAATTTGGGAAATTCAGCTTATTTATATCTACATATATAAGAGAACAGCACAAAGCAAAATTAAGTAATTATATTTATACCCGACCGATGATATAAATTGTTACTATCCAACTCTTTCACTAGTGCTACACCAAGAAACCAAACACAAGTGCTACTTTGTATCATTTGTCACAGATGAAGAGATGTATCAACGTCATCACAATAGTCTGAATCTCGGAATTTGTCGAGATCAACATGCAAAGACGTCGACGACGGTGTCCCCATAACTGTCGGCAACAACGCCAAAAGCGTGGACTCCATGTCCATGCACCCCAAAGTACCAGAACTCGGAGCAGCTGCATGAGACATTGAACCACTAGACCAGAGTGATAGATTAGGTACTTGATCAATTGGTGACGACGACCTTGGTCTCGGTGCAGCCGTCAGCAAGTGGAACAACAACAACCCCGATGGCGGCGACACCCGCTTTCTTAGTAGTTCCCTTTCTTCCCTCATCTCTTTCATTCTCTCCAACTGCCTGAACCTCTCTTGCAATAGCGCGATGGACGACGATTGTGCCGACACGACTTGGTCATTGATGCTTTCCCTTCCCATTTTGTAGCCTTGAGGTAACCTTGGAGGGCATTTACGTGTGTGTATATATATATATAGAGAGAGAGAGAGAGGATGTTGGGATGGTTTATTGTGCCGCACTGCCGCTCGCTTGCTTTTATTAGTTTAAGGCATGCATTTGTAGTTGTTCGATGAAATTCTAAGGTGGGAATTAGAATCGGAAGCTAAGGGGCAAAAGTCCAAGAGGAAAAGGTTGCATGGGGCAACCGAGGGGAGGGGGCTTTGTAGGGGTGGGAATAGATTGGTTCGGGGACAGATTTGTATTCCTCACTATATTTCGGATAGAAATCGTCTACCTTTTAATTATGTCTCTATTGGTGTCTCTACTTTAAAATAGTGGGTTTGGGGTTTAAGGTTGGTGCTTAGGGTTAGGGTTTAGGGAATTAGGGATATAGTGTATTTTTTAGGGTTTAGGATATGAAAATTAGGGTTAGTGCTTAGAATTTAATTTTTAGGTGTTTTTTAGTAGGGGGCATATAAGGAGGCATGGTTAGGGGCAGAAGATTTTTACTCCTATGTTCCAACACATGTAGATACGATTTTGGGTAATCCTCCTTATATATTTTATTGAATTTTTTATCTCTGTATTCATTAAATTCCCACAGTTTTTGTGTAAAATGAACGGCAGAAATAGAGAGAAATAGATTATATAATTAACAAAAAACAATAAATTATTAGAGAGGTTAACCAAACTTAATAAGATTTAAACAAAAGACACAAATATCTTGTAGATATTTTTCAGGGATCCCCACCGTTATTATTTATATGGTTACAGTTCGGTTATCTTCACGGTTCGGAACTTCGAATATAACAATTATCGTCCTCATCCTCATTTGAGCTTCGGTGATAAAACTTTCCCGTTCTCATCCCGTGGGTGAAGGTTTCGGTTATTCTCCATCCCGATAATTTGGAACCCCACAATTTTCGGATATTCCCCATCCAATTTCCACCCTTAGGGCTTTGGGTTCAATGTATGCAAGGCAGAGGCAAAATCAGAGTTAAAAAGGACCAACAATTAATTGGTCTAACGGGAACAATGTCAAGGTTCGAATTCTAACATTATGAATGAAAAAAATTAGATTGAAAAAATCACCTTATATTAAATTTATGTAAAACTCAATCTAAATTAATCGGTCAATAAGTCAGATACAAGTAGTTATCAAAAGTAACGTTAAAGGGAGAGAAAGGGTCCAAAAGAATGTTGAGAGGTAAGCACATGGAAATACGGATTGGAATTTGGAAGGGCATGTTTGGAGCAACAATAGATTGAGTGATACTCTCCTGTCAGACCTATCTTAGCTTGCCCCCAATCCAGACATTCTTTTCTAGCTTTGGAGATTCCGAGAGATGGTGGAGCCTTTCATGGTGGGGTTTTTTAATTTTTCGTGTTCGTTTTACGATTTATATTTTATGGTTGTTTTTTTTAACAATACTGTTTCTAAATTTGAATCTAAGGTCTACTTTTAAGAGTATAATGTGTCTAACTACTACACTCAACACTTATTAGTTCTCTCGTTTTATCCCTTGTTTGTTCGTTGTTAATGATAAAAAGTATCGAATATATACCTATAATTGAACAATAATGTATGACAAAGACACACAGGCAGACAGACTTCCGGACATTCCCTCTCTCATGTTGAAATAGGGTTTGTCCTCAAGCTGTTGGAAGGGAATGGCATGCACGGATGAAAGCTGCAGATGCCAACACTGTTTGGGATTTGAATGCTTCCTCTATCTGCAGTGGAACCCGAAAAACGGATGACAACGGAACGGAACGAGATAATTCTTTCTAATCCAATTCAATGTTCATGTTTTTTTTTATCCCAACTCTGTTTTGAGTGTGGTAGGACTGTAAAAGAACCGAACGAACACGAACGGTAGTATATTTATATTTGTTCGCTTAATTTTTATCGAACAAATGAATGAACACGAACAACTAAACGAACACAATTTCTTGTTCGTGTTTATTTGTTAATGAATGTAACTTGTTCATGTCCGTTCATTAAAATGATAAACGAACATAAACAAACACAAACAAACGAACATAAAAGGACATATGCCGATAAATTTAAACAAACATATGTGAATAAATTTATTTTTTAAAATATAATACTTTTATTATAAAAAACTAATAAATATAAATGGATATTTGTGAATAAATTTAAACGAATATAAATGAATAAATTACTGAACATTCACGAATGTATATGAATGAATGAACAAACGCTTTGTTCGTGTTCGTTCATTTATTAAATAAATGAACATAAATAAACTTTCTGTCAAACAATTCGCATCGTTTGGTTCGTTTATAGCTTTACTGGGTGAAATGGAAAGTGATATGGGGTCATGGACAAGGCGTGCAATTGATGTGTATTGTTATTCTATGTGTTTTGCACTAATTATTAATTAATAATGGTTTAAATTAATTCAAAGTGGGCATATGTATATCATATATATAATATATATTGTAGCCTTTTCTCCATGTTTTGATATTTATTCCTCCACTAACACACATATTGAGAAATAAATTATATATATAATTACTTTATGTAGAGACTAGATTTAAAAAAAAATCACAATAACTTAGAGTGATCCCAACTCTATCATCTTAATGTCGTAAAATGTGTGGATATTTAAAAAATCTTACATTAACTGAAAATTTCAAATTTTCAATTAGTGTTAAACATTCGATTAAGTCAAGTTAAAAAAATCGAATTATTCAAGTTGATCAATCATATTTTATAACTCAAATTAAAATTTAAAAGAATTTCAAGTCGAGTCAAATTTTACTTACCTCAAACTCCTCCACACAACTTGCAGACAAACGAATTGAGCTCGAGTCTCTTACGATAAATAACATCTTCTTTTCCACTCGGCTTTATCGGCACTAGGCCCAATTTTTTTATTTATAAAATTGATGGATTTAGCAGCCCAAATCAATTACAGCAGCAGAAACAGACCAAATCTGAAACACACGGCTTCTAAGAGGCCCAAGAACAACAGAAACAGCTACAGAGTGTTCTGTTCTGTTCAGTTCAGTTGTGTTCTGTTTTTCCATCTAAAGTGAAATCATCGAATTTGAGCAACAATCATCGAAAGAATCAAAGATGAACACAGACATCACAGCTTCAGCTAAACCAGAGTACCCAGTTATAGATCGGAATCCTCCCTTCACCAAGGTCTGTGGCAATTTCAACACCCTCGATTACCTCCGTTTCGTCACCATCACCGGCGTTTCCGTCACCGTCGGCTACCTCTCCGGTAACTTAAACACCATCATCTCATTTACATCATTCAAATGCAATCTGGGTCTCTGAGTTCGATTCAAATGGAATTTGGTTTTGTAGGGATAAAGCCGGGATTGAAAGGGCCGTCAATGGTGACAGGAGGCCTGATAGGACTAATGGGTGGTTTTATGTACGCCTACCAGAACTCGGCTGGTCGACTCATGGGGTTTTTCCCTAACGATGGCGAGGTCGCTCAGTACCAGAAACGCGGATTCAACAAATAGGCTTGTTTCTTTTGCCTTTATGTTTCTTAATTGATTGTCAATAATCAGATTGCTTCATTTCATGTCTTTTTGTGTTGCTGCTGTATTCATAGAGGCTTTTGAACATACACTTTTGGGGTCTAAGTTCCAATTTCCAAATGAATTGTTTTGAAAAGACACCCCTTTTATCTTAATTTCCACCTCCTATTGTTTGCCTTACCAATTTAGTTCGAACCGGATGTATGTTCGTCGATCTACATCGCCTATGTGATAACCGGAGTCTTTCTCTGGTGCTTTTCTTGAGGTTACAAAAATCAGCTTCTGGTGAGAACCTTAAGTGTCATGTTGGGAAGTGAAATACTGATTTGCATATCTGCTGATCGGGGACGGATTTATGTCTTCGATCATGGCGGAATCAGACCGAAGATAGGAATTCATGTTAGGTTCTTTGTCAAGGGGTTGAAAAAGGCAACTTTCACTTCTTAGTGCCGAAGATTCGAGCTTTTCAGCTTGTGTCTTTGTGCTGATATTGCAATCTAAATTCTAAAGGATGCTCACAATCCCAATCTTTTGGAATAGTTCTAGCTTCTTGGTTGGGATGATCCGTCCTTTTGTTCCGGCCAGCTTATGGTTACTAATATATCGATGTTGTAAATATATGCATAAGTCGTGTGTAAATGTGTTCTAGATAGGTTCACCCGATCTAGATGGATCCTGGTATCGCTCGACTTTGGTGAAACGGAAAGTCCAGCTCTATTAGAATCATTTATCACTGGCTTTTTGTTATGAATTAGAGGTATTCTGGCCAGTTTTCTTGGCCATACCTAATCCGTACAAGAGTCTCTTTTCCCGGTTTAAAAGCTTGCTAAACTTGTTCTGGGTTTGAGTGGGTAGGGTTTTCCCTGCTTGCAAAAGGTACATACTTTCAACTTATTATTGCTTCTATCTTTAGTTGAGAACTCAAATTAGACCGCATTTGAGAAGAATATAGGGCCGAAACATTTACGTCCTCGATCGTAAAAACTGTGCCTATTGATGTTCACAACACAAAGGGGTCTTGGATCTTAAAAACTGTCACTAGTGAGTTGGAAGTAGCCATTGATGGAATGAATGAAAAGTGCTTTAACTCGAATATCTGGCAGGTGGGTAAAACGACCAGTCTTTGTGCTCCGGCAACTTAGTTTCGCCCGTCTCCTAGCTGTTGTCTTATTTTTGTGAGAAAGGACTCGACGATTATCCTGAAATCAATGGCTGCATTTCGCAGTCAGGCTGTGCGAAATGTTTGCCATTGTTACTGCCAGTTCTTCTCCTGAACCAATGTCCGAATGCCTGATAATTGGAACATGTTTGCCATACATATGACTACTGTGTTTTACTGTGCGTAGACCGTCGAACCATAGAGCTTTTAAACCCAGAATTTTCACAGTAAACCTATGTATGTATATGTGTGCATAGCTAGATAGATATATAGATCGATAGTTCGAATCCGATCATGACGATATGAAAGTGGAAGCAAAAAGGAAGAACGTGATTCGACTGCAATACAGTACAAATACTAACATTTTGATTGTATCCCATAAGCCATTCCCCATGGCAATCCGGCATCAAGCCCTCCAGCAGATGAACGTGATTGAGAAGAAAAGCAAAATTATGCATTAGACAAGACCACGCATGTTTAGTATTTTTGGAGACCAATAATTTATCAAGTAATGTTACATTTCGAGAATCGTATTCTCAAGTGTATTCTTACCTCCTATAAACCGAGCACACGCATATAATTCATTAGTATTTGTTACTTGAGTAAAAAAATCTAGCCGCTCTATCTTAAATTTCTACCCCATGCAACTTTTTTTTTTAGTTGGTGGTCGGCAACAACTCTTAATATTGGTTGTCGACCACCGGATATATTATTTTTCTTGTTTTTTTATATTTTAATAAGAATATATGTTTTTGTGGCACGCGTTTCCTTTATCCTTTTGACACGTTTTTTTTTTAATTTTTTGTAGTTCGTTTTATATGTCCTTGTAGCAACATGATTTTAACATACCTTGGCGGTCGGTTGGTGTTCGTACAGAAATCTTCACGACTTTAATCTCTGATTTTTAATAAATTTGTCTTTTTTTTCCCTCTTTTTGATGCATTGTATTGTATTCTCTTTCATAGTGATTAATAAAATTTAGATATTATTATTCGGAAAAAAAACTCGATATATTTTAAATAAAATTTTAAAATAAAATCTTATAAATAAAATAGAATACGGTAAGAGAATCCGTACCAAAAACATTGCCTGAACCAAATCGACTCCAACAGTCTAACTTCATTATAATATGTCTGATTACGGAACGTCGAAAAGATCTTAAACCAATAATAAGAAATAAAAAAATCAAGGGCCAATATAGTATTATATATGAGTAAACCATGAAGTTTATCTAGAGACGGACGCATGATTTTATGTTTGGAGGTGAACTTATAAAATTTTAAGAGTCAAAAATAGATTTATAATAAAAAAATGTATTATTTTTTTTTATTTTTTTAAAAATCATATACAAATTTTAATGTTGGGAAGATACAAAAGAAATACCCAATTTTAATGTTTAGTGTAATTATGATTAAATGAAAGATTAAGAGGAATATGTGTGTAGATGATGGTTGCTGGCAACAGTCTAATAATACAACTTCCTGCCCTAAACCTAAACCTAAACCAAAGTCTTAGCTGTAGGACTTAATTGCATAATCATGCTATTAATTACTGCAATTTACTTGTTCTTTCTCTTCAACATTCATTCTAATACTATTATTAATCTCTTAATCTTTCAGAAAGAATGTAGTTAGGTTTTTAACGAGATTTTTTTTTAAAAAAAAATCTGAATATATATTAATTTATAATTACCTTACAATTATTAAAAAAAATATAGATCGGAAGATAATTAAACATACATACGTATGTATGAGTTTGATGATGCTTATGGAGATTTTCCTTAGGCCCAAAGGAAAATGGAAACGGGGATATTTAGATATTAATAATTGGGAAATTAATAAGAAATGTCGTGGTCTACGGTTGGGGCGGTGGTTAGGAATGGGAATTGGGAAATGATTATTTTTTAATATAATAATTGATATTTGATTATTTAGAATTAAATATTGTAAGAATATACAATCTTTTTTAGGCGATCACAACTTACAAGTATTTTTTATATTTTCTCTTAATTTTTTAATAATATATACACTTTACAAACGAAACTGATTGAACTATATTCTATAACATGAACATCATCATTTTTTTATTAAGACCACGCGTTTGGTGCATAGTTTAAACTAATTTAAAACTTATATTTAATAATAAAAAAAAGTTAAGAAAATGGTGTGATTCAGAGTGACAACGGTAATTAAATATTTGGTTTTGCTGAAGTAAAAGTGTGTGTATGGTCCTTATGGTTGAGTTATGGGCGGTGTATGATACGCTCCTTCTCACTTGACATCTTACGCAAAATAATTATCGAGTCGGATAATGCAACAGTGGTAAGTATGTCAAGAGCGCTAGCAAATCCTGCTTTGGTGGCTAGCATAAGTGAGTTAAAGAGACGAACATGGGAGGTTAGAGTGCAACGGATTCATCGGGAAGTCCATAGTGTGGCTGATCGGCTTGCGACGTCGATGAGAAGTCGTCCTTTGAGAGTTCGTGTGTTCCATTTCCCACCTATAGAGGTGGCCGAATTAGTACAATTGGATAAAGGGTTGAATTTGTTGTAATAATTTTATCAGTCTGTGTTTTTTTGTTGAACTTGGCTCGTAATTTTCTGTAACTACTATTACGTACATTCTTTTTCCTTCGCTTAAAATTATAAAAATAAATTTAACGAGACGCGTAGTAATACTTAGGGATGTAAAAACAGGTCAACAGTTGGGTTTCAGGTCGGGCTCTGTCAGGTCAGGTCAAATCGGTTACAGGTCATTTCGGGTCATTTTTTGTTTTGACTCGATTCGGTTCGGGTTCGGGTTCATTTCGGGTCGGGTTCATTTCAGGTCGGGTTCAATTCAGGTCGGGTTCATTTCGGGTCGGGTTCATTTCAGGTCGGGTTCATTTCAGGTCGGTTCATTTCAGGTCGGGTCAAAACGGTTAATTGACAGGCTGATTTCAGGTCGGTTTCGTTTCTAGTCGGGTTCGTTTCAGGTCGGGTTCATTTCAGGTCGGTTTCGTTTCAGGTTGGGTTCATTTCAGGTCGGTTTCGTTTCAGGTCGGGTTCATTTCAGGTCAGTTTCGTTTCAGGTCGGTTTCGTTTCAGGTCGGGTTCTTTTCAGGTCGGTTTTGTTTCAAGTCGGGTTCATTTCAAGTCGAGTTCATTTCAGGTCGGGTTCCTTCGGGTTTATGGTTAAGTATAAAAAAATTTCGTTATCTTATATTAATTTAGTATATTTTAAACAAGTTAATTTAATTAAGTCATTTAAGTTAATCAGTTTTTTACTAAGTCAATTAAGTATGTAATGTTAATTAAAAAATTTCATTATCTTATATTAATTTAGTATACATATTTAGTTTAATAACTTCAAACTAATTTTAGTTAAGTATAAAAAAATTATTTTATAATGGTTATTCATTCAACTTATGTAATTAAGTAGTTTATCAGAATGCAACTTAAGTTAATTTAATAACTAACTTAACTTAAAATGAATGTAAGTTAATTAAGTTTATTTTTAATCTTAAGTTAAGTTAATTTAATAACTAACTTAACTTCAATTAAAATGAATGCAAGTTAATTATTTAGCATTAATTTATTCTTATAATAAAAAATTTAAGTCATCTTATTTTAATTAAGAATATAGATTTAATTTAATAATTTTTACTCATTTAACTTAATTTGATTAAGTATAAAATTTTAATTTAATAATGGTTATTCATTCCACTTAAGTTAATTAAATATAATAGTTTATCAAATAATAGTATTAGTTCAGGTCAATATCAGTTCAGGTCAATATCAGTTCAGGTCAATAACAGTTCAGGTCAATAACAGTTCAGGTCAATATCAGTTCAGGTCAAGAACAGTTCAGGTCAATAACAGTTCAGGTTCAAAACAGGTCGGGTCCAAACAGGTCGGGTTAAATCGGTTATCTGACAGGTTAGTCTCGGGTTCGGGTTCGTTTCGGTCGGGTGCAGGTCGGGTTCAGTTACTACAGTAACAGGTCAATTTCGGGTTCGGGTTCACTTCGGTCGGGTGCAGTTCGGGTTCGGTTTCTACAGTTACAGGTCAAATTCGGGTTCGGGTTCATTTCGGTCGGGTGCAGGTCGGGTTCGGTCTTTGAATTCTCGGATTAAACCAGGTTCTGACTCGATCGGGTTTCAGGCAGGTTACCAGGTCGGGTCAGTTTTTCACACCCCTAGTAATACTTCATTTCTTATGATAAAAAATTGTGTTGCAAAGCCAAAAACGTCATGCATGTGATGTACTCTCACTCACCAACTGTCTAATAAGCTTTTTTTTTATGCAAATTCCATCCACTACAAATTACAACTCCACCAAAGACATTATCACTTAGATCCAAATCTAATTAATTAAAATTTCCGTCATATATTCAATTATACTAAATAGGTCTCAAAATTTAAAATAATTATAAATTTAAAATAATTACAAATTTCCGTCATATATTCAATTATACTAATAAGATTTTGTAACGAATATTCAAATCCTAATCAAATTTCAAATAATAAACATCAAAAGATTACTCTGAATCCACTATAAACAATATTTTAAATATTCGAATTCATAAAAATATTCAAATTCTTATAACCATTCGAATCCGTAATTTCCATCGAGTTGCATCTCTATTATATGTACACTGTATGGATGGATGAGTGGGGCGCAGAAGCAAACAATATGTTGTGTCGTGAACACATCTCTCCCACCTCCTTAGCTTCTTAATACTATATATTAAAAAGACTCGAATGCAAAGATCTAATATAGGACGAGTACCTCTCAATTTATTTATTTTTTTATGACGCCGTGATAAGAGCTTTACGCCTCATCTACTAAATCAATTGGTTGTTAACATAATAAACTAGAATTTGATTCATGTATCATCATGGACAGAATCGGGGGCTGACACGAGCCTTGACCATTTTTTTTGTTTAGCCACCAGAATTTAATATATTGGTTGATTAATTCAGATCGGATACTGCAAAGGTTCATTATGAGGGAGACTTCTAACTTAATTTTCTCTATTCACAAAGTCATGACTCGAACTAACTTTGTTTAAGGAATTTAATGTCTCATCCTACTAGACCAACTGGACGTTGGTGAGCCTTTGACCATATTTTAATTCAGTAAAATTGCACTTTTAATCCTCAAATTTATGAAACTTTAATAAAAAAATGATAAAATTCTTCTTAAACCCCATTCGAATGAGAGAAAAAACTTTTTTTTGACATGGAAAAAATGTTTATTTGTAAAATTATATATTTTAAACTAGTAAAATAATAAAACTACATTTAACCTTCCTAAAAAATTACCATTCAATCTCAATCCCCAATAAAACTTTCCAACTTCACCATCAATCCAAAGAAAATCATTACAAACTTCACATATATATTATTTATTATGCATACTTTGTATAGACTATAGACACCTTCAATTATTACCAATCCAAAATATATGGAACAAGACATAGAATTCAGTTATGGACCATATCAGCATTAGCTATGGACCACCCAAAATTTTTACTCTAAAATTTTTGTTTATTAAACACAATTAAAAAAATAAACTATATCACATAACACTCAATTATGGTCCCTGGGTTGAAAATATCATCGAACTTTAAAATTGTTCAAAACTATTACTGAACTTTAATATGTGAGTCCAAAATGCCACATACCATTCAACTATACCACATCCGCACCAAAACAATGTCGTTTTTTACTTAACGGTTAACGGCGGAGTGACATTTTTGACTAACATATTAAAGTTCAATGATAGTTTAGAACAATTTTAAAGTTCAATGACATTTTCTAATCAAGAGCCATAATTAAGTGGTATGTGGTATAGTTTACCTTTAAAAATATAATAAAAATAATATGTTTATATATAATACATATGTGTAAAATTAAAACCACTAATATTAAAATCTTAAAACCTTAAATCTTCCTTAAATTCTAAATCCTACAAACTAAACCCAAAAATATAATTCAAAAATTAAACATATAACCTTGAAACATAAAAAAAATGTGTAATCTGAAAAACTGCACAACATATATATTGAATAAATATCCTCATTTTTGTTTGTTGGGTTTGGTGTAATGGATGAGTTACAAACACACGTATAATGAAAACCGACCATCAATTAGTCTAGCAGATCGAAGTGTTATTCAAAATAGATCTTTGTAAAATTTAATTTAAATAAGTTAATCAATGAGTAGGAAATAATAAGGTGAGCATTCAAATGAGTCGAGCAATTTTTTTTTGAGTTAATCGAGTTGACAAGTACTATTTTATAACTCATATTTTATTTAAATTTTTTTCGAGCCGAGTTATTCGATTTTTTGTTCAAATTTAATTGTAAACATTTATAATGTCAGGATACTAATTATTTTCAAATTAACAACTTTCTATAACAATATACAATACACATATTTCTTCATATATAATATATATAATATCAGATAAAATTGATGGACTCGACTCGAACTTGAAAATCGACCCACTAATTATTAAAATTTACAAGTTGTTAGAATTATTCGTATTTCTATTCTATAACTTTAACTTTATTTGAATTTTTTCAAATCGATACGAATAATTTAAATGTTTAGAGTAGGGTCGAATTTTATGCCACAAATTTAGAAAGTCTCCCATGTTCATGAACTCCAATGTAAGTTTCTTACATAGATGGATGGCCGAACTTTTCTCTTTCTCTAGAAATTTAAAAATACAAAAAAATAGATAATTTATAATCTATTTTCATCCAAATCGATTTCACTCACACATCTATGCCTCCCTGTTCGATTCAAAGACTCCTTTCATTCACGCATGTATATATAAATATATATAATTCCACCCCCATTGATATCAAAAGCCATTAGCTGCAACAGAAAAACAAAGAAAGAGAGAGAAAGGAGGGCCTTTAAGCCCCTCTCTCTTCTTATTATGCTTCTTCTCAGATCTTAGATTCTCTTACTTTTCCCCATCTGGGTTTTTTTTTCTTTCAATATCATTCTCTAAAAACCAAATAAAGAAACATAACCAGCAAAGGTTGATTTTGTTTTCCATTTTGTTTTACTTCATTATTTGCTGTTTATCATTTCTGGGTATTGCTGTTTCAGCTCATTTCTCATCAAAGTTGGATCCTTTTTGGCTTTGGGTGTTTTTTTAGGAATCCTGGATTTGTTGATGAATCTGTAATTGGTCTCATGCTTTTCGATTGAATCCGACAGCACCCGATCTCTCTTTATATTGATATACAAAAGAAAGAAAAAAAAGGACAAAGCTTTGTTTGATTTTCTGTATCAGACAAGGTATAGTTTTCTTTTGTTTAATCTGCATTATCATGTTTTATGTTGGATTGTTGTTTAAGACATGATGTTCAATCCTGAATTGCCATGAGATTTAAGGAATCGATGTCTGAATTATACCTTGTTTGTAGATCCGATGTTTCCTGTCTTCTGTAATCTGTAGCTGAATTTGATTTAGCTGATCTGTGAAAAAGACTTGATTTTTATTTTTTTTATTGAATGAGATTGTTGGATTTTGTGTATAGTATGGAAATGGAACTTGGCAAGCTATTCATTGGTGGGATTTCTTGGGACACGAATGAGGAACGTCTTAGAGAATATTTTCAGACTTTTGGGGAAGTTGTGGAAGCTGTGATAATGAAGGATCGGGCTACCGGTCGTGCCCGGGGGTTCGGGTTTGTTGTATTTGCCGACCCGGCTATCGCAGAAAGAGTTGTTATGGAAAAACATATGATAGATGGTAGAGCTGTAAGTTCCTTCTTTTTTAACTCTCTTATAACATGATGAATTCATGAATTATAACATACAATTCTAAGATTTAGAATTGGCAAGTTTCCTGTCTTGATGTAGTTTGATGAATATATATATATGTGTGTGTGTGTGTATGTTTATGTGTATATATATATATATATATATATGTATATATATATATATTGTTGTTCAATGTTCATTGTGAGGTTTGCTTGGCAACATATTGCTATTGAGTGAGAGCTATTCTGGTAATATGTATTCCCCATTCGAGGGCCAAAGTAGGCCATAGAGTCCCGAGCATTGTCAATGTTTACGAGGATTGATGCTTATCTTACGAGGGCAAAAGTAAGAGCTTTCGTTTGCAGTTTTAACTTTTAATCATCAGTAGGATATCACTTTCGGTTGTAGAATAAATTTTTACGAGGATCAATGCTTATCTTAGAAGAGAGTGATTGATGCTGATAAATAGCACAAATTTTCTTGTTACAATTGCATTAAGAAGGCACATTTGCAAATTTTGAAAAGGGTAGCCATTGATAATAATTTACCATCCAAGAGACTTTGTAACTTAAGAACCTAGAGCATTTCAAAAATTACAATTTATATCATGTCGAAGAGCATGTTGTACATTGATTTTCAAAGTTGCTTGAGAATTCTGGTAAAATTCAACAACTTTTTACGATAAGATTCAAAGAGTTTGTGCACTCGAGGAACTCAGATTTTCTCTTTCAGGTTGAGGCAAAGAAGGCAGTTCCTAGGGATGACCGGAATGTTCTAAACAAAAGCAATGCTAGCATTCATGGATCACCTGGTCCTGCTCGAACAAAAAAGATATTTGTAGGAGGGTTAGCATCCACCGTCACAGAGAGTGACTTTAAGAGGTACTTTGAGCAGTTTGGCACGATTACGGATGTCGTTGTGATGTACGATCACAATACTCAGAGGCCACGAGGTTTTGGATTCATTACTTATGATTCAGAGGAAGTCGTGGATAAGGTCTTGCAACGAACGTTTCATGAACTCAATGGAAAAATGGTTGAGGTCAAACGGGCTGTCCCCAAAGAATTATCTCCGGGACCAAGTCAGAACCAGTTAGGTGGATATAACTTTGGTCTGAGTAGAGTCAATAGCTTCCTTAATGGTTACATGCAGAATTATAATGCTAGTTCAGTTGGAGGTTATGGTATTAGAGCGGAAGGTAGATTTAGTCCAGTTACTGTTGGTCGGGGTGGATTTCCTCCATTGGGTCCTGGTTATGGGATGGGACTGAATTTCGAGCCGAATTTGAGTCCAAGCTATGGAGGAAGCTCAAACCTTAGTTCTAACCTCAGTTACGGACGGGGATTGAACACTTCATTTAATGGAAAGCCGGACAGGTTTGCTAGCTTCCTTGGGTATGGTGGGGGCGGTGGAGGAAATAGTTCTATCTCAAACTTGGCAGGTCGAAATATGTGGGGAAACGGCAGTCTTAACTATGCTGCTAACTCCCCGAACTCTAATTCTATAGTGGGTTCTGGAAGTGGGAATTCAGGGGTGAATTCTTTTGGCAGCATTGGACCACTTTGGGATACCTCTCCTGCTTCTGGTCAAGGTGGAGCTGCTTTTGCTTACAATGGCGGCAATTTCAGATACGGAAATGGAGACTTTGGGGTTGGATCAGGAGGGATAGGCTACGAGAGAAACAACGTGGCCAGTGCTTCACTGGTATCATCCCACGGTGCTTTGAACGATGATTATAATAGGGCTTATGCTGATATCGATGAAAATGGTTCACTTTATGGGGATTCCACTTGGCTGCCTTCGCCCTTAGACCTAGAGCGGTCTAGTTCTTTCGGTTTTGGGCTGGGAAACACAACATCAGATGTTAGGACCAATAGCTCTGCTGGTTACATTAGAGGCTATGGTGTTACCAATATGCAGTCAGATAGAGGTACGTCGGTTTATTTTCTATTCTACTGTTCCGTTGTTACCCTTTCCTTTTTCCTCGCATTATCTCGCAGTTTGCTTGTACATAGTAATGGCCCTGCATATTTATGATATAGAACACACATCAACAGATGCCGGGAATGTACACTTAGTGTACATCCGAATACATCCAAATAACTCACCGGAATAAATCTAGACCAAACCGACACATATAGTTCACGAGGCCTTATGTACTTGCTACCTCGTTTTCCATGCCTGTTAGACTAGTAACGAAAACAAGCCTATATTCGTTAGACAGAATGTTAGTTCGGGTGCTTTTTTTGTGGTACTCATCTCCTTTTGATCATTTTTCTCCAGGAATCGCCGCATAGGAGGGCAATGCTATGATGTGAAAATGATAATTGTAGGAAAATTTGTACGGCGGAGCGGGTTAACAACCGGATTTCCACATATTCCTTAGTGAAATATTTCGGTTTTATATGGAAAAAGAATACGAGTAGAGCTAATTTGGTTCACCTTGTTTAATGAAAACTGGATATAGAGATCAGTTGCAAAGAATTCATGTAAGGTTTGAGCTTTGAGGGTCATTTTTTTTTTATTTCATTTTCATTTTTTTTTATTTCAATACAGGTTTTCTTTACTGGGATTAAGATGTAAAATCAAAATGTGGGTATACAGAGAATATGTATCATGCAATCAGTGGGATACATATGAGAGCAGACCCTTCTCTTTTTTTCTTTTTTCTTCATATTAATTTAGAGTTGTTGGATAATTGTGCTGATATATTATCCAGTGAAGTTGTACTTTGTAGATTGAAATTGTAATATGATATATCTGGTTTGATTTGAATTTACATTGTGAAACTCTAGCTTCTAGTTTTTTTTTTGTATAATTCATTTGTTTCAAGTCGAGTTTTTCTCACTCTAGTATATATTTTCCTAAGATACACTTTCTTTTTCGAGAATCGCTATCCAGGCGGTGTAAAACTAATTTTATACAAGTCTACATATTTATACTATAAAACCCAAATTCTAAATTTCTACCTAACCTTAAAAACTAAATTATATACCCTAAACCGTAAATTATATATCTTAAATTTTAAACACTAATTTTAAATTTTAACTCTACAACTTTAAACCTTAAATTAAAAGAAACCTGCAAACTAAAGTTTACACTGCATATGTATTAAATTTTTTTTCATCCTTCAAATTTGGGGATATAATTCCTTTAAATAGAGGTGGAAAAGTAGTTATCTCGTAAGTTAAAAATCGAATTTGATAAAAAAAACATTATATTTTTTTCACTGTTTTAGTACATTTTTATTATGAAATCATAAAAAAATATGAAATTTATTTTAAATGCTATCAAATTAAAATTTTAATTACCGTACATCCACTGTATTAGACAACGAAACGCTAAAAAAATAATTATTAGGTTTATTTTAGTGGACACTTTGAGAAACCATAAAAATTGAATTTTTATTTATATTCTATTTAAATATATATCAAATATTTAAAATTGAGTTAGGATCTATTTATAAAGTACAAAACTTAAGAGTTTTATCTGTTTTTTTTTATCATAGGACTACATAATTCTAATAACTAAAATTACTTTTTAAAAATTAAGGATAATGTACTATTTTTTTAGAAAAATCTTTTCTTTACCTACAGTTAACACCAACCATCGATTTTTATTAATCTAATAATTTAAAGCCGTATAAAATTCTTAAGTTTTACATTGTGTCGACGGATCTCAATCGTTTAAAATTTAATCATATTAGTATAAGTTTCATATAATTTTAATTAGCATTTAATTTACATTCTTAAGAATCACATTCCATTTGACATAGAAAGTAAATCAATGATTATATTTTGTTCTCTTCGGTTTCCAACAAGCACCAGTGGTCTAGTGGTAGAATAGTACCCTGCCACGGTACAGACCCGGGTTCGATTCCCGGCTGGTGCATTGAGGAAGCAATGATGACTGCTTCGTGAAGAATAGGGTTCTTCGCAATTGTCTGACTTCGAGACGAACCAATAGCGCATCTGAGCTCCTCTTTTTTTTACCCCTCATCTCCGGAACCTTTGTTTTAAGTATAGTGTGAGAGTTGGACCGAGTCAAGTTAAATTTTTTTTAAGTTATTCGACATTTTTTTATTTAAATTGAGTTTTCGAATTCTTATATAAATTTAATTGTATATATATATATATATATATATATATTTCTTCATATTTTTTCGTTTCAATTCCAGACTAGACAATTTTTTTCACCTCGAATCGAATCGAAAAATTCAATTTTTTCGAGTTAAATTTTACTCATAGCTCTAAGATTATATTGCACTTCATATCCTAGAATCCATAATTTTAATTTCATGACAAAAATAAAAGTATATTATTTTATTTTTGATTTCTCAATGTATTCACCGGAACGAATTTAATGATTAATTATTCGCTTTCTGCTAACTTATATAAGAGACAAGTCACAAATTTTAAAATTGTTTAATACTTAAAATATAAATTAAACTCTCAAAGATTGATTAAAATAAGAGAGACATTTATCATCCCACCTAAACTTATGATCATTGTCATTTTTAATCAAGCCGTGCACATAAGCGAATCTATAAATTTTTTGTTGCTATGGCTGTGGCTATGGCTTCTGCTGCCAGTTATGGTGTATACTTTACAACCAGCATTACTAACAAGTATAAATTTCCTATCTTTGAACTCTAAAACCATTCTTGGCCTGCTGCCTTTGTCAGCTCACCACCCAGCATTCTTGAGAAAAGATGGTACCTTTCTTCAATCCAATTCATTGCTTGATTTTGGTATTGTCTTTTTCTTTGTTTTTGTTTTAGAATCTGCATATTTCCTTTTCTGGGTGTTGAAATTCTTGCTTTGGGAACCCTTTAAGATAAATTTTATGTTGCTTCAAGTAAAAAAACATCATTGCATTTGTAAATCCATCTGATTTTGAATCAATCAGTTTTATGGAGAAAAAAGCTGCAATTTTACAGTACAAATTTCATCAATCTGCTACTGTTACAGTGTTAGATTGTCATCTTCAATGGCGGGAATCATTCCAAGAGCAACACCATCAGCCACATCTGTGGAGGTGTGGAAGAACAAATCATATATTTGGTTGAATTTTAACTATGTTTTAGCTGGCTAAAGCTCCATTTCTTATGGTTGTTGTATGTTTGAAGAATGATGAGACTGATACAGTTCCAACCCCTAAAGTTATAATTGACCTAGACTCGGATCGGGACGCCACCGTAGTGGAAATTACCTTTGGCGATCGGCTTGGAGCTCTTACGGATTTTCACCGAGAGTTTGTTGTGTGTGATCTAACTAGTAGGGGAATGAGTTGCAGATGAATGCCCTTAAGAATCTGGGGTTGAATGTTGCTAAAGCAAGTGTATGCCTTGTAAGTGTATGCCTTGTAACTTATCTTCGTGTTGCTCTCGGTACGGATCGAGTAAAGAACTTGTTAAGCCTTTCTAGCATTCTACATCCTGTTACATTATCCTCTAGTTCGAGTGATTAAAGCTGTTATCGTACATGCTCGTAAATAACTCGAATGTGAGAATGGAATGATGTGCAAGTGTGTTATGCCTTACCTATTATGATAGCTATTTTCAATGCAGCATTGCTGATATAGTGTTGATTCTTTTCTGTAGTACTACCGGAAGGAAAGTTGAAGACCCGGAACTGCTCGAGGCAATACGCTTGACGATTATAAACAACTTACTCGAGTATCATCCTGTAATCACCTCTTCCTTGTTCCTAGTTCATAATGAGAAATCTCCTAGTAAAACCCTATGCTGAATGTTAGGTGAAACGAGCTTGCGACAGAGACCGCTGCAACTTATCGTAAACGTTACGACTTGTCCATAAATTAATGAGCTGAGAATGATATTGCACCATAATCTTGGCCCTTGGTTTAAGTTTTGCTTTGCTGGGATTCCTCAGGTTGATGTAGACATTGCAACCCACATAAGAGTTTATGATGATGGCCCCGATCGTAGGTAACGAATGCTGTGGTCAAATGCGATTGCTGCCCTTGTAGTCCTCGGCACCATACTTGTTTTGTAAATAATTTTGGTTCAGCTTGCTATACGTGGAGGCCGCTGATCGCCCAGGGTTGCTGGTGGATCTTGTAAAAACCATCACCGACATCAACATCACCGTTGAGTCCGGGGAGTTCGACACTGAGGTGAGATGATTGATCACTCTTTTTCTCTTCTGTATGTCATCATCTTGCATCAGCCTAACGATGGTGGCTCTTTCTCTCGAAATTTTACCACCGAGACAGGGGTTGTTGGCCCCTGCAGCAGGTAAACTGCAGCTAACACAAAGTTTAACACATTGCACATTAACTTGCTAGAGAAAAGCAGAGGTTACAATTGCAGGTGTAGTATTAATCATTTAGGTATGGTAGCGCATACGTCCTAATCGCTTGCCGGGGTGTCATTTTAATTTGGCAGGTTCTTGCTAATAGTTTACGGTATTTCTTGAGACGTCCGACTACGGAGGAGGCGAGTTTTTAGAACCCGGATTGCATTACATGCTTTCAAAAATAAAGGATATGCACCAAGCAAGAAGATATTCTGCAAAAATATAGTTTATTATGTAACATAATGACAGAAAGTGAAAGTCCTGCAGGAAATAGGGGTACAAGGAAATATGTTAACACTATAAAAATTATAGCATTTGAATTTGATTTTTTTCTTCTTCTGTTTTTCCCCTTTCAATCCCCCCTTGAGTTCATTTACATTTTGCTAATTCTATATGATGAAGCAAATCATGAACAAGTGAAACAAATGTGACTAAAACAAACATTTTAACGGCACCGATAAATGAAGGTATAGAGACGATGAGAGGAGAGTCGTAAAACATCAGGAAGAACAGCACCCACCTGGTTTGGCCTGTGTTTCGGGTTGTTGGTTCTCTTCCCCCTGTAAAACAACGGTCTTCCCATCTAACGGAGCATCTTGCTTCTTGCTCTCGTGAGACATCATAACTTTCCGGCTCAATATGTTGTAGATCTCTTGAACGACCGTCTGAAATGCAGCTGCTACATTGGAGGAATCGAGTGCAGACGTCTCCATGAAAAATAAACCCTGCGCCTCTGCTAAGTCCTTTGCTTCTGATGTGGATACTTCCCTGGCATCCTTGAGATCCGACTTGTTGCCTACTAAAATCGTGACTACATTCATGTCGCAGTGAGCTGTTCAAAATGAACCGGTTAACTTTCAGTAATTCATAGAAATGCGATTCACGATGAGAGGGTTTCCACAGGCATCATAAGTATAATCAACAAAAGCACGAGTTCGTCATGGTTCTTACTTTGAAGTTCATTTAGCCATCTGCCAATGCTTTCAAAAGTCTGTCGTCTGCTAATGTCATACACAAGAAGAGCTCCAACTGCACCTCGATAATATGCAGATGTAACGGCCCTGAAACGCTCTTGACCGGCCGTATCCCAGATCTGCGCCTTAACTTCCTTCCCATTTATATCCAACTTCTGGGTCTGAAACTCTACTCCTATGGTTGACTTTGAATTAGGGTAGAATTCATTCCTAGCAAATCTTGCAAGTAAATTCGATTTCCCAACAGCTGAATCACCAACCAGTACAATCTTGAAAAGGTAATCCTCGGTTTTCTCGTCCTCTGAAACAAAAGCCATTTTCCAACCTCCCCCAAGGAGTGTCACTCTATATAATCATATCAACAATGAAAAGCTTTCGGCATTCAGTTTCTTCTCCGGGACTCAAGTTATCACCTAAGAACCACCAACCTTAGATATCCTGTTCAAGAACAGAAATGGGTTTAGCTGTTTAGGCAAGAAAAGAACAAAGGTAGGCTGGAAAAGGAAGCTAAAGTAGGAATAAAGTACAAAGGAGCTATTCAATTGCTTATATGAAGACCTGAGAAAATACCTTTCTTGTTAAGCATCTATAGGGTCGATCGAAGTAAAAATGAATAAATTCTACTCCACTCTCACCATCCTGCAAAATAGGCGAATCTACCGGAGCGCTCTAAGTGTGAAGTGCGAATCCCTTACTAGTGAATATGTCAAGTTTCCTGCAGTAACAGCACAAAATAGAGAGAGATTAAAACCATTAGCAAATGCTGCAACTGATACCGATGACTAGTATAAAAAGAGGATTCTCGTGAATGATCAACCAATGCAGTAATTGTTAGTACACTGTGTCCGACTAAGATATTCAAGATAAGTAAAACTTTCATGAAAGTAAATGGTTAAGCGATTCGGTGAAACAATTGATATTCCTTAGAAGGCAAGGAACAATACCTTGATCTCTCCTTTGAACTTGCTTACACCTTGCCTGATGCCTGAAACCCCGGTGGTTAATCTCCTTATAACGCTTAGACTTTTGAAGCTCAAAACAAGGACATATGATAAATATCAGATCATTTGTGAGAAATATGCAAGTATGCAACTAATAGATTGGAACGAAAAACATATCTCACCCGACAACCGTGACACATTTATAGCACACCTAAGATTCCTAATCCTATGTTCCACTCTTTCCCTTAACTAGTAAAACATCACATTGTTTTTGCATAAACATTAAAAGATAACAGATAATAAGTCACATTGGATAACAAAAACTACAGACCAGAATTGGAAGCCAAGAACCGGTAAGATTCTTTGAGATCTATCACAAGTAACAAATCATCTGCAACCACAATATAAGATGCTTGAATGTATGACAATATGCATGAACTATGCACTAGACCTTACAAGAAAACATACGGTAGTTCAGTAGGGTTGCTCTTGGACATTACCACCGGACCATGACGGAACATAGAACTTCGTAATAAACAAAGCCTCGTACTTTCACTTTGTCTTATTCTGTCTTAATTATACAGATGCTGAAAACTCAAGTCTTTTAAAGGGTTAAAATTAAAGATTGAAAAACTTTTACCGATATGTAAACAGCTCATAACAATTACTCAAACACTGAAACTCTGATTGCAAGAACTAGTGAACTCTGACCTGGAAATAAACTGTAGATCTAAGTAAATCAATTTTCTTTTACTCAACAAGGAGAAGGGAGTAGGGATCGTCCAAAGATCGAATCCGAGACTGGTGTCAACTGAAGATTTAATATCAAGTACTTTGCTACTCCACCCGCGGTTCGGTCGAACCAAGTAAATCAATTTCAACAAAATATGCTGTTGATCATAAACTGAGATCAAATCATGACACATCTAAACTCAAGTTTCGCATCGAAGAGACAGCATTAGAAACTTAAATCACCAAGCAAACTTCCATTTAAAGTTTACATTTTGCAATTGACACAAAACACTAGAAACCAAGTTCACATATCGAACATCTCGTTAAATCTTGCACATTAACAGCACCGAAAGCATTGTAACTAAGTCTTGAATATCCAAATGAACTGAACAACACAGAGCAAAACAATTCAATCTCGATATCATCAAATTCTTAAAAGACCATACAAAACAAAAACAACAGGAATGTGATTGAGAAATGATCCAGAAACAGAAACCCAAATCGAAAATCAAATTCATTAACTTGTCAAGTAATGAATACAAAACAAAGGGTCTAAAAATCTAGAGAGAATGGGGTCGTGTGTCATTGAAGTTGAACTCACCAGCTATATAAGAAAACAATTCAGAAGGCTCCCTGCACCCTTTTTTTTGGGTTTATTTCTGTCAGAAATTACGAACAAATAAAAGGGTTAATAATGGATCTGATTAAATAATAATGTCAATGGCTTAAAGAAACAAATTCAAAGGAAGCTTTTTTCCAAGGGAGGTGGGGAGGGAGCAAAGCGCAGAGACAACCCCAGATTTGCATTTACTCTGCTTTCTCTGGTTTAGCCTCCCCCGTTTGTTTCCTGGGCTCTTGTTTTGGGCCTGCTAAGGACCTCACTAAACATATTTATTGGTCCAATATAAAACGACTGTCCTATTCCAGTTTTCTTCATTCACAATATCAGTATTCGACTATATGTTTTTAATACGAGTAAAATAGTTTGTGCATATAAGAAAAAAATTAATATCCTATACACTGGCGATGGAAACTGAAAATTTTCACAAGCGACTTAGTTTTAGGGTATAGGAAATTAGTTTAAGGTATAGTGTTTAAGGGTTTAGGTGTAGGAGTTTAGAATTTAGGGATAGTTGTTTCAATTTAAGGTTTAGGGTTATAATTTAGGGTTTATAGGTTAGAGTTTAGTTTTTAAGGTAATATAGTGAGGATTTAGGTTTTAACCTATAAACCCTAAATTATAACCCTAAACCTTAAATTGAAACAACTATCACTAAATTCTAACCTTGTACACCCAAATTCCTAAGCTTTATACCCTAAATTAAGTCTCTATACCCTAAAATTAAGGTGCTTGTGGGAACTTTTAGTTTCCACCGCCTGTGTATAGAATATTTATCTATAAGAAAAACTATTAATTTTAGTGAGATAAACTTATTAATTATTGAGATATTATGATTTGACACTTTTAATGATGTGACATGTTAATTCAAATCTTCATAGTTTAATCAAAACTATTGCATTAAACCCGACTCGATTTTATATAATGTTCACTAATTAAATGTAACAGTTTAAGTTAAGCTACAATACACAAGCCGAACATATCACGTCAATTAAAAACGTTACATCATTTAATTAAGTCCACCTAGTAATTTAACAATTCAGTTTGAATCAATATAAAATCTTCTAACGTACAACAATTCCTATGCTTATCTAAGTAATACATGACTCAGATACACTTTGCACTGTAGTACACGCAGGGACAGAGACATTAATAGTTTGGAAGAGACCGATATAATTATATTTTAGGTTGTCCTTCTCTGTTTTTGATCATAGCTCCGTTTTTGAGTACACGAACCATACAATATCTTTTATCATATAGATAGATGAATAGATAGAAATAAAGAGTTTTTGAAGGGAAGGATAGAAGTGAAAGCTTACAAACCTAGTGTGTCACTTACCATTGCCAAAACATATATCTTCACAAAGGAGTAGAGAAATGTAGTTGTGGGAGAACCAAATGCAAAAACTATAGTTGAAATGAAGCAAGAATGTTGGAGTCCATAGGGTTAGATAGGTGAGGGAATGATGAATGTTTCAGCAAGTACTAAAACCAAGTGTTTGAAATAGGAATATATGTTGGGGTTTTGGTTTGAAACTTTCCCAAAATATATTTGCTTGACTGACAATGGTAGGGGCCATGGAAAGAAAGTCTGCAGGCAGCATTTATCATTTTTGGCGGTGTGCCTTATCTACGAAAAATTATTGCATGGTCTCGGACCACCACGTCATTTATAATCCCTCCCACTAAAAATCAGCCACATAATTTGTTTTTTTTCCATGTCATTTTTTTCAAGGATGAATCTTCATCTTTTTAAGCCATGTAAATAGGGAGTGGGTGGTTACATAGAAGTTGATTATAAATAAAATAATGACATGGAAAAAAGAAAATTATGTGGCTTATTTTTAGTGGATAGGGACCATAGATGACGTGGTGGTCCGAGACCATGTAATAATTTCTCCTTATCTACAAAGCTTGTGTGGGTTGGTGTGTGTGTCATAAATGCAGTTTTGACATTGCTAATCCTAATCCCTGCTGCTGCTGTTGTTGCAGGAGATGGATTCGGCGGCATTTGCAGTTAGGTGCGGCGGCAGAAGCAGGACCCATCGCCCCATACCAACTTGTCTTCATCGGCTGAGGTGAAAATTATTCCTGTAAATGAATCGAACGAACATGAATGAGGGTATGTTTATGTTCGTTTGTTTGACTTTAATCGAACAAATAAACGAACACGAACATAAACAAACACAGATTTTTTTGTTCGTGTTCGTTCATTAAGGAATATAGCTTGTTCGTGTTCGTTCATCTTGGTTTGTTTAAATGGTAAATGAACACAAACGAACATATATAATTTGTTAAATATTTAATTTTTTGGTTAGTTCGATTAATTCAGTTAATTATCCGATTTTAAACCGAATTAATCGATAATTGAAATTTGAAAAAACTCTTAATCATTAGCCGAAACTTAAAATTATCTAATAGATTAATCAATTTTGTTTTGGTTCGGTTTAACCAAGTAATAAACACCCTTAGACATATGTGAATAAATTTAAATGAACATAAACCAACGAACATAAATGAACATAAACGAACAGATTATTGAACGTTCACGAACATAAATGAACGAACAAGCCCTTTGTTCGTGTTCGTTCATTTAATTAAACGGACAAAAAAATTATTCATGTTCGTTCTTTTAATAAATAAACGAACTTTTCGCCGAACGATTTGTTGAACGTTCAATTCGTTTACTGCGCTAGTGAAAATGAATCGGCCACTTGCATCCCTGCATGAGGTTAAATGAATGCAATATTTGGTTTGGCTGTCCGGAAACTTAACTCATCTCAGTTCTCAGCCTTTGGTTTTGTTTTGACTTTTGTGCACCAAAATCTGTGCCTACTGCAGTGCCGACAAGACAACATAAGACATTGTTTGATCGGGGTAAATAAATAGTAAATAGAGATGGTGCAGAATTTTGTTTTCTCGCACGGTAATACATTGGCAGGCTGCCGACAGTTTGATAAGATATTACTTAGGATAACACCCATTTAATCAAGGGTTAACTATACCATTGACCACTGAACTAATTTGAGATTTCTATTTTAACTATCTAATTAACGAACTCGTCAATCAAACCACCGAACTTATTAATTAACTTATTTTGATCATCGCTGTTAAAAAATAACAGAGGACTGACGGAGGCATGACGTGGCAGCTAACGAACTTTTATAAAATTACACATTTAATCCTTTCTATTTACACATTCTTTTAGTTTAGTCCTAATTTTAAATTAATAAAATAAATAAATTATTTAATTAGGTGATGACACGTGTCAACACCTTAATGGAGAACTTTAATTATTTATATTTAATTTTATAAATTTGTCAACACGTGTCAATTTATCATTTTATTTTATTAATTTAAAATTAGGACTAAATTGAAAGAATGTGTAAATAGTAAGGATTAAATGTGTAATTTTATAAAATTTCGTTAACTGCCACGTCATCTCTCCGTCAGTTCACTGTTATTTTTTTAACAGCGGTAGTCAAAATAGGTTAATTTAATAAGTTCGGTAGTTTGATCGACGAGTTCGTTAGTTCGGTGGTCAAAATAAGAATCATCAATTAGTTCGGTGGTTGATTGTGTAGTTTACCCTTTAATCAATCTTGATTTCATCGGGAATTATCTAATAAGAAATGAACGCAAAATTTTATGTTAGTGGTTAGAGATACGAGATTCGAATTTGTCCTTCATAAAATTATACATTACATTTAGTTGAATTCATAGATTTTCATAAAAGAGGCAAAAATCCTCAAAAACTATAACTCAATATTTCCATGGACTGGCTCATGATTACCTGAATTCATAGATTTTCATAAAGGGGGTAGCAATCCTTAAGTACCATAGTAGGACAAAACATGTCTCTGCTCTGCCAGCTAATGCATGAGTAATAACGACACAACAGCGCCGTCCGGGCAGGAGGGACGCCCGCCTAGGGTTATTTTTTAATAGTTGATACCAGAGTCTATTCTTAAAATCTAATTTTTTAATACTGAAGTGTCTAATATTTTACAATACTTGTTATTAGAGGTTCAATTTTTACATATTTGTAATTATATATCTAATTTCTTTTTTAATATTTGTTATTAATGGTCTATTTTTTAATATTTGTTAGTAATAGTCCAATTTTTCAATACTTAATATTAAGGCTCACATTATTTTTATTATTAAAGTCTCATTTTTCCAATATTTATTATTTGGGGTTCAAATTTTTTAATATTTATTATTAAAGGTCTAATTTTTCTAATATTTATTATTAAGAGTTTATTATTAAAATTTATTTTTTTCTCAATATTTATTATTAACGGTCTAATTTTTTCCAAATACTTAATATTAGAGGCCTGATTTTTTTCTAACATCTATCTTTAGGAATGTACTTTTAAAAAAAAATCAGTACTTGTTATTAGAGACCCAATTATTTTCTAAACATGTTATTAGAGGCATAGTCTTAAAATTTAATATTAGAGGTCCAATTTTTTTACAATATTTATTATTAAAGCTCTATTTATGTTTAAATATTTATTATTAAGGGTCCAATTTATTTTCTAATACTTGTTATTAAAGCTTATTTTTACTTAATATTTATTATCATCGACACTCTTAAAAAAATTAGTACTTGCTATTAGAGACCATTTTTTTTTTTGCTAATGCTTACTTTTTAAAGTTCAATTTTTAATTTTTAATTTCGTCTTATGGCGACAAAGAAAACAAAGAGGGAAAGTTAAGCTAATCTACACATATATCTATGGTGGGAGAAATTATATCATGGATCGTTCTTGCCACATCATTCATGAGACCTACTAATAAAAATTAGTCATTACGTTATTTTTTCATGCCATATTTTTACCAAACGAATCTTCACTTGATAAAATTGTTATTAAAATTGATTTACAATAAAAATATTGAAGATTTACTTAATAAAAATATAAAACAAAAAAAAACAATGAAATAAACAACTTTTATTAGTTGATTTCATGAATAATGACTTGGCGTGAATGACATATGATATAATTTCTCCTCTGGTGGGGCTTGAACCGGTTGGTGGGCATTGCTAGATGTATATGCAAATGCAAGTAGGATAAACAAATGGTGATGGTAGCACATAAGCATATTAACTACTTTACACCAAATAGGTGCACATCCAGGGCCCTACCATGCCATCCACCTTAAGCCTCTATATTCAATGCTTCAACAATAATGCATATATCATAATTCCCCCATTAGCATCTGGAAAAACTTGAGGGAAACAAAAAGGAAAGAAAAACCAGATACATTGCTCCAATATCCAACAAGAATCGGATGTCGGTATCGTTCGCACTTTTTCATTTTGGTATTCAAGCCTTTACAGAATATCACAGCACAGAGATGATCATGAAAATGTATAAAAGGAAAACCGTTTATGATATGTGATTGCTACATAACATAGCTAAAAGATAGAGAATATCATCAAGACTGTCCATTTTCGCTATGTAGAAAACCGACAATTAGTACTCGATCCATACAAAACTATGCATATAGAATTCGGGTCACCTAAACAAAACACAAGGAACATGACCCAAATCTGTTTAATCCGAAACCCGAAGGCCGAACAAGTATTCCACCCTTCAGAACTTGTAAACAAGAGGGTCGAAAACCCCAAAACCTACTCGACATCATACATTTAAATGTCAGTCTCTTGTGCCTCCCCTAATTTTTCTTCTTCTTCATTTTTTACTTGGAACAGTAATTTCTCAACCACACTGTACAAACCATCAAAACACTCCCTATATACAAGAAAAAAATTACCTTTACGAGTAATTAAACTTCTCTTCTCTAAGGACTAGATGATGAAGCATCTTGCCTTGGTTCTCTTAGATGCCCAAGAAGTGTTTCCGCCTGCAGAATTAAGTCGTAACCAACATGTTAGTTTTCGATGAGAAGCTAGCATTATCTAATATTTGAACATATAAATGCACGGATGCACTACAATACTCATCTACTCTGAGAAATGTACGGTTCCGATCGATCAAATTAAGCTACTTAACGAGTATTGTTTAACAAACATGTTAGTTTTCGATGAGAAGCTAGCATTATCTAATATTTGAACATATACATGCACAGATGCACTACAATACTCATCTACTCTGAGAAATGCACGGTTCCGATCGATCAAATTAAGCTACTTAACGAGTATAGTTTAACAAACATGTTAGTTTTCGATGAGAAGCTAGCATTATCTAATATTTGAACATATACATGCACGGATGCACTACAATGCTCATCTACTCTGAGAAATGCACGGTTCCGATCGATCAAATTAAGCTAGTTAACGAGTATTGTTTAACCGGTCAAGCAATTCAATGAACTACAGTCTACAAACTGCATTGGCATTAGAAACACAGTTTCAACTTTCAAGCATTCAACTGCAATTACCTTATGCTTAGCCTTGACACTCCCAGTCTGAGAAAGCGCCACAAGAGGGGGTATCCCGCCTTCCCGAACAAGCAAACCACGATTCCGAACGTTATCGGCACACAATTGCGACAGTGTCAACACCGCGAACTCCTTCCCCTTGACGGACCCGTCTTCGATTGCCTCCACAAGTGCTGCAATCCCACCTTCCTCCACAATAGCTTCCCTTCCTTCCTTGATTCCCGCCAAGCTACTAAGAACAACCATTGCCTTCTCCGACATGCCGGTCCCTTGCTCACCCACCATCCCCACCAAAGGCTTAACTGCACCAGCAGTCACAGCCCTCTCTTTGTTCTGCCTGGCTGAACAGAGCTTATAAAGAGTTGTCAATGCATCTTTCTTGCCTCTGTTGGATCCGGTCATCAGAAGAGATACCAGCGGCGGGATCGCACCGCATGCTCCGATCGAAGCCTTGTTTTCGTCGACCAAAGCTAAGCTCAGAAGCGCGCACGCCGCGTTTTGCTTGGAGGTTTCGGTGCCTGTTTTGAGAACATACACTAATGATTTTATAGCTCCGGCGTTTATGATTAGGGTTTTGTTCGCTTCGAAAAGAGACAGATTCAGTAACGCAGTCACGGCGTGCTCTTGAGTCCAAGCGTCGCTGTTTCTTAAGAGCGGAATCAGAGCAGGGATCGCGCCGGATTCTCCGATTAACGCCCGGTTATCCACGCGGTTCTTAGCTAATAACCTTAGCTTAGCAGCAGCCGACCGCTTCACAGCAACGGAAGCTGATTGTAAGCCGTCGATGCAGAGCTTGACCGTCGGTTGAAGATCCTCCGGCGAGATACTCTCGATGATTTCCGTCGAGAAGTTCTCTCTCTGCAGAAACCCGTGACACGGTTCCGGTTCCGGCTCGGCTCCACCTCCACCTTTGCTCTCTTTCAAAACGTTTTCCGGCGACGGCAAGCACGCAAGCCGCTGCAACTCACCGGAGATATCGCTGCTACAAGCGGAGAAATCACTGAATGCCTGAGAAATGTTCAAGAATTCCTCGTTTTCCGACTCGGACTTAACCGAATTAGCTTTGGCAACCAGTTCCCCGAGCCGCATGTCGATAACGGATTCGGTGAGATTCTCGGAGACAAAACCGGACCGTTCGGGAACCGAACTAGTAAAAGAGCAGCTACTGTTGTCGGCGCTTTGGTAGAAATTGGAGCGAACCGTACGCATGGAACGGCCGGCGTGTCGGTGGATTCTGGTGGTGGAAACTGAACCGGGGGCGTACAAGTTTCGACCCAGAGGGAACCGGTTCGAATTCGAGTGAGAATCTTGCAACGAAACCATTGTTTTTGCAAACAAAAAACGATTTTTAAGCACTCAACAACACTAATTAATCCAAATTAAGAAACCCCTTTTTTTATTTTGAAGAGATATTTTCATTTCAATATTGAGAGAGTGGAAAGTATCAGTGGAATCATGGAAGAGGGTGCCGACTGGGAAATGAATGCTGGATTAGCTTCGTCTCCCTGCTGCTATTTAAATCCTTTTCGGCCACCAACCAACTTACCTCGGTGGTTAAGAGAGCAGTTGTTGTTCTTAAAAGTTACAGATTCGAGACTTCAAGCACAATCAGCTGCAGCAGGTGATTGAGCATGTATTATTAAATGGTTGAGTATATATTAAAAAACTCTTTTTTGATGTCAAATTTTAATTTTGGTCCCTCTACCATTGCTTTAATTCTAGATGCAGTCCCTATCGTTTTATAATATCATTATTTAGTCCAATTAACTAATACCATTGTCTATTTCAATTAAAATACTTGTGAATTTTTGCTTAAAAACACCCCTCCAATTAGGGGTGTACAAATCTCAACTCGAATCGGTTTGAAAAAAAATTGAAATTTTAACTCGACTCAACGCAAAAAAAACTTAATTCGAATTAATTCAACTTGTAATTTCTTAAACTCAACCAGACTTGAAAAAAATCAAATAAAGTTTAAATTATAAAATGAGAATTTAAAAAAAATCAATTTTTTACTAAGTAGTGGATCGATTTTCAAGCTCGAACCGAATCTCTTAACTTTCTCTAACATATGTATATTGCATATGACTAAATATGTATATGTATATCGTATATGGTTATAAAACGGTTTAAATAAGAACAAATCAGTACTATAACATTATAAATGTTTACAATTAAATTTGAACATAACTCAAACAACTTGACTTGACTCGAATCAAAAAAATTATATAAAATAAGACTCGTAAACTCGACCAACTCAAAAATTATTGACTTGACTCGATATGATGATTAAATCTCAAACGTAATCATAATAAAGGGATCAGACTCACAATTTAACCCTCTTCTTAGTATCTGCTATAGGTGAAGTTACAGTTACAGTGGGTGAATAAGAAGCCATTGACGGGAATAGATCAAAGAACACGTGGAGAGCGCTGGTCTTGTCAGGTCATTTCCGTCGGGTCCAATTTATGAGATTGACATTGGTTTGAAAAATCTACGGTGGTGAATAAAGTGACGATATGACGGTGGTCACAGCCATGTGTGTTTCATGGCTTTTAGAAAAGTTTATTTATTTTTAATGAATTCAATTCCAGGCCGGTGGGCCTGGCTGGTTGGCTGGCTGCCATTTTCATCCAAAATGCCAAATCGAATGTGGTAAAAGTGCTGCTGCCACAGGTGTAACTTTAGTTTTTCACTTTTTTACTCTTAATGCCTTTAATTCAAAAAATATTCTGATTTTTTTCATAAATTAAATCAGAATGGGATTAGTAAAAAAACCTCATATTTGAATTTATAATGTGTAAATCATATAAAAAAATTGTATAAATTGTTTTGAGATTTTATTTTGGTTTAAATTTTATTATTTATAAATAATTATAAATATTATATTAATTTCCTAGTATAATAATCGTTTAGCAATATTTTTTTGTTGCTTTATGACAACATGCAATTATTCAATTATTGCTTTGATCAGGCGAACTCATTTAAATTGACAATATCACAAAAGACTAATTTGGTGGAATTTTTAAATACGAATGGTTAAATTTGTTAAGATATTTCGAATTAAGACGAAATTAATGAATGTATAAGTGTTGACTAAAAGGTTATTATAGCAAGTCACATTAGACGTCCATTTCAATTTAAACAACAAATGACATGTTTGTAATAATATTTTAACTGGATAATTTTTTTTAACTTTTAAAAGAAAAATAATATATTTATTAAAACCTTATAATTAAATGATATTGGATGTAATTTAACCTTATATATTTCACTTCTAAAATTTGAAAACTACACCAAGAAAAAAATTATAAATAGAATCGAATTTAATGCATTGATTTCAAATTGAACATTGGAAACAACTCCTCTCCAAAAATTCTTTGATTTTCTGGTCCCCTGAGCCTCAAGCAGAGCCAATTTAGGTAGTCATTAGCCAATCAACCTTAAAAGTTAAGAGCCATTAATGTATTTATTTATCCCACTCAAGCATCTTAAGCCTTCCACTTTGGGTATTGCATAACATTTATTTATTTTATATAGGAAAATTTTACGATGTGCGACGAACATCATGGAACACTAGTAACGCTCAACACCGTTAAACACTATTAAATTAATTAACAATGACTCAATATACAATTATAAATAATTTAAAGTAAAGTTTCAATTATTTTTTTCATATATATATATATATTACATTTTTTTTAATTTTTTTAATAATTGGGCCAAATATCAACTTTAGTCAATTTAAAAAATAAAAATCATAAACCTTAAACTTGAAACTCTGAACCCTAAATCTGAACATTAGATTTAGGGTTTATGATTTCAAGTTCCATATTTTGGGGTTTAGAGTTTTTTTAAATTGACTAAGGTTAGTATTTGATCCAATTATTTAAAAAATTAAAATATATAATATATATGAAAAATAATTTAATTGAAATTTTATTTTAAATAATTTATAATTATATGTTGAGTCTTTGGGATTTTTAATCTTTATTAATTAATTTAATGTTATTCAGCAGTGTTCGTCGCACGTGGTAGACTCATCCTTTCATAAAAATTATTTTTTTATAATCACTAATATTGTTGACTAATTCGGATCGAGTATTGCAAAAGCTCATTATGAGGCAATCCTTCCAATGCATGTACTTCATTCACAAAATTAGTATTCAAATCTCGAAACTTACTTAGAGAATTTAACGTCTCATCCCTTAAATCATCTAGTTGTTGACATATAAACTGATATATCATATGATCAACTTTGTAGCTCGAAAATCTTAATTTTGAGGAATGAATTTTTGTTTGTCAATTAGGTTAAACAACAAATTTTTATTTTTTTATTTACTTACCTAAAATATACAATATAAGTTTTTGATTACTAGTGTATTAAATAATAATCCTACCCATAATATCCACTTAATGCATACTTTACTTTTTGATTATTTATTAGTACTATTTTTGCATATTTATTTATATAAGGAAAAGGGCACTGATGTTAGCATAGAGAGTATATTGATTTTTGTATCGTTTATGATTTAATGCTTTATTATATTATATAGTTTTGTCCCTTAATTATGTAACATGACTTGGAATGCTGAGTTGTTTAGCACCCTAACCTAACTACTTTTGTTTACTATAATGTAATTAAAATCGAAAAGATGGTCCTTGTCCTTCTCAACATTGACCAATTGTATTTAATTTAATTAATACATATAATTATTCTAATTTTTCATATAAATTATAATAAAAATGAGAGGCTCGGCTGCATTCCCCAACCAAAAAACAAATGAAATTAAATTAGTGACGCGAAGTTGATTTTTGTAATCTTATTATATGTGAGAAGTTGTCTTATTCGCGGATCCGACCAATAGAGGTGTTAAAAAAACTTGATTTGATTGACCCGATTCGATTACTCGAATATAAATAACTTGATATTTATTCGAAATTCTTTTTATCCAGTTCAGGTACCGACCTACTATTTTCCGGGTCAGGTATGGGTCACAAAATTAAGAATTTTCGGATACCCATTTGAAATTAATATTTTTATATTCAATATATATCTATTTATATTAAACTAATAAAAAATCTTATTTTTTATTTTTTATATTTAATATATATATATATATATTAAACTAATAAATACATATTTTTATATTAAACTAATAAAACATTTTTATATTTAAAGAATATATATTTTTATATATAGGTACCCGACTAGCGGATACCCAACCAACACGGGCCGACTAAACCACTACCCGAAGACCGGTACCCAGATTTGAATACCCCTACCAACAAACACCATGCTTATCTAGAATTCAATTCTGAATAAAAACACAAATTATATTAATCAGAATTTTTTTGGTAATATCATGTCTGTTTTACGGTCCATGTTCGGGGTGCGAGGTTATCCCTCCCAATAATGTCACTTCTAAGGTTTGAACTCGTGTTCTCTACTTAAAAGTGCAATATGCCTGACCAATGCACCCAACACTTGTTAGTAATACTAATCAAAATTTAAAAATCTATCATTAACGAAAATACAATGTTAGATATCTTAAACAAAGTTAGGGTTTAAATTCTGATATTATAGATATAGTAGTTTGAGTTGAGAGAATCACCATGTAATAAATATGTGTAGTATTAGATTCGGATTAAACGAATAATAAATGAAATATTAGTTATCGTATAAAAAATACTAAAAATGCAATGAGTTTGTTTGTCCATATCATAATCAATTATAAAAAAAATTAGTTAATTGTATCTCACATCCCCAAACTCTAACTCTTATTCTCATTCTAATTTAGTCTCTAAACTTTTGAAAAGTTTAAATTTTATCTCAAAACTATGACTCTCATTCTAACTAGTCTTCAAAGTTTTGAATATTCCAAATTTTATTCTCAAACTACGATCATTATTTTAAATTGGTCTCTAAACTTTTAAATGTTTTAAATTTTATCTCGGAATTATCATTTATGACATATCATACTATTCATAATTTTTTTGTATAACCATCGATATCCAACTCATTGGTTAACTAATTCGGATCGGGTACTATAATGTCTCATCATGGGGGCGACCCTCTCAACCCAATTTTTCCGTTCACAACTTCAGGATTCGAACTCGTGACTTTGCTTAAAAGATCTAATGTCTCATCCCACTATACCAACTTATTGTTGGTTGGCATAAATGATAATTTGATGATGAAATTGGAATGTTCAATAGTTTAGAGACCAATTTATAATGATAGTGGTCGTTTGGAATAAAATTTAAACATTCAAAATTTATGAACATATTTAGAATGAGAACATAGTTTAGAGACATGTGGTGCAATTGACTCATTTTTTTAATATTTTAGGTAGCTTGATATTACGTGTAATAGTATAATAAATACAATGATGATGGTGATGGTGTATCCTTCTTGTGGTGCTAAGCAAAGTATATGATTTTAGAATAGTTCTAAGTAAACTAAATGTGATCCCATCATTACGCGTATTTGACGAAAAGAGTGGCATTTTGCACAAGACGATGACCACTTATTTTATAATTAAAGTTGTATTTTTAACTGTTTTAAAGTGATTATAATTTTGTGTGTGTTTATATTTTTAAATTTTTTTAATGATGTATACATATTTTACAGATAAAATTGATTGAATATTAATCTCTTAAAATGAACATCATTTTCTTTTCCACCAGTAGATTCAATGTTTTTTCCTTACAATAATAGTCATGTTCTAATAATATTATTCCAAGTTATTTTGCTTAAATTAATAAAAGATATTTAATAGTTTAAGCTAAAGTGTCATGTTTTTATATATATTTTTAATAATTTAAAGGCGAATACGAGATAGTATCTGTTCATAAATATTCTTAACCCTTTGACAAAATACACACTTTACAAACATTGTAATTGAATTTGAGTCTTCTAGAATAAATATATCCGTTTTTTTACTGGGACCAAAATTGAAATATCATGACAATTTGGAGCATTGGATTTGGAACCTGATTTCAACCTTATCCACAATGGATAAATAATATATCAACCAACGTTTGGCCGACACGCAAACTAGCTTTAGGGCCTGTTTTTGGTCAAAAATCATTTTTTAAGTGATTTTAGTTAAAACAGGCTGTTTTTGGTTGCTTTTAAAACTAGCTTTTCCACCCAAATCAAGAAGCTGAATTTTATAGCTTTTTGGGTAGAAAAGCTAGTTTAAAAAAAATAAAATTACTTTTTTACCTTTATTATTTAATTATAATTTATTGTTAAAATAATGTTTATGCATACATAATTGTAAAATAATATATAATTTATAATATTTATATTAAAAATAAAATTATTTTATTTGTACTTTATTTTATATTTATTATTAATGTGTAAGTGGTATGCCCGTATATAATCTAATCTAGAATGTAGTTTATATTTTCAAATTAAATTTTATAAAAAAATAATTTTTTTATTATAATTGAAATTGATTTATTTCATAAATCATAACATTAATTAATTTGAACAATCACTCAAATTTACTTTTACTTTTCAATATCATGTCTAAAATAGACATTTTATCTCCTCAAAATCACTTTTTGACATCAATGACAAATACTAACCAGCTTTTTAAAACTACTTTTCAACAGCTAGTTTGAAAATCACTTTTTTCACCGCACTTTTTAAAAGCAACCACAAACTAAGCCTTAATCTTGTTTAACTCTTTGTGTCTCAGTGACAAAGGATGATTTTTATCATCTTGGTAATCCGGATTCGAGCATCAGTGTTGCCATGCTGTGTGTGCCTTCTTAAAAAATGATTAAAAAAATTTAAATAGATGTTACTCTTACATCACACCAGCATATTAAAAAAACAAGCTTTAATCTTAATCCCACAAAGGGAAAAGTTAAAAGTAAAAGATTAAAACTAATGACAACATTGATTCATGTCTTGTGATGTCTAATCTTTTTTTTACCTGGTCAAATTCTTCTATTAGTCCTTATATTATATGTAAGTTTGCATTTAGTTATTGTACTCTAATTTGATATTATGTTCATGTATTTTCAAGTTTTTTAAATTTCGATCATGATTAAAACAATAGTCATTAAATCTGTTAAGTCAAATCTTGTTATTAATTATTTTATGCATAAATTTTAGATTTAATTTATTATCCAATTTATCATTTTAATCCTTATAATTTAGCCATATGATCTCTATACTATTCAAATCAAGACTAATTTTAAATTCCGAAAATAGAGGAGTTAAAATTAACTAAATTAAAGTGCAAAGACTAAATTTATAATTGGAATATAGTATATGGATTAATGACAAAATTTGACCTTTTACTTATTATTTCATAAAGCAACTCATTTTTTTTTACTTTTATGAGATTCATTATGGCTGTGCTGACTTATAAAATAGCTTTTATGTAGATTTTAACACGATGACAAAATCTTTGATGGAAGCATTAATTAATTTACTTTTTAAGTTTGAAATTAATATAAAGGTCAAATTTATGTCACTAAATCATTCATTAAAGTGGGGCTTTGACACTTTCAAAACCTTTGTATAATAATCATGAAGTCTCCCCTAAAAGTGATTATTTTACTCAATTATGTTGATTTTTAATATTATTTCGAATTTAATATCCTAAAAATTATTTACAATTTTAATATTTTTTATAGTAACTCTTCTGGCTGATATGACGAGTTTTTTTTTTTTTTTAATTTTAATGAAACTTGTCATACCAATATAGCGAGTTTCATAAATTTTTATTTTTTAAGGCTTAAAGGTTCTATTACTCCTATTAAAAAACATGAAATTCGTCATATCAGACAAAATTTATTCAAAAAGGTGCTAGATTCATAAATAATTTTATATGGATGTCAAAAAATAAATAATAAAAAAGTGATATTTGGGTAAAATCTCCCCCCTAAAACAAACGATAAAGTAATAAAGAAACGAGGGACGATGTTATAATAAGAGGTGTGAAGTTATTTAATTTTAAAATTAACAACAATTTAATAAATATTTAATTTGAAATTTAAGAAAAAACAAAATTCAATTGAACAAAATTCCATATTAATTAAAAGTTGTCCTTAAATTATTCCAACACTATATTCACACTTTTAAAAAGAAATAAAGTTTGATGAGTACTTTTGTTTGTGATTTATATATTTATATTCACACGAAAGCATATTAAGATTGGAATGATATGATTTTTATAATTTCTCAAGTGAGTGGAGGATGATAATAATTAATTTTTGATTATCGAAATTAAAAGATTAATATTTTGTTATTAGGGACGAGTATAGGTTAGTTTTTGGTTCACCCGACCTAAAAATATAAAATTTCTATTCGAACCAGATACGTGGTAATTTTCCACTTGACCCGATTACGACCCAGCCCGAAACAAATAATATTATATATAGAGAGAGAGAAATTTTATAAAAAATGGGGAATAATAGGGAAAATATAAAGAGACATATTTATTGTAATTATAAACATTCTCCTTATTTTTTATTTGGTAAATTTGAGCAGGTCTCGAGTTTGAGACCTTGTGTTTGTAAAAAAAAATCGTTGAGAGACTCACTTACCCATCAAAATTAAGCTGCAACGCGAGTCGGTCTAAATTAGTTAGAGTAAAATTTCGAAGGACCGAAAGAGTAACAAAAAAAAAGACATTATAATAATTACCTCTCAATATATGGAAGAATTGTACAATTATCTTAGATAAGGTCAAATATTTTCACCTTATATCCGAAATTGACCAGACATTTGATAAATTTTCACTCGATTTAAACTCCAAATTTTTTAAAAATCCTAAACCCTATGAGATCAAAACCGTTGGTCCGAGTTCCATACCTATCCTTATTGGTGATCGTAAATTGTTAAGAAAAATGTAATCAATACGAGATCAATACATAACAAATTATATATAAAAACATGATATTTAATTTGATTCAGTTTTGTCTATAAATACTCATCAACGTAGAAAGGCCAAAGAAGTGATAATAATCCTCTTTTTTTTTTTTCGGTGTCTCTTTCTATCCTCCAACACTAAAAAAAACAAAGAAAATTTAAATTTTAAGTTCTAACTTTAAATTTTAAGTTTTAAACCATACACCCTGAAAAACACACCATACTTTAAAATTTTTAAACCCTAACTATAAATCCTAAACTTAAATTTTAATGTGAAGGCATAAATAGGGTCACCAAAAAAATAGATGATTTCTATTTCCAAACAAGAGGCTAAGGTCATATGTCATACCAATACTCGACGCGACTCGAATTTTATAAACTTGACTCAACTAAAAAAATTCAAATAAAATTTAAATTATAAAATAAAACTCGTAAACTTGACTAATTATTTTTTTTAACTCGACTCAATTGAATGTTCACCCCTAATCTCAACGACTCTATGCACTTCTCAACGGCGTAAACCACGACAACAACCACTCCGACCCCATTGCGTAACATTGGTGTTACAACAAATTTCACTTTGTTCGTGTCCAAATGCATCAAAATCTCATTCGTGTGGTTCATGTTCATTCAATTCACCAACCCATTAATTGCCTAAAACCACTTTCCGATGCAATCGACTCAATTTAGGATTCGTTCAATCATGGCCTAACTTGGAGGATGCCGATATCTATGAACAATGAAACAACACGCAAAACCATACGCTAGCGCCTAGCCGAGGGGATGGTGTTGGTATAATTAGGGGTGTGCAAAAAAATCCGATCCGAGTAACCCGATCCGTTTGTCCGATGATCCGATCCGAAAATATGGATATCCGATCCGTTTTTAAATTTTCGGATAATTCGGATCGGATATCCGGTAAAAGTTTCGGATAATCGGATCGGATACGGATCGGCCTAAAAGTGTTTTCGGATTATCCGAAAACCCGATTAAAATTTTAATTTTTTTGGCCCTAGCCGGCTAGCCCAACAGCCCAAAACCCAAATTTATCTAATTGAAAGCCAATCCAATTAAAAATAAAATTCCTCCCCCTTTACTCTCTGTGCAGTGTTTGTTTTTATGAAATGGCACTGCTAACTGTAAAAGCTACTAATGCCGCAAAGACAGCTTCATTATTTTCAGCTGCAAAAACTGTAATTTGGGACCATTGTCATTTCATTTTTGTCAGTGAAATTCAGTGAGAAATATAGGAGTATACTCTATTCTGTAAATTTAATAATTATATATATATTCTTTTATATCATAAATGTATGTTTATATTAAATTTAATAAACCAATAATTTATATCATAAAAATTTTGATATATTTATATCAAATCTATATATTATATTTTAATTAATTTTTCATGTAAGAGAGAGAAATTTTATACCATCTCCGCCGCACATCATGCCGAAGGAGATTCACGCCAAAACAACAGAGCACATAACATCAGCCAAAATATTTGATGTGAATTTGTCTTGGTTTAATTTTATATATATATATATATATATATATATATATATATAATAGTACTGTGTGTGCATTGTGTAATATGAAAGTATGTAATTTTTAGTTTAAAAATATGTGTAAAATTATAAATTTTAAATCTGAAAATTTTGTTAAATTAAGTAATATATTCGGATTCGGATATCCGGATATCCGATCCGAAATTTCGGATATCCGGTTTTTCGGATATCCGATTTTTCCGGATCGGATACGGATCACTACTATGACTATCCGAAACATTCGGATATCCGAAATATTCGGATCGGATATTATCCGTATCCGGTAATGCACACCCCTAGGTATAATAAGCCGTGTTTCTCCATCACTAGTTGTTTTCAGGACGAATGCAGAATTTTATGTTAGGAGAGGCGAACTTATAAAACTTTAAGAAAGGTGAAAATAGATTTTCAATTTAAAATACATAAATTTTTTAAAATTATATATAAATTTTAAATTTTTAAGGGGAGCGACTGCCCCCTCCAGCTTCCCTCTAGGTCTATCTCGATTGTTTTCGAGTGATAATTCATACGATGTTGATTCTTCGCACAATAATGAGTTGAATATCCGTGTAAGTAAGCAATTATATATAATCTTCACACTTGGGGCTCCACCCCCAGAACCAGCTAAGGTAGCCAGCTACTACTTCATTGTTATATTAATGGTCACTATGAGTTTAAATAATGAGTGGATTTCAAACTTTAAAACTAGGACGTCCACTTGCACATACAACCTACACACTCGATCCATCAATCTTGTTCTTCTGACCGATTTTGTATCTTTTTGGTGTCCCTGTGTATGCTCAACTTTAAAAATAATTAAGTTTAAGATGTATAATTTAGTTTTTAGGGTTTACAGCTTAGAGTTTAGGGTTTAGTTTATAGGGTTAGAGTTTAGAATTTAAGATTTAGTGTTAGAGTGTATGGTATAAAAAAAGCAGATGATTTTTGTTCATTAATATCGTATCGATGAATGTAGTTTTCGTATTAGTACACATTGATATTAATATGCTTTGATGTATCTGATCAGATTTATTCGTATTTGTTAATATTTTTATGTGTATTTATAGTTTCTTAACAAATATTAAATTTTAAAACACTTACGAATGGAAATATTTTATGTAAAAGATATTTATAAAAGACATTTTAATAAAGATTTATATCCTATAAACTGGCGGTGGAAACTGAAAGTTGCGCTTTAGTTTTAGGGTTCAGGGTCTTAGTTTGGGGTGTAGGGTTTTTAAGTGTAGGAGTTTAGAATTTAGAGATGGTGGTAAGAATTTAGTGTTTAGAGTTGTAATTTAGGGTTGAGGTTGAGGTTTATGATTTAAGATTTTGAGTTAGAGTGCATGGTTAGGGTTTTTAGTGTTACACATAAAAAAAGAGACATGATTTTTGTTCATTAGTAGTTAGTACCGTATCGATGAATGTATTTTTCGTATCAGTACACATTGGTATTAGTGTGCTTTGATGTATCTTATCAGATTTATTCGTATTTGTTAATATTTTTATGTATATTTATAGTTTCTTAACAAATATTAGATTTTATAACAGCCCTTAGTTTGTAGGGTGACATGTCCTATGTGCTTTTAATTAAAATTGAGCATCTCCCTTTCCTATTATTCCTACAAGAAAGAACTGCACAGAAGATTACTAAACAAGCAAATAACAGGAACCTTGAGTTCTTGATGTAAACAGCTCGGTCTTGTTAGGAGTGTGAGGATAGCAACTTCCAACCCACTCTCGTCCAAACATGGTAGATAACGTATACTACACATTGGGTCAAACTTTGTTAAATTGTCAAATCCGAATCGATATAAATCAACCTGTTCCAGATTAGTCGGCCTTTGAAATATCTAATCGACATGTGGTCGAGTTTGTCAGGAATGCTAGAATAGGGATAGCAACATCCAAACCACTCGTGTCCAAACATCGTACATGGTGGTGGATTCATCTTTGTTAGATATCTAAACCCGAACAAACATGATTTCGAATCGAAAACTTGGAAATTTTAAAACCTAGATTGTCTTGCTCCGAATTAATATGGTCTGAGATTAATCTGATCCATTCAATCGATACGAACCTTAGAGTTTCGGATTTGTTAGGAGTGTTAGGACAGCAACTTTCGAACCAATCTCGTCCAAACATGGAAGATATATAGTAGACAGTTGATTTAGCTTTGTTAGAAATTGGCCTCTACCAAATCTACGAAAGAGATTTGGTGTCGGCAGCAGTGATTCCACTTATGATTTCCTCTCAAAACCCACCAAAATCCAGCTACTTTGTGGTCGGTTTTGGCTTTAATTCTTGAATAATGTCCGGTAAGAAAATTGCCATATGATTTTAAATGGAAGAGTAGAATATGATTATAATAAGTAATCAAACTATGTCTCATTCTGTTCGATTTTTTTTAGTTTAAGTTCAATGTCGGTCTTGTTGGAATGTAAAAAAAAAAAGAGTTTTAACCATACTTTGTAATGTTGGAATTTAGTATGATTAGGGGTGTGCAAAAAAATTTGATTTGATTATCCGTTGATTCGATCATAAATTATAGATATCCGGTCTGGTTTTTATTTTTTAGATAATTCGGATCGAATATCTAAAAATTTCGGACCGGATACGGATAGTTATTTCACATTCGGATCGGATATCCGAAAATTCAAATTTTTTTATAGGTATAAATCTTGTTATATTCGATATTTTTACTTGTTATATATGAAAAATTGAAATTTCCATGAATACAAATATTGTAATATTCAATAATTTGTTGATTGTTATATTCGAAAACTTAAATTTTTCATGGATAGGACCGTCAAATTAAAAAAAATAATCAAATAAAGTCATAAATTTCGGATATTCAGATATCCGAATATTCTATCTGAATTTTCAAATATCCTATTCTTTTAGATATCTGAAATTTCGGATCGAATTCAATATCCAAAAATGAACACCCCTAAATATGATAGATGGGGCAAGTTTATATAGGGTATTGGACAATGATTTTTGGGAGGGGGTAACGTTGTCAATCATGGGCATGTATATCGATATAGAGACGGAGACAGAAATATTTGATAGATGAAAAGAGTTGTAGCCTCTCATTTCTAAAATTATCTTTAATTTATATAATAAATTTAAAAAATTATGAGGTAAATATAAATTATATACTTAAAATTTTGAAAACCATATTTTATTTCCACAAAATTTTGAAAACCATAATTTATGTAGTACGATGAATATCGATATAAATAAAATTTGATTCGATTTTTAAAATATTTTAAATTATATTTGAGTTGTTCGTATAATTTAATAAATCACAATTCAACCGTGACCTCTTCTACATAGTTTTGATCGATCAAAGGTCATCTTTGGCATGATCAAACCAAATATTCTATTTCTAGAGGACTTTTTTTTATGAAATTTCTCATTATAATCATTCATTAAAATAAAATTTACAATTATATATTTTTATATAAATTATTTTGTTTATTCAAGTCTGATATAGTTTAATAAATTTATCAGATTCAGATTTCTTTTCATTCGACTCGATTTGATGAAATTTTAAATATTTTTTGTTGACAAAACATACATGTCAATTCACTTTAATTTGACTTGACTCGACTTGTTTCAATCGAATGCTGACCACTATTGTTTCACTATATTGGGCCGAGAGCTAAGGGCTAAGAATGATCCAAAGTGTTGGTACCCTAAAACCACAAACTCTCAAAGTGAACTGTAGCCACAAAGTATATTGTGGGCCTCTAGGGCAACCGCCTTCATTAATTGTCTCAACTAACCTTGTGCCCTATATTTTAGACATTTTAGGGCAGTCCATATTTATTTATAGATTTGTATTGCTTTTTGTTATTTTTTTAACTATATGTATCTGATTTATTAGTCGATTAATTTATACAGTATATTGTAAAAGTTTATTTTGAGACAAAAACTTTAACTCAGTTTGTTTTTTTCATAACATTAGGATTTAAACTCTTAACTTTGTTCAAAAAATTTATAATCTTATTCCACTAGACCAACTGATAGTTAATTCTTGTCGTTATTGGTTACTAAAGTGAAATTAATTTACTGAATATTTTGAAAAATAAATACTATACTCATCTTGATATGTAATTTTATAAAACAAAAGTCCATGCAATAAAAAATAAAAAAAGTTATGTAAATGATATTCAGATAAATATTTGATACACTAAGGTGAAGTTTTAAATATGATGTTATTTGGTTTTAATTGTTTACTTTTTGACAAATCTTAAATTTAATCTTAATTCTATCTATAGAGAAGGAAAAAGAGACTATAAGGAAAGAGAAGAGGTATTCTTAGTGAGTCTAGAATCCATAATCTAAAGGAATATAAAAGAACAAATATGAACAGCTTAATCAACCGACCAAATACGCTTGCTCAGTCTTTATTGTTTATTGAAATGTTAATTAAAAATATATGTCAATAAATGAAAATTATTTCTAAAGAAAAAAATACATTATCAGTGTATTAAATAACAATCGAAGAAATTTTAGTCTATTATTCATTAATGTTGAATGAAGAGTGGACAATGTAATTGTAGCGTCAAAGTGTAGGAAGCAAAAGAGAGGCCAGCTCAGAGAGTAATTATATTATGGACCTGACTTACCATATCAGTTATAATCTCATCTAATAAAATATTTTTATTTCATCATTATTTTTATGTTATTAATTCAATAATATAATAACTTCTATAGTCACATAGTCCATGCCATAATCATTATTATTGTCTATTTTAGTACCTAAATTTTCATTATGTTAATCGAAGTGATATTTGCCCCTAAATTATTGTTATATAAATAATATAACTCATCTCTTCAATCTCAACTCGACACAACTATTACATAATAATGCAATATGCCTTAAAAAATTAATTAATTAATTTCAGTTTCACATTAATTGTTTTTTGTTTTAATACGTGGCATTATTATGAAGTGTCAAGCTGAGATGAGAGAGATGTGCCATGTCACTTCTAGGAGCAAGTACCACTTTAAAAAATAGAATGAAATTAGAATTGAAAGTTAAAAGACAAAATATGTATGTTGAAAAGTTGATCAATTTCATAATTAATTTAATTTTTAAAAAATAAATTTATATTAAAACAAAAGTAAAAAAAATATTCTGACGTGTGGGAGGGAGGGCCAAGAGCCATTCCCAAGACCCACATAGGTTCGTCACAAACCATTGATGTCTAAATTATACACTTCTCTACCATGTTTCAAATATTACAAAATAAATATTGTAAGGTATCTGACTCATTAATCGATTAATCCATATAAAGTATTGTCGATATTTATTATGAGGACGAAGTTTTTAATCTAGTATGTTCTATACACAATATCACGATTCAAATTTTTGACTCTACCTAAAGATCCTAACATCTCATTTTACCGTGTCAAACTAATAATTATATAAAATGACGTATTTCGATCAACCTGTGTAGTTTTTTTCGTGGGGTTTGTTCCATTATCAACGTAACCAATAATATATATATATATATATAATGAATAAAATAAAACAAAGATGCTTGAAATGATTCATAAAAAGCGAAGCTTTGTGTCTTATCTAATGTGAGGCGAAGACAGTGCTTCGAAAAACAATGCAGACATTAATGGAACATGCAAAGAACAAGACAAAAAAATTAGGGGATTTGTCGATAATTTTAATAATTAAGGATGGTATTATATTAGCACAAGAGTCTAATTATGTCGTTTAAAGTAGGTGGCATGATAAAGGAGTTTGGTTTCTCATTTCTAATATGAGTGTAGAGACTAATGGGAAAATGACAAGCGCAAAACCAGGATTAATGTTGGTGCTTTGATGGAGTAGATGCCCTTAGAGATTGAAATAAATAGTACCCTAAATTTTGAGTTCGAAAGAATTAAGGCGGAGCTATGATCAAAGCATCGAGAGGGGCAGAAGTCTATTGAGCCTTTAAATCTAAAGATGCGAGGGACATATACATTATTTGATAAATATTTAAATTAAAAAAAGACCTAAAATGTAATTATACCAAAAAATCTAGGAGGGGTTGTTTACAAAAAATACTTTATACAGGAAAATACTTTGATACACAAGCTTGTGTAAAGTTTATGCAAGCCTCTTAATTTTAGGGTTTAGGGGGTTTAGTGTGTAGGGTATATAATTTAAGATTTATGGTTAAAATTTTTAGTTTAAGGTTTATGATTTAGAGTTTAAGTTTTAAGATGATAAGGTTTGGAATTTAGGTTTGGAATTTTACAGAAAAATTGTGTAGAATTTTTTATATAATTTGTGTATCAAAATATAACTCTTTATATATTATTATTAGTTTTTATAAACGTGATGACCGTATTTGACAAATTAAATTTCGCGTAAAAGTAAATTTATCCTCAATGGTTACATTTTTGTTAGATTTACTTTAATAATTTAAAACTAAATTTTATCCTCAATTTTTCAAACAAAAGTAAATTTGTTTTTTTTAAGGAAAATACTGACAAAATATTAAAATTTTAACAGTTCTGAGATGACTGGCTATGTGCATGATAGCCTACATATACATTGCGTTGGCATGATACTGTTTGTTTTATATGTCACATCAACAACTAATTTATGATTATAAATGTGTAAAAATGTAAAAAAAATGTAAATTTCTGGGTCAAGTGTTAGTCAATACTTTTAAAACGATAATAATAAACTCTAAACCTTAAACATTAACTTAATTATTTCTAAAAGAATGAAAGTCAAATTTGGTTAGAAAAAATGGATGAATACTAAGACTAGCCTTTTATATTTTTAATGTATGGAGTAATGTTTTTTTTGTTTTATAAATTAATATTTGATATATTATATTAACTCTACATATTTATGTATTATCAATGAAATTTTTTTGAGATTATTCTCAACGAACTAAATATGTCAAATAATTCTAAAATTATAGGTTAAACTGATTTTTTTGACGATTTGCATATAATTTTAAATCCACTTATAACAAGGGATGACGAGTACAAAATTTTATGTCAGGAGATACAAATTTTTAAAAAATTATATTTAAAATTTAATGATAAAAAATTATAAAATTTTAAAGTGCAAATTTAATTATCAATAAAAAATATAAAAAATACTTAAATTACAAAAAAAAAAAATCATGAGTACAGCTGCTCCACTAGCGCTCTCATTCCATTCCTACATGTAACATTGCAGACCTGCAGCAGATAATTTACTATCAAACATTTTGAGGAGCCGTTGAATATTAGTTCAGATAGTATCAATATTTTTATAGTTCTGAAAATTGTGAATTTTAATGGATTTAAACACATTTTTCAAGTAAGTATAATTGATTATAGTCTAAAAGGGGTTATTTTGCCCTTGAGTTCGACCTAAATTAGTAATGTTGTCCTTCGCGCAAAAACGTATTCAATTAGGTCCTCCAATTCGATTGCTGCAAATTAGCCCCTTGACCAACATTGAGTGATGGAACCGTTAATTGTTAATTATGTTGGCGTTAACTACATGCTGACGTGGCATTATTTTTTTTTTAAATATCTATTTTATTTATTTAGTTTTATATTAAATTTTAACCAATCAAATGATGACACTCAAATATGATGCCACGTCAGTATGTAGTTAACGGCAACATAACCAACAGTTAACGATTTCGTCAGTCAGCGTTAGTTAAGGGGCTAATTTGTTGCAATGTGAGAACCGGATGACCTAATTAAACACATTTTGGCGTGAAGGTCAACATTATTAAATTAGTTCGAGCTCGGGGCCAAAATAACCCCTCTAGCCTTGATTATATATATAATTTGGTTTATCTGGTTTAAGTAGTAATACTACTTCTGACATATGAACTTGATATCTCAATGTTGTAGTTGTCCAAATCCAACATACTAAAATATATAACTGATATTCACCAACCGACCGAACAAAAACCTAACATCACCTTCTTCCTCCTATATTTAACCCCTTCCTCTCTTCTTCCCCGCCAAATATCTTCTTTGTAAATTAGTTTAAGGAACCATGGCAAGAACGTTACAACTTGCTTCATATCTCTGTCTTTTCACGTGTTTGATTCCAACATCCCATGCACAAACTTGTTCCAAACATACCTTCTCCAACAACCGTGTCTTCAAGTCATGCTCCGACCTTCCTGTCTTGAACTCTTTTCTTCATTACACCTATGACAACGTTTCAGGGAAGCTCGAGATTGCCTATAGGCACACTGAAACCACTCCCTCTACGTGGGTTGCATGGGCCATAAACCCGACATCGAAAGGCATGGTCGGGTCACAAGCACTCGTTGCGTATCGGATGGGCGATGGAAGTATGAGAGCTTACACATCGCCCATCGAACAATACCGGACTCAGCTGCGAGACGGCGCGCTTAGTTTCGATGTCTCGGGCTTGTCGGCTTCGTATGAGAACAATGAGATCATCATATTTGCTACATTGGAGATTTCCAACAATGGGACTAGTTTGAATCATGTTTGGCAAGAAGGTGTCGTTTATGGGAATACCCCACAGATGCATGGTACTTCTGGTGCAAACATTCAGTCCATGGGGACCTTGAATTTGATTTCTGGTGAGGATGGACCAATTGGAGAAGGAAGATTGAGACAAAGAAAACAAAAGGTAAACGACTGAAATCTATCTTGAGGACTCAATTAGAACATTTCAAAATTTAAGGATCGATTTAGAATTTAAATTATATTTTCAGATTCATGGGGTGCTAAACGCAGTGAGTTGGGGTATGTTAATGCCACTAGGCGCTATTATTGCAAGGTACTTGAAGGCATTCAAATCTGCAGATCCTGCATGGTTTTATCTGCACGCTTCATGCCAGATCTCGGCCTATGTCGCCGGCGTTGCCGGATGGGGCACCGGTCTCAAACTAGGCAGTGAATCTCCTGGTATTCAATACAATGCTCATAGAACCATTGGGTTCATCCTTCTCTGTCTCGGAACATCTCAGGTACTCAAAACACACACAAAAAGTTACACCAAAGACATAAAATATTTAAAATACGCAGATCAAATTGTAAACACGTGTCTACTTACAATTTGAAGACCGATTTAAATTCTTAACTATAATCGGATGACGTGTAACGCAATTAACTGTTTTGGTAAAGGTATTGGCTTTGCTTCTAAGGCCAAAACCAGACCACAAGTACAGGTTCTACTGGAACATATATCACCATTTGGTGGGATATATTGTCATAATCCTCAGTGTCATCAACATATTCAAGGGATTCGACATCCTGCAGCCTGAGAAGAAGTGGAAGAATTCTTACATTGGTGTCATCATAGCTTTGGCTTGCAATGCTTTCATGTTGGAAGCCTACACATGGTTTTTTGTACAGAGGAAAAGGTCAGAAAGTGAAGGAAAGATACCTTATGGTATCAATGGAGCACATGGAAATGGGTTTTAATGGCCATGGTGCTAAGCCATAGAAGGAATAAAAGATGACATTGTATTCTAGCAGCAGCAGCTATTACTACGCATTACTATCGTTTTTTAATATTGTATCAATCATGTTCTTCTGTCAATATCGTATTAATCAAGTTCTTATGTCAATATCGTATCAATTTAACTACAAATGACTTTATGAATGGTATTCTATTTTCATCCTCATAATATCATATTATCCTCACCCCCTTCCTAAATCGCCCCAAACATTGCAAACTACGTATAAGATTATAAGGAAAAGGGTCACAAATGAAGAATCCTTTCCACTACAATAAAACAGTTTTTTTGCGACGTTTTTTAACCTTATAGCGACGTTTTTTAGCGTGGTTAAAAATTTTCCTGGCACTTAAGAAAGCGCCGCAAGAAATGCCGCTTAAAGCAGCGAAGCAATAGTTCGCGGCGTTTTTAGATAAAAAACGCCGCAAAAAGTCAAGATCTATACCAATGTAGTATCTATAGCGGCGTTTTTACTAAAACGCCGCAGAAATATGTCATTTTATAGCATTTTTTCCTAAACGCTGCTATATGTTTAAATTTAGCGGCGTTTAATTCAAAAACGCTGCGAAAAATGCCGTTATATACCAAACTTGGTGCAGTGTTTGTATATTTTTTCCTTTTAACATATTAAATGCTTCTTTTCGCAAATACGATTTTGGACAATATCGCTATTGATACATAATAGTCGTTGTTGCGGTTGTACACCACCATTTGAATCCCTACCGACTATCGTTGAATTATGCTATTTAATGATTTGGATAGAGCAAAAATCAAATTCTTAATGATTCAACTTTTTTGGCTTCGGAGAAGATGAAGACGAGGGAAAGCAAGAAGATCAAGAGACCTGGAATTTGCTTCATTCCGTTAATTCTGGGTTTTCTTCTTTCGTTTTATGTTTTTGATTTTGAAACTAAGAGTGAATTTAATACTTATAGATAGGGGTAAGCGTTTGATCGAATCGAGTCGGCGTCATATTTTACAACTCAAAATTTATTTGAAATTTTTTCGATTCGAGTAGAATTTATGAAATTCGAGTCGAGTTTTCGAGTTCGTATACAAATTTAATTGTAATTATTTGTCATGTTTTTAGTATAGTTTGATTCTAATTTAAAGGACTTTCTATAATCATATAAGATATGCATGTATATTTCATCATAATTTTTCATATGTGGCATATATATATATATTAGAAAAATTGAGGGACTCGAGTCTAACTTAAAAATTAACCCACTAATTATTAAAAAATTCGAGTTATTCGAATTTCCATTTTAGGACTCAAACTTTATTTGAATTTTTTTCACTGAACTTAAAACTGATTTGTTTTATTATTTTATAAGGTTTTTTAAGCATTTGAATTTTTTTAAAAATGTTCAAAAATAACTAAAAGAATTATTAAAATGCAGAAAATCTCAGCTGAGAGATTAACTCACCAAAGTTAGGTGTGCGGCGCGAGTCAGTTTAGATTAATCCGGGCAAAATTTTGAGGAACCGAAAAGACAACAAAAAAAAGGATTATTAAAATTCATAAAAAAGGCATTTTTAATTTTAAAAATAGGAAGACTTGTTTGTAATAATTTATTATTATTAAATTGAGAGATTTTACATTAATTCATGGCGAGCTTTGAACCCATACAAGATGGGACAATATAAGCATCCTTAGTCACTATGTCAATTATTAGATCTTTGTAACAAAATTTTAGTTTAATGACTAAATTATAATTTTTTTTAAAATATTCGTATGTAACTGAACACATAATTGAATGACCTAGTTTGTAATTTTCCCAAATTTTAAATACAAAATTAAATGGAATGAAACTATATAAGATTAATATATGGGTTTTATTTTGATGCACAAGCTGTGTAAATTTTTTTTACACAATCCTTTTATAAAATTTAAAATCTAAATCACAAACCCTAGCAACCTAGAACCTAAACCCTAAACCCTAAACTCTAAATTCTAACCATAAACCTTAAATTATATACCCTACATACTAAACCCCTAAACCCTAAACCCTAAACCCTAAAATTAAAGGGCTTGTGTAAACTAAAGTTTACACAGCTTGTGCATCAAAGTATTTTCCTTAATATATTATGGAAAATACTTTGATGCACAAGCTGTGTAAACTAAAGTTTACACAAGCCCTTTAATTTTAGGGTTTAGGGTTTTAGGTTAGGGTTTAGGGGTTTAGTATGTAGGGTATATAATTTAAGGTTTATGGTTAGAATTTAGAGTTTAGGGTTTAGGGCTTAGGGTTTAGGTTTTAGGTTGCTAGGGTTTGTGATTTAGATTTTAAATTTTATAGAAGGATTGTGTAAAAAAAATTTACACAACTTGTGCATCAAAGTATTTTCCTTAATATATTATATATATTAAGCCAAGCAATGAACAATTTAGGAGAGCAACTGATTGAAGTTCCGTTTTGGCACATCAAAATCCAAATTAATAAAAACGAAGCTCCATCATTCTCACGGTGATGCAGTTATGGAACTCCTTGGTTTGCTCCAAAAACAAAAGCACCTACAATCACAAAAAAGGACTAATTTATAAAACCAACAAAACTTTGTTGCTCAAATTCGTTATGGAGCTAATGTAATGGAAGAAGGAAGGTTCGGTTTACCGAGCGTCGGCATTAATATCGACAAACACGCGGTGCCGGCAATCTTAAGTGGTATCCCCATCTTGACCATATTCGGAATATCCATGTGCCCCGTCATGAAACCGACGACGTTCGTAGGAGTTGCGGTTGGAAGCATGAAAGCGAATTGCGATCCGACTGCGCCGGGAATCATAAGGAGTAACGGGTGGACATGCATGGTTTTGGCCATTTGAATCAGGAGCGGAAGCAAGAGGGTCACCGTAGCATCATTCGACGTTATGAACTCGGTAATTGCGGCACTGATTAAACACACTGCTGGGGGGATGGCTGAATACGGAACCTTTTCGAGGAAATCTAGAGTTGCCGATAAGACATTGGCGAGTCCACTCGACTGGACGCCGTCGGCTATGGCGAAACCGGCTCCTAGTAACAAAATAATGTTCCACGGCAACTTCTTGCATTCGTTCCAGTCCATCAATGCCTCTCCCTTTTGCTTCTTGTTTGGGATTACGAACAAAAGTGTAGCCATGAGAACCTACATGGTTTAAACGGTTAACTATTTGGACCAACTAATGGTTTTATAAAATTAGAGGAACAATACCAAAGTTTATGGACTAAATCTTGAATTCAAGTATAGTAGAGGGACTAAACCATGATTAAACCTAAATTTTATATTACTCACACTGACAGTTCCATCGCCTGCACGGCCATGGAAGAGAGCTCCCCATCCCGGAATGTCTTCTGTTATACTTCTGGTCATCCACAAAGCTACCATCATCTGCATTTTTAGTATCGATTATACAACTGAATTAAAATCGATATTATTTCAACACTGAATTTTTGTTTGCGTTTCAATTATATCATTGGACCATTAAAAGCTATGACGTGGGCGGATCTTAATTGTCCGTGTGCGACGACGTGGAGAGATTGTAACCACTCATTAGTATAATTGAAGTTTAAACTAAAGTTCAGTGCTCAAATAGTATTATTTTTAGTTTAGTAGTATAATCGATATTAAATTTAAAGTTCAGTGGTGTCTGGTGTAATTTACCCTTAACATATAATCAATGATTAGAGAAAATAAATTACTTAAATACTAACCCCAAATACTGCTAAAACCATCTTCTCAGCAAAAGCCATTGGACCTGCTCATGCCAAATAAAGCCATTCGAGTAATTTACATTTTGGATCACTGAATTTAAAGTATAAGTTACGATTCAAATTTTATTGAGACGAGTTGAGTCGAAACTCGAAAAATAAAACACAAATGTACCTAATAAATCGAGTTCTCTCTTGAGGTGGGCTTTGTCCAAGTAGGGGGCGAGGGCCTGGCTAGACCCCCTACGTAAATACATCAAACAGAGAATCGCCCACAAAGCGAAGAAAATCAACACGGCCAATGGAAAACCAAAGAAAAACCAAGTGTTGAAACCAATGGGATCCGCATCCGGGTAGGAGCCCTTATACATGGCTACCAATATCAAGTTGACACCGGTTCCGGTGAGCGTGCTCATCCCGCCAATGGGGGCGGCATACGTGACACCGAGGACGACAGCCTGACAAAATTTGTGGACATGGGTTGATTGAGTATGATCCATGGGGAGCCGCTGTAGGATCCCGATGGCCACCGGCATCATCATGACGGCGCACGCCACATTGTGCATCCACATGCTGACGAAGAATGTGGTGGCACAGATGCCGAGTAGGAGCCGAGGTGGATTCACCGGTTCGCCGCAGAACCGTGATGTGATCTGCGTGACCAAATAATGTTCATTCGTACAATAATTCACATAGACACCATCACACCAACAACAACATTATTGGACTTATTGGTTCTTGTCACATGTTAGTTGTCTAAATCCAAAAAACAGATAAGATCATACATGAACCAATCACAAATAATTCGAACTAAAAATTAACCGAACCGAACTGACACAAAAATAAAACAAATAAAAACTTACATTTAAGGCCAATCTCCTATGAATATTGTAACGTTCAACAGCTAGAACAAGTATAAAGCTACCCAAAACCAGGGTAATCACATCATCCATGTAAGAATGGGCAACACTATCTGCCGAAGATATTCCGAAGAGAGGGAACAAGAACAGAGGTGTTATGGAGGTGATCGGCATCGGCACGGCCTCGGTAAGCCACCATGAAAACACCCAGGCTAGAACCGCCAACATGTTCCGGCTAGTAACCGGGCCATCGAACTTGACGAATAGACAGATGATGGCACACAATAAGGGTCCTAGCAGGACATAGAGTGCTTTAAGTGTGACTAAGGATTTCAGAGAAAAGGATGAGCTCGGTTCGACCGGATCGTTGATAGGGAGAAGTGGGGTTTTGGGATCATCGGAATTGTGTTCGGCGGCTGACATTTTTCCGGCGAGATGGATATGAATTTAAGAGAGGTGGAAAATGGAAGCTTAGACAAGGTTTGGTTTTATATCTGAAACTTGGGAGGAGGATACTTGTAGACAAACCGGCGTTTTCCGCTCGTTAATTTTTGGCACATGTACCTATTAAATGCTGACTAGTGTGATTAGTATATGTTTGGATAAATATTTTATGTATTTGATAAATATAAATTTTATCCATTTCAATAAATCAGATGATGATAGGTAATTAGTTCAAAAAAATAATGACACGTGTTTTCTTTGCTTTGTGGCATATTTTTATTTATTTTTGTAGTTTGTTTTATTTGTCACTTTAGTATAGTTTCAGCATATTTTAATGGTCGTTTGGTGTTCGTACAGATATCTTCACGATGTTAGTTTTTGATTTTGATTCTGTCGATGGTCATAAAAAGATAGATCCTCACTCGATTGATGGTTGTTTGCCGATGTAATCAGACATGGGTAACGGAACAATCTGTCTGATAGTTTAGTTCGCTCACCACTATTTTTTTACCCCGTAAACCATCTCGTTTACATAGAGACAAAGAAATTCAAGAAGACTTCTGACTTTGGTTGACTTCTGACTTTGCACCTTTTGAGTTTTGTATGAGAATTTGTTTGACTAGTACCCATTATTCTTCTGACTTTTAGATGTGTTGTATTTAGAATATTTTCCATGGTTAATAATAAAATTTAGTTGTCATTGTCAAAAAAATTTAAAAATTTTAAAGTTTTTTTTAAAAGGGGTAAATTGAGATTTAATTATGAATATTAAAAAAAAAAGCTTAACATTAATTTATAAACACATTAAGGGGTCAAATTAAATTTTTTTAAATTTTAAAAGATTATTTTTAAAATTTAGTGGGGTCATTACCTCCGTTAGTCCCTCTTTTCTTCTGCCACTGATGTATACTATTATTAAGTCATTAATTAATTAAGCTGGTGTCACTCGTTAATAGATTTAAATTCAGTTAAAAAAAACTATTGAAATATAATCTTATATTTTTATATAGTATTTAGCAAATATTTTTTTAATATTCTAGTATGATTACATGATAGTATATGTTCTTTATTCTAATTACTTGAAAACATATACATTCCGTGCAAACAAACTGCTCAAACCCAGGCCAACTAAAAATAACGAAGCTCTATTTTTCGCTAATACCACTCAAACTATTAAAACTTACACATTTTTAAACAATTTCTACTTAAGGAAGAAGAAATTTTGCTCTTAACGAGTCTTGAACCCACAACTTAATAAAAAGAGAGAGAGTCAACTGAAAATTTTAATCAGCAGTACTAGAGTTTGTTAACATTAAAAGTTAAAAGTTAGGCATTTAAGAATTGATTGTTGTGACAAATTTTAGTATTAATGATAAAAGATTTTTAAAGTTACGAGTAGAGCTAAGACATCATCGCATATAATTAATTCATATTTAACAAAACATAAAATAAATAAATAAAATATACAAAGATTTCTTAGTTTCACTGATATAATTTAAGCATCACATAAATAAATATAGTTTATAAACTCTTTTATGTATATATATTTTAAAATATGTCCATGTTTTTTTAGATTTAGAAAATTATTCTTTTATATGCACCAATAAATAGTGGCTGGATAGGGCAAATAAATCATTAATCATCAACAAAGACACGTGGATATCTTTATTCCATACGTTATCTTAGCCTTTGTAGATCGATCATGACATTCTTGGTTCATCGTTGCATATGATATGGTCAAATTTTGATTTTGGTCCCTCTATCATGATCATATTTGAGGTTTAGTTTTTATATGGCTAAAGGGGTTATTTTGCCCCCTAGCTCGACCCAAATTAGTAATATTATCCTCACGTGAAAATGTGTTTAATTAAGTCCTTCAGTTCGCATACTGCCCCGTTACAGTGCTGACATGGCAGTCAACTATGCTTATGTGGCGGTCCACAATGATGATGTGGTAGTGCATGTGTGATGATGACATGGCAGAGGGGATGAATTGATTTTTTAAATCAAATTCATGGGCATAATTAATTTTTTTGTCGAGTTCAGGGGCATAATTCTTTTTAATTAAAAGTTTGATCACTTATTTAATATTTAAGCTAAAAAAAGAATTTAAGAAATTAATAAAATTTTAAAAATGAATAAATAATTTGTTTAAAATTTAAGTTAATTTAATCGATTTATTTAGTTTTTGAATAAAATTAGATAAATTCTTTCTTGAGAAGGTAAATTCTTTCTTGTTAAACTCTTGAAACTAGTTTGGTGCTCTTTTATTTATCATTTATGGGATAAAAGAAATAGAAAGCTTTTTAGACCTCTTTTTGAGACTCCGCTATTGTATTAAATATTGTACATAAAACCGTTCGTTACATTTTACATAATAGATATATAGATTATGTAGATGATGTAAATAGGTAGATTTACAGACAGTGGGAGTAAAAATTGATGATCAAAATTAATTAAAAATTTTAATTAATTTAATTAGTTCGAGTACTTAATTGGGGTAAAAATACTTAAAGAGTTTTTAAAGAATTTGGGAATCCTAGAACAGGAACCGAGTACGAGGACCATAAAAACACAGGTTGAATCAAAGGACCAAAATAATTGTCAATCAATGACAAGCTTCCAAGCTTTGTGGGAGCACCCCAGCTACAAAATAAGAGCGATACCTGGTGCAGGCTTACCTGCGAAATAACTCCATACCAAGAAAATATAAATTAGAAAATGAAAAAAAAAAATAGAAAAAAAAGCCTAACCAAAGGGCGACGCGTGTGGATCAGGTAGGCAAAACCTAAATTCTAATAATCTAGCTGTAGGGATGAAAAAGAAAACACATTCTATCGGCAGCGGATCTTGATCAAATAAGTTGAGGGAGTTTATTTAAAATTTTTGAAAATTTTAAAAGTCTAATATAAGTTTTTAATTTTTTTTTTAAATTTAATTTAAAAATTTTGAGGTCTAATTATTTTTTTAAATAGACTTAATGAGAAATTTGTTAAGAAATTAAAAAAGACTAAGTTAAAAAATATTTTAAAAAATATTTTTTAATGAGTTTTAAATTTTTTGAAGGGGGCAAATTAAAATTTTAAAAGTTAAAGGATTAAAAGGTAAATTACCCAAAACTTTGGGGGAGTTAGGGCCCCCTCTAGTTCTCACCAAGGTCCGCCTCTGCATTCGATGAATTTCGACTTATTCTAATTTAATTGATTTAAATTGTTACAAACATTCATCTTTCAAATTTTAAAGTTAATAAGACTGGATTCGGGTTTAAGAAGAACTTGTCATGTTTCGACCTAGATTACTTATGAAAATACTCTTTATAATATATTCTTCGATTATTTTTCTATCTCTAACAAATATATGTGTAGAAATTTTAAAAATATATAACAAATTGAATTTTTAATTTTTTGATCGAAGTCGAGACGAGTTCAGGTCGAACCAAAACCCTCCTGTTACCAACCCTGAGGACATGATCCTCATGGTCCGTTCGGGATTAGCAGTCCAATCTGAAATTGAGTGAAGGTGATTCTCCAATTAATGTCACCCTAGTATTTCATTACACCTTATCCTTTGGGATTAGCAGTCCAATCTGAATGTGAATGAGAATGAAGGTGATACCCCCATCAATATAGAATGAAAATTATCGTCTTTTATCGTGTTCTTTTTATACATCCATTTTAAAATAGTGGGTTTAAAGTTTAGGATTTAAGTTTAAGGGTTGTGGTTAGAGTTTAGAGTATTTTGTGGTAAGGTGTATTTTTTAGTGTATAAGGTTTAAAGTTTAGGGTGTGAAATTAGGATTAGAATTTAGAATTTAAAAATTTTAAGTAATTTTTAGTGTGAGACACGATTAGGGACAGAGAATTTTTACTCATTAATGTGACCCAGAATTTCATTCTAAGTGAAGTACCTAACTCTTCCCCATATTGTTTTGTTTCTAGAAAATTATAGAATAAAGAACATCTACTGATATGTACTACTAATTATATGTATCGAAATATATATATATATATATATTATTAATTATTTTAAGAATTTTGAAATCATGGAGACTTAAAGCGTTATTATTTATTTTCAAGAATAAAATAGGTAAGACATTTTGTGCGTCACATTTTTAGATTTTATTTTTATTTTATAATTAAAAATTAATAAATTTTTATTAAAAGGTAATTAATAAAATAAAATATTTTCTTTATTTTACAAAATAGCCAAAAATTTAAAATCCCTAACATCTCAAAACCTAAATTCCAATTTGACATGATTTCGCTACCGATTGCTACGCCGCCGCCCATTACATCCGTCGCCGGACCATCACTACCATTTACCCTACCACCTTGTCGCCGAAAATTGACTGACGTCGTGTGAAACGTCGAAATCGTCGAATTGTACATTTGAATAATTCGTGACTAACAGAGGCATGACGAACGATGAACAGTGTGTGGGTCGTTTGGCGAGGGGAAAACGCTTTTGTTCGTCACCGGAAACGCGACCAACGCCGGTGGTAGTGGTCGAATTTGGGGACTATTTTGAGATTATTTGAAAATTTTAGGATATTTTTAAAAAATTGATTTATTTTTTTAAAAAAAAAATCAGAAAAGGTTAATATTGTCACGTGTCATGTTTTTATAGGCTAACAAAAATAATTTAACAGACAGTCACGAGCACCTATTTGAGTAACGATTGAAAACGTTAGACACGTGTTTATCCCGAAAAATACTTTAAGCACGTATCTGAAAAGAATGTATACTTTAGGCACTTTACCACTTAAGCCATTTAAATATATATTCAATACCATTGTTGTGCTTCTAAGTACAATTTAATTTTTTTCAAAACAAACAATTGGACTGGTGATGGAACTACAAAAGAACCAGCAGCAAGAGCATATCTTGGTAATTTACCAAAGTTTGAGGGACTTATTTAAAAATTTCAAAATATTTGGACGTTTGATTAAAATTTTTAAATTATTTAATTTAAAATTTTCAAAAAAAATAATTCTTAATGAAAATTTTTGAAAATTTTAAGGAGCGTAGATAATTAAAAACAACAACAACAAATCGAAATATGATAAGAATATTTTAAGTTTTTGAAGGAGTAAAACTGATTATTTTTTTTTTAGAATTTTAGGAATTAACTTTCAAAATTTTGAAAGACATGACTCCTGCCGATCCCATTACCATCCGCGTGTCTGACTGATGGGTCGTCGGCTCGTCGCTCATGTTTTTGGTCCTCATAAATTTAATTTTTTTTTTAAATTGATCACCAATAAATTTAACCTTTTCAAATAACTCTCTATAAATAAAGTCGATCATCATCATTGAATTGGACAACTACCAACGTGTTCCATTTGTTTTCAAACGAGTACAATAATTGGACCATTTAAAACAATAGTACGATGTTGTCTTCTCGTTAGAGTAATTTTCATAAATTAATTTTATGACATATGTAGATGTCTGGTTTGATATCTAGCACATGCTTAATGTCCAAGTTAATGGAACACAAGGGATGATAAATTAGTTTTGGTGGCTAGTATGTACATTTCATCAATTGGTTAATGTACTTAGTTACTCTAATTTTATTAACTCTTCTTAGTACTTTATTGTATTTATCGCTAATATTAACGTATATTATTTGTCAAAAATTAATTACATAATTTCAATTATATTCATAATCAAGTTAGATAAGATAATAAATAAGAGATACAAATCTTACTATGTAACACCCGGGTTTAGGGGTCGGGAGAAATAAATAAATAAAATAATATCCCGGTTTTTGTTTTGCAAAATAAAATTTAAAGTGTTGGACCAAATTTTTAATGTTTAAGCCCAATAGCCATTTTAATGGCATTTTTGAAAATAGTTGGACTTCCAAAATTTAAAACCCCCTTTTTAATTAAAACAAAAGCTTGTCATCTTCATCTCTCTTCAACTATCCCATTTCCATGACAATAGAGGGTTTTCTCCATCTCCCCATTTCATCTCATTTCTTCTTCAATCTTGGGGCTTTTTGAAAGGTAAATATATTTTTGACTTGACCTTATCTTCCTCTTCATGTTGGTACCAATATCTCTCATTATTGTTCATGATTTTGAAATTGAAAGTTTTAGGGTTTTGTTTAAAAATGAGAACTTTATGGGTTTTAACCTAAGCTATTGATTTATTATTGTTAGATAAGTTGTATGCAACCCTTAAGGTCCAACATATGTGAATTTTAAAGTATTTTAACATGATTCCCGAAATTGGGTAAAAATGGGTTTTTTGAAGGGTTTTGGGTGATTTTTGGGGGTTGTTTTAGGTGGGAATTGATAGCCCAATGGTAGTGCTATGGTTAGGGGTTGATTTGGGGCCATTTGTGGGTGCAACGGGTGTTGGAAACATGGATTTTCGAAGGGGTATGTGGGCTGTCCGAAATTGCAAAGTATGGGTTTGGTCATGGCTTGCAACGTTGTAAATTGTGATTGAATTGTATTCCGGGTTGGTCTTTTGATGTTGGGCTGATTGGAATTGTTTGAATTGTGTTTGAGGTTGTTTGGAAGTGGGAATTCGTGTTGGAGAAGCCTCGGGAAGAAATCCGGAAATTTGAGAGAGGTTGCTTGCTTGGCTTGGAGCTTGGAAGCTTAGGTGAGTAGTTAAATATTTTCAAAATGGTTTTGAGTATTTGGTTCAAGCATGTGAACCTAGAATGGGCTTGGTAAACCCACCTAGAGTTGGGATTAGAGTGGTAGCCTAATCCCAAGCTTTGATTAGAGACTTTGGTTGCACTTTTTAATGATTGTATATGCCTCGTATTAAATTGTGATGGTGTTAATTATGTATATGTTGTATACATGTATGTTGAGGCATGTTTGATGCATTGTTATATGCATGTTGATGATAGATATGATATGGTTATACATATGTGTAAAATATAATGTGATGTGGTTGTTAATTATGTACATGTGGTGTTGACGTGTGAAATGATATTATGAGGTGGTTTCATGATCCGAGGATCATGGTGAGTATATGCTAGACATGGAAATGTGGTTTGTGCATGACGGTAAGCCATGGTGAGTACGTGCTAAGCACGGAAGTGTTATGAATGATTAATGAAATGTGTAGTATTGGCACTAGTATGCTTGGGTACAAATGATCGATCATTAGGATGTTAGTGTGTACACATGAGTCAAAAGTCGCGCGTGGCCTTAGTGGCGTTGAGTCACCAAGGAGGAGTACGGGTTCGCCCGGAAATTTTATTTATATTAGTCGATGATGAGTGGAATCCCATCGACGGGGCGTGAGGATGAGTGGAATCCCCTCCGCGTGAGATGAGGCGTGAGGATGAGTGGAATCCCCTCCGCATGAACGGTGATGAGTGTAATCCCACCGTCAGGTAATGGTTGTGTTGTTGGATGTGAGTTCCAACGGTTATCCATGTATTCGAGTCATAGCTAGGTGCCAATACGGATTGTAGTTTACGTTGCCAATATGTGGTTAATCATGAGCTAATGTGACTTGGGATGTGTTGCTAACATGGTTTAATATATGTGATTTCATATGTTGTGGATTTAAACATGTTGAGCATGACATGATATTGAATATATGTTCATACACCATCTATATTTATGGCTCGCGTGGATCAGAGGTAAGACCATGCATTTTATCTTGGTTGTAGTTCGTGCTTGGACCCTGCATTGTCGAAGGTTTGTTTTATGAGCTTACCCTCACTAAGCTTTTATGCTTACGCTCTCTTTTGTTCGACAATGCAGATCAATGGTTTGTGGGTGGCAAGGGCAAGGAAAGGCCTCCAAGTGTTGCTTACGGTTAGCTCAAGTATGATAGTTAAATTTAAAGATTGTAATAGTAAAGCAATGGGATATGTGTTGTTGTTTTGCGCTAATTTTTGGTTGTTTAGGAGCATGGTTTAGACTCCCTAATTATGTTGTTTTTTATTGGCTTAATGATGCTATGTTTGGATTGTAACCATGCCTAAATTGCTTGTCTTGAATGTTGGTTAAGTGTCTTTGAGTTTGCCTTATGTTGAATGTTGAAGTATGAGTTTTGGATGTTTAAGTGTCATCTTGATTCAATTGCATGCTCCTTTGATGTATGTACATGTTGGATGCTTGTATGGCTGTGAAGTGGTATGTAAATGATGTATGAATGCTTGTTGGGGGTCTAGGAGAGTCCTAAATTGCATTTAGAATCGAGTCTTGATCGTTTTTGCTGAGTTTGGAGGTGTTTGCTGTGTAGGGGTATCGATACGGTTGGTATGGTATCGATACCACCTTCTTGTTCAAGCCTCGTGTATCGATACACTTGAGAGGTGTACCGATACTATTTTTTGCTACTGGAGCTACTGTCCAGTTCCGTATCGGTACGGGCCCTCAAGCGTATCGATACGGTTCCCATAGCGTTGACCCTGGGAAGTCAACAATTGGAGAGGGTATCGATACACTCCCAGGTGTATCGATACGGTCTCCACGAGTTGGCTTTGACCAGTTGACCTGGTCAAGGGGTATCGATACACCCCTTATGTGTATCGATACCACCTGCAGTAGAGTTCAAATTTGGGTTTTAACATGAATGTTTGAGTTCGTTCGATTGATTCGTTTATGTTGTTCCGTTGTATGATCACTTAGGGTTTAATATCCATCTAGACAAGATTTTAAAATAAGAAATAAAAAAATAGGGTTGCTAACCGAGGGGGAATCCTTAGGGGTTTTCACTCGGTTTTCCCCGTGTGACCCACTCGGACCGGTCATTCGGCCAGACCGGGACGAGGGGGTTACATTTGTTGGTATCAGAGCCTAAGGTTTCCGAGACCTTGGGCAGGTAAGTGAGGTAAGTTGTGTTTTATGTTGAAATGCACGGTGGTTGCTTGCTTGTCAAGTATGCTTGATGTATGTTCGCTTGTTTATCAAGTATGCCCTGTTGTATGCCCGTATATGCTGTGATGTATAATTGTTTGATTGTACGCATATGTTTGCTTGTTTAGCAAGTAAGCCTTGTTATATGCTTGGTTGAGCATGTATGTGCGTAGATTTGTTTGAAACGTGTTCAGTAGAGTCCCATTGCTACTATTACATCGAAAAAGAAATTTTTAAGTAAGGGAAACATACTTGAGCCACTTGGAAGCCTTGCCTTGCTAACCCAATCTTGTATGTTAAATTGTTGATTGATTTATTGCTTTTAGTAAGTTTGAGGCCAGTGTGTGAGCCGTGAATCGGTAAATGGAAGTTGTGGTTTTGAAAACGTGGATGATGTGGAGGAAGTTCTTTTCTATAGTTAGGGGAGTATGGTTGTACCGGAGTTGAGGTACAATTTGTATGCTCGAGTCCGCGTGCATGTGAGTTGATTCTTGTTGGTGAGGGACGATGGGACCGATTCTGGTATTAGTTAGTGAAAAGAAGCGAAGACCTATGAGTGGGGGTCAGAGTGGTATCTATGTTATAGTAGATAAGCCCTTGGTACAGTTTTGAGTTTGCCTCTTCCGATTGGTTCTGAGTCCGTACTTTCGTATGTTGTTAACAAGCATGCAAGTTTGAATGTGCTCGATGAGGTGTAAGAGGTAGGTAAGAGTACCTTAGTTCTTTTGGCGAGATCTAGGTAGGGGTCTCGTGTGAGTAATCTGAATTTCAGAAATGTTAGTTGGTGATTGTTGGAGTTCAGCCTATGGTTTTGATACAAGACAGCCGATCAGTATCCGTGAGTGGAAATCGATTTGTGTGATGGGGCTAGTGTACGTCTGAGTTGTCTTCTAGCAAGAGGGAGAGATGAAGTCGCTTCCGATATAGTTGAGCCGAGAAAGAAGTCTGGAGCTTTAACTTCGGATTGTTTGGTAACGGGATGTTTGAGTCGTCGGGACTGATGTTATAGAACTGGTTCCAGCATGGTAGTTTGTGTGTAATCAGAATTGAATTTTGAGGTTTCGCAATACTCTAAGAACGATTTAGAAAAGTTGGATTTTGTTGAAGGACCAGTCTGAAAATAAGAGGACCGAAGACTAACAGCTGTGTACTTGTGAAGTTAGAATTTTTGCAGAATCGTCCGTTTGTGTGAGCGTGCAAAGATTTTGACGTATCACTGTTGAGATTTTAGACATAGGGACGCATGTGACTAGACCTTTTGGGAGATAGTAGTGATCAGAAAGATGTACAAAAGATGTTTGTTGGTGGTTCAGAGTTACTAGTTTCTAGTAGATGTGAAGTGATTGTCTTCCTACAGTTTCGGTGTGCCTTTATCCAAGGCTCGACTTGAAGAGCATAGAGTTAGTGTATACGTTGAGACAAAGAGAGAGTTGCTTTGAAGACTCAGATTTTTGTGAGACTGTAGTGGTAAGTGAGGATGTGAACTTCTTGTTGAATGTTGATCCAGTTTAGAGGTCAAAGATTGATTGAGTTTAGTTGACAGGCTTGCTTAGTAATTGTGATGAATTTGATTTTGAATGAAGACAAGACCGCATAATGTTAGGATAGTTTGTGTTTTCTTTTCCTAGAAGTGTTTGGAAGAATTGTCGGCTTATTTCTTGTCTAGAGAGGAAGAGTTTGATATTGAGACCGTCTTCGAGTTTACTCCTGTTTTGATTGCCCCATATCTTATGATTTCCGGAAGAATTGAGAATGTTGAAGAATCAACTTCGAGATTTGTTAGACCTTAGACTTATTAGGCCTAATGCATCATCTCAGAGTTCTACAGTGTAATTTGTGAAGAGGGAAGAGTGACAGTACGAGGATGTGTTTAGATTTCAGATAGTTGAAACAAGTGACAGTGAATGATTAACATCCGTTTCTGAGTGTCAGTGATTAGTTGATCAGTAGTGTGTGCTTCAGTCTTTCGAAGATTAATTTGAGACCCGTTTACTACCAATTGAAAGTGAGAAAAGTTGAAGTACCGAAGACAGATTTAGGGGCAAGGTGCGATCACCTTGAGCTTTGAGTTATGCCATTTTGTTTTACTAGTGTATTAGTTACCTTCATAGAGATGGTGAGCAGAATATCTTCCTAAGTTCCTTGATCAGTTGTAATAGTTCTCATAGATGACACATAAGTATATTCACGTACCGAAGAAGGCCATGACAAGCTTTGAAGTTAGTGTTGTAGATCCTATTAGAAGAGTTAATTGTATGCCAAGTTGAGCAAACGTGGACTCCGAGTTAATGAAAATGTTCTCCTAGGACATGTGAATTAGCCGAGTGTATTAGAACAAATCTTGAACAGACAAAAGAAGATGTGAGTTTGAAGAAATTGAAGACTGTGACAGAAACCTATAGTACTAAGTCTAGCAATATTACTACTGGAAGTTTGTAAATAGCCGTTCGAAGATAACTGCTCTTTTGTCAGATTGATACCGAAGAATGTTCAGTTGTGTGGTTAAATGCGAGATAATGAGCCCTAGAGAAACTGAAAGAAACTTTGATGAAAACTTCGACCTTGATCCAGCCTATACTAGAGAAAGAGCTTGTGTACTGTAGTGATGTGTTACATGTAGGGTTAGGTTGTGTGCTTATGCAAGACGGAAGATTGTGACTTGTTCATCGAGTTAGTTGAAAGACCGTGAGAAGAGTTATCCGATATGAGACATAGAGTTAATTACAGTTGTGTTTGCTTCGAAGACTTAGAGACAAAGCTTGTATAGTAAGAAATGCACAATGTGTACGTACATATTATCAGAACTTGAATTGTTAGACAACTTAGGAAGGGTTGAAGCTTGAACAGCATAAGTGTTAGAACTGCTTGAAGATTGAAATATCAAGATTGAATACCATCCGAAGGTAGTCAACGTAGTAACCGATGTTTCGAGTTGTAATTGTTGTTAGATTGGTAGTTGAGTTGCGAGTTGTATTTGCTGAATTCAGTTACCGAATGACAATGTTCTTGTGGCCGCGTTCCATGTTGAATCTACACTGAGTCAGAATGCTTGAAGAGAAACAGTTGCAAGACAGATTCTTGGCACCTCACGTGCGAGGCATAGTACAAAGAAGACCTTCAGAATACAGTTTCAGAGATGATAGAGTTTTGCATTTCAGAGACAGAATAGTTGTACCGATTGACATAGTGTTTTGAGACGTATTGTTTTGGCCGAAGCACACGGTAGTTCATTTATATTGCATTCGAGTAGTATGAAGACGTATTGTGGGTTGAAGATGAGTACTTCTGGATTGAGTTGGTAAATAATGTGGTTCGGTATAAGGGTGAGTGTGTAAATTGCCAGCGTGTCAAGACCGAGTACCAGTTTACTTCTAGTTGTTACATTCTTGGAAGGTTCTTAATGGAAGTGGGTAATAGAGATCCGAAATTTCTGCTAGATTATTTTGAAGACGTTTGCATAGTGTCTGGTTATTCGTTGAAGGCAGATGGTTAGTTAGAGAAAGTTATGAGTCAAGTGTTCAAGCAGTATCGTACAAGTTTGTGAATCGGGCTAGTTCTGTTGTTATCTGTTGCGGTTACCACCAGAGTTAGAAAGGGGTTTGAGATGTGTTACGTGTATCTATGATTCAGAAATGTGAGTCAGATCTGTTCCGTGTTATATTTGTTGAAGAGATTGAGTTGAGTTTGAAATTGGCATGCCCTGAAGAATCAGTTGAGATCATAATGTAAGATAGCAAGTGTTGCGTGGTAAATCTTTCGAGTTGGTTAGTATGTTGTAGTGAGAGAGGAATGTGTGGAGGAGCATGTTTCAGTGACTCTTCCTGTTCGATGAATTTCGAGGACGAAATTTCCTTAAGTGGGGGAGAGTTGTAACACCCGGGTTTAGGGGTCGGGAGAAATAAATAAATAAAATAATATCCCGGTTTTTGTTTTGCAAAATAAAATTTAAAGTGTTGGACCAAATTTTTAATGTTTAAGCCCAATATCCATTTTAATGGCATTTTTGAAAATAGTTGGACTTCCAAAATTTGAAACCCCCTTTTTAATTAAAACAAAAGCTTGTCATCATCATCTCTCTTCAACTCTCCCATTTCCATGACAATGGAGGGTTTTCTCCATCTCCCCATTTCATCTCATTTCTTCTTCAATCTTAGGGCTTTTTGAAAGGTAAATATATTTTTGACTTGGCCTTATCTTCCTCTTCATGTTGGTACCAATATCTCTCATTATTGTTCATGATTTTGAAATTGAAAGTTTTAGGGTTTTGTTTAAAAATGAGAACTTTATGGGTTTTAACCTAAGCTATTGATTTATTATTGTTAGAAAAGTTGTATGCAACCCTTAAGGTCCAACATATATGAATTTTAAAGTATTTTAACATGATTCCCGAAATTGGGTAAAAATGGGTTTTTTTGAAGGGTTTTGGGTGATTTTTGGGGGTTGTTTTAGGTGGGAATTGATAGCCCAATGGTAGTGCTATGGTTAGGGGTTGATTTGGGGCCATTTGTGGGTGCAACGGGTGTTGGAAACATGAATTTTCGAAGGGGTATGTGGGCTGTCCGAAATTGCAAAGTATGGGGTTTGGTCATGGCTTGCAACGTTGTAAATTGTGATTGAATTGTATTCCGGGTTGGTCTTTTGATGTTGGGCTGATTGGAATTGTTTGAATTGTGTTTGAGGTTGTTTGGAAGTGGGAATTCGTGTTGGAGAAGCCTCGGGAAGAAATCCGGAAATTTGAGAGAGGTTGCTTGCTTGGCTTGGAGCTTGGAAGCTTAGGTGAGTAGTTAAATATTTTCAAAATGGTTTTGAGTATTTGGTTCAAGCATGTGAACCTAGGATGGGCTTGGTAAACCCACCTAGAGTTGGGATTAGAGTGATAGCCTAATCCCAAGCTTCGATTAGAGACTTTGGTTGCACTTTTTAATGGTTGTATATGCCTCGTATTAAATTGTGATGGTGTTAATTATGTATATGTTGTATACATGTATGTTGAGGCATGTTTGATGCATTGTTATATGCATGTTGATGATAGATATGATATGGTTATACATATGTATAAAATATAATGTGATGTGGTTGTTAATTATGTACATGTGGTGTGGTGTTGACGTGTGAAATGATATTATGAGGTGGTTTCATGATCCGAGGATCATGGTGAGTATATGCTAGACATGGAAATGTGGTTTGTGCATGACGGTAAGCCATGGTGAGTACGTGCTAAGCACGGAAGTGTTATGAATGATTAATGAAATGTGTAGTATTGTCACTAGTATGCTTGGGTACAAATGATCGATCATTAGGATGTTAGTGTGTACACATGAGTCAAAAGTCGCGCGTGGCCTTGGTGGCGTTGAGTCACCAAGGAGGAGTACGGGTTCGCCCGGAAATTTTATTTATATTAGTCGATGATGAGTGGAATCCCATCGACGAGGCGTGAGGATGAGTGAAATCCCCTCCGCGTGAGATGAGGCGTGAGGATGAGTGGAATCCCCTCCGCATGAACGATGATGAGTGTAATCCCACCGTCAGGTAATGGTTGTGTTGTTGGATGGGAGTTCCAACGGTTATCCGTGTATTCGAGTCATAGCTAGGTGCCAATACGGATTGTAGTTTACGTTGCCAATATGTGGTTAATCATGAGCTAATGTGACTTGGGATGTGTTGCTAACATGATTTAATATATGTGATTTCATATGTTGTGGATTTAAACATGTTGAGCATGACATGATATTGAATATATGTTCATGCACCATCTATATTTATGGCTCGCGTGGATCGGAGGTAAGACCATGCATTTTATCTTGGTTGTAGTTCGTGCTTGGACCCTGCATTGTCGAAGGTTTGTTTTATGAGCTTACCCTCACTAAGCTTTTATGCTTACGCTCTCTTTTGTTCGACAATGCAGATCAATGGTTTGTGGGTGGCAAGGGCAAGGAAAGGCCTCCAAGTGTTGCTTACGGTTAGCTCAAGTATGATAGTTAAATTTAAAGATTGTAATAGTAAAGCAATGGGATATGTGTTGTTGTTTTGCGCTATTGTTGGTTGTTTAGGAGCATGGTTTAGACTCCCTAATTATGTTGTTTTTGATTGGCTTAATGATGCTATGTTTGGATTGTAACCATGCCTAAATTTCTTGTCTTGAATGTTGGTTAAGTGTCTTTGAGTTTGCCTTATGTTGAATGTTGAAGTATGAGTTTTGGATGTTTAAGTGTCATCTTGATTCAATTGCATGCTCCTTTGATGTATGTACATGTTGGATGCTTGTATGGCTGTGAAGTGGTATGTAAATGATGTATGAATGCTTGTTGGGGGTCTAGGAGAGTCCTAAATTGCATTTAGAATCGAGTCTTGATCGTTTTTGCTGAGTTTGGAGGTGTTTGCTGTGCAGGGGTATCGATACGGTTGGTATGGTATCGTTACCACCTTCTTGTTCAAGCCTCGTGTATCGATACACTTGAGAGGTGTACCGATACTATTTTTTGCTACTGGAGCTACTGTCCAGTTCCGTATCGGTACGGGCCCTCAAGCGTATCGATACGGTTCCCATAGCGTTGACCCTGGGAAGTCAACAATTGGAGAGGGTATCGATACACTCCCAGGTGTATCGATACGGTCTCCACGAGTTGGCTTTGACCAGTTGACCTGGTCAAGGGGTATCGATACACCAATGTTTGAGTTCGTTCGATTGATTCATTTATGTTGTTCCGCTGTATGATCACTTAGGGTTTAATATCCATCTAGACAAGATTTTAAAATAAGAAATAAAAAAAATAGGGTTGCTAACCGAGGGGGAATCCTTAGGCGTTTTCACTCGGTTTTCCCCGTGTGACCCACTCGGACCGGTCATTCGGCCAGACCGGGACGAGGGGGTTACATACTATTTGTTCAAAAAAATTAACTAAAGGTATGAATTACGGATAAATTAAAAAATATTGAAAATTTCAAAATCTATTAATATATATTTAACAATTTAATTTAAATGAACCCAACGAGTGATCTCAGTGAAAAAGATGATAACATTCATCTTAAGATACTCAAATTCGAACAATTTTATCTACAATATGTGTACCTTATTAAGAAGATTAGAAAATATGAACATATGTTAATTTATAATCACTTTAAGACTATTCAAAAATAATATAAATGAAAATAACTCTTAAATTTTACATATCTAGTCATAGATGTTATTAACGATATCATAGACTTATTTTTTTATTAAGTAGGGGATTATATATTCTAAAAGAAAATATTAAAATTTGAACTCATATAAGATGGAAAAATATGTGCATTCGTGACCGTATAATCAATTAATGAATATCGATATTATAGACTATATTTAATATTAGGGTGGTATGTCCCAAAAATAATCCTTAGGGTGGTAGGTTATGGGCTTATAGACCAAACTCCAAAGGGTTTTCGCTGCCCAATTTCGCAGTTGGCTAGTAATATTGATCCAATATATTTATAAAAGAAAGACTCAAGGTTCAAAATGTTATTTAACAAAACAAGTTAATCATGTTTTTAAATTTTTATTCGGTTAAATATTTAAATTAGTAAAACGAATATATCATATATGACTAGAGAGTAGTTTAAATTGGAATTAAAGAGTACATACCATTTAAATAATTACGCTTAAATTTGAATAAAAATATTTGATTCGACTCGACCTGAATTTTATAAACTCAATTCGACTATTTTTTGAAATAAAGTTTGAATAATAAAACAAGTACTCATGAAGTCGACTAAATCAACAAACAACCAGTTGATCTAGCGGGATGAGACGCATATCTCTTAAGCAATGCCAGTATGAGTGTGCAAAAATATTATATCCAATTCAAAAAATTTAATACCAGATCTGATTTTTATTTCAAATTTGATCGAATACGAATCTCAAAGTTCTAATATCCTATGCCAGTACGAGTGATTGTCGTCTATACTTTGTTATAATACTTAACATTTTTTTTATTTTCCTTTGTTTTATTATCTTTTTAAATTTTTATTTTTACATATTTAATTTTTGTTTGTTTTGATTTAATAAGTTTTTAAATAAAAATAATAGATTTTTTTCCTGCTCTTTTAGCATGTTTGTTATGCTATTATGACATTCTTTTTATGCTTTTGTGACACGCTATACTTTTGTAGTTTTTTCTCTCTCTTGCTTTTATGCTTTAGTAGCTAGTTCGTGCACTACAATAGTTTTAAAGAGATTATTGGACTTCTTTATGATTTTATTGTATTTTTCTATTTAATAAAATAAACCTTATTATTTGTATAAAAATTACTTAAATATACCTTTGAAAGTTGAAACTTTATTCTCAAATTAGAACTTTAACTATTTTTTACCAAGTTAATACCTAAAAAATTTACGCTTAAACTAAAATTAACTCCTAAACTATATTTTTAAGTAATTATTTTTTGTTTAAAACTAATATTTAAATCTTTGTAACGTGTTAACATCTTATCGGCCGAAAGAATTTTTTTTAAATGCAAAAATTTAAACTAGTCACATATAATAGTTTATAGACTTATTTCCAAAAATTAGTTTATATACAAATTTGACAAAAAATAATTTAGGTACTAATAAAAAATATTTAATCTATTTAAAAACATCTTTTAATAATAATATCAAATAGTTAAAAATTAAAATAAATAAATAAATAAATTTTGGTTTAATTATCGATTTCGACCCACTAGTCAACTAATTTACATCAAATTTTAAAACCATCGTGAGATGAAGTTGATCTTTTTTTACATTTAAACCCGCGTAAAAGAAAAGCGCACAAAAAATTATTTATTATAGTAATTAAAGAAAGCCTGTAAAAAGGAAATGGACTCTCTCAATTCTACGCGCAAAATTCAAATTAAAAGAAGGGGAAAAACTTCTTTTATTTCCGTTTCATTCTTGAGAAAGAAAGGGGAAAATTGAAAGAATTCTGAAGTTTGTAGACAACTCGTCGTCGATGGATCTGATGCGATCGGAGAAACTGACCTTTCGACTCCGCTCGCCGAGCAATTTCTTATATCGATGAATTCGATGTCCACCAGTTCCGTAATGTAAGTATTTCTATAATTGGATCAACTCACTTTGCTTTTGTTTTGAATATTTCTTGAAGTTTACCTTGTTTACGTTCAAATCATGTTAAAGATCTAGATACTCAGGTCTGTTAAAGAAAGTGAATATGTTAATTCTGCGCGAATTTTAAATTTATTGGGACGCGAAAACTGAAATCAAACGAAGTCTTTCTGTCATAAGATAACCCCAAATGCAATGTCTCAAGATCTAGATATTCAGGTCTGGAGTTCTTTTTTTCCGTTTGATTCTTGAGAAAGAGTGGGAAATGAAAAGAATACAGAAATTTGTAGATAACTGGCCGTCGATGGATCTGATGTGGTCTGAGATATGAAATGGACATGTTGGCATTTTCGGGCTGTACCCAAGGTTGCAACAATGAGGAGGTGGAGGAGTTGACAAGAATGAGGTGAGGTTTACATGCATCTTTAACAATTAAATGACCAGCAGGCCTAAATTTTAAAGTTTAATCTTAGTTTCCTCAACTTATTTTTGCAGATATGCTTATCCCTGGTGGAAGGAAAAAATAATAAATTCTGACTTGAAAAGGAAAGATGGTTTGTGCCCTTTGACGCCTGAGGAAACTGCCCTCATATTGAGGGCGTTGGACATTGATAATAGTTATCAAATCTATATTGCAGCTGGTGAGATATATGGTGGAAATCGTAGAATGGCAAGTCTTGCTGCTGCTTATCCCAGATTGGTAAGTCCAAGATCTGAAAATGAAATGTATGTTTGGACTTCTTTTCTCCTGTATCAATAATTGATCTTTTGTTTGCTAAAACAGGTTAGAAAGGAGACACTATTGGGGCCATGAGACCTTGGGTTTTTTCAAAATCATTCGTCCCAGATGGCGGCACTAGATTATCTTGTTTCATTGAAGAGTGATATTTTTTATTCCTACGTACGATGGAAACATGGATAAAGTTGTTGAAGGCCATTGCAGGTACTGTTCTACTGATGATTTTGCACTTAATATGTTCAGAAGATTTTCTTGCTATAATTAAAATAATTCAGTGGTTCTTTTTTTTTTTCCAGATGAGATGAATAGTTTAGGAATTTGAACTTCACCCACGTTCTATCATCTCCATTTTTATCTCTACCATTAAGAGGGCAATAGTTTGTCTAGAAGGCTTTTCTAGCAGAGATTTTCCACTCACCGTGCAATTTCTTATCTTGGTGAACTACTGAACTCGGTATCCTCCATTTTCATGTTGTATGTCTTCCTATACTTGGATCAACTCATTTTACTTTTGTTTTAAATATTTCTTGATTATAATCATTGTAAAGCATAATTTAAATAGTTGTTTGTTTGTTTAGCATTAGTCAAAAACTAAATTTCATGTTGAAGATAGCCTTGTTATTCTTTTTTTTCCTTCTTTTAGTTGTATTTGGAGATTTGTTGGAGTCAGTGACTTTATCAATGTTAATTAGGTGATGTTTTGGTAACTGTGTGGACTGTGGAGATGTTAGATCTTGACTTAACTAATTTTGTGTATTAGTCCCCTGTTTGATTTGAGATTTGGTGGAATTGCTTGATTTAAATAGGATACCTGACCCTTGACACTAAAGGCAAAGATGTTATACTAGTAATAATTGTGGCTTCTGATTTGGTTGAAAAGATTTTGAAGTTTATATTCTGTGTTTGGCTTTCAGCTTACCAAAGAATGTTTTATTTTTTGATTTCGTCCACAATACTCTAATAACTTTTGATTTCGTCCACAATACTCTAATAACTTCTGAAGTTAATATTTTCAATAAGCTTGTTCTTTTTGAAAATAGAGACTATATTTGTTTTTGATGAGTGTATAGTACAAGTCATAACTTGGCAGTTACTATAGGATCAATTGAATTATTTACAAATCTCATACTAAAAAATTGAGGGATTGTAATTAGATGCTTTTCAGTGGGTGTACTAAACTAAATGTACTTTTGTCACAGTACAAGTTTGATTTGGGTTTAAATATTAAAGTCATTTTCATTTCATTATGCATGCAAGGTAAAAATGGTTTCTTGTCGTAAAATATACTTGGTCTTTTAGAAAAGTTCTTTTTTGTTGGTTTATATGAGTATGGCGTGGGATGTGAAATATGTCATCGTTTCCTTCATTTAAAAATGAATGAGTATGATTGATGTATTGATGCTTTTCTGGGTCTCTTTGTGCTAACCGAAGCACACTTCTTATTTAAGTATCCTCACATGCTTCAAACATGGTAGGACGAGTTTCTATTGCAGTTGAACATTTTTCAGTTCTTGCTAGCTCTGAAATTCTAACCGTGATAGCTGATGAGAGGTTGAGATTTACTGTAAAGTGGCTAAATGGTGGAAACTGATTGCCTTATAAAAGGTTCTACTCTATTGAGACCATAGTTTGGACTTTAACTATGGTTTGAAAATAGCGCATTTTCTAGAGTTTGAATGGTATGGTATCACATTTGATCTTATGCAATCTATCCTATCTTCAAAAAGAAATAGACAGTTTCTCACGAAACTAGTTAATATGAAATCCTTCGATTTCTTTTGGAATTAAAAATTTTCCGAATTTCTTATGATTATGGATATCTCTAAAGTCTCGAGTGGCTTTTTGTTTTGTACTTTTCAGAATACTTATTCTTTCTGATGGTTATTTTCTTGGTGCTAAGACACTTTTTTCTACTTCTATTCTTTAAGGGCGTGGTATCTGTTAATTGCTAAATAAATTGAGGACATTGCTTTTATAACCATCAATTGAAAAGGCTAATAGTTATACATTTTTTTCTGCACTGTGGCAGCTAAACGGTGAGAAAAGTCCTTTCCAATGATCAATTGTTAATTAGGTATCTACTTGAGCTTTAATTTAAGTTTGTGCCATGGATTGTGTCAGTCTTCGGATGATGCTCTTTGATTCAGATCTGCTCCTGTAATAGTATGACCCATGTCTCTATCGGATTACACTCACAGGGTAGTGTAACCATGTCCTTATCGGATTACTGTAACCCCTTAGACCCGCCTATGCGTTACAACGAATCCTAGGAAGTCACATTAGGGTCACAAGAGCGACCCACAATAAAATACACATAAAACATTTTTATCTCCTCAAAACACTTATTAAACTGTAAAATCATCTTCTGTTAAAAATACTATTTCAGAAAATCATTTAAACACATAACAAAAATCTCAGAAAGTATTTTTACAGACTCTATCATAAAACAATACGTGACATACATGCCCACTAACTATACAGTCCCGTACTCCAGAGGCAACGCCGAGGGAACTTCGAACACTGATGTCAAACATTACCATGCTAATCTTTTAACCTGCGATGATAAAAACAACATGAGCTTGGGAAAGCTCAGTAATACAAAACTACCAGAGGATGTTATAAGCTCATGCAGATATATGGAAGGCATAACATTTTCATGATGTTTTGAGCAGTGATAGTCCTCTATTTCTGTTCTACTATTTCGAGGTTACATCGTACTCAAGAATAATGGTATTTGTTCTTTAATCAGACCTTGAGAATTATACGAAAATTATATAGGTTGGTAACATACGAGGTAAGAATCAGAGAGTTCGACGTCTAGTGTGTTCCAATAAGTGCAGATAAACATACATAAATACTTAACATCATATCATATGGGCACATAACAAATTAAATGCAAATGTTCAATGATCATACAGAAGTTTACAAGAACTACCCTCCAACCTTACACCAATATGCAGTCCCCCAGAACTGCATCCATAAGGACTTACCCGAGGCCCGATGGGCATAGGTGCCACCTAAGGGGATACCTTAGGTCCATAAGGACTTACCCTAGGCCCGATGGGCGTAGGTGCCACTCAAGGGGAGACCTTGAGTCCATAAGGACTTACCCTAGGCCCGATGGGCATAGGTGCCACCTAAGGGGATGCCTTAGGTCCATAAGGACTTACCCTAGGCCCGATGGGCGTAGGTGCCACTCAAGGGGAGACCTTGAGTCCATAAGGATTTACCAGCTTGATCAGGGCTGTACCGACAGAGACTTCATATCATAACCCAACAATATACCCCAGATGACAATCGGTAATTAGATTTCAGACATGAGTAACATAATACATGTAACAGACATATTCTATTCAGAGTATCAGAAACATAAGTTCATGCTTTTGACAGATAAATGAGCATACTAGAGCAGACATTTTCAGCATTCATCGTGCGAACAGATTGTACCATCATTGGTCAAACTAACAGATCATGCTAACAAATTCATCAAACAGTCAGACAATACCATCACAGGTCAAACGATCGCATACCAAGTATACAGATTGAGCAGACATATATCAGGTAGGCAGAGAATGTCATCATATATCAAGTTCATCAAACATAATATTATTCATATTAAATCATTACACCATCCATTCAACAGAATACATCGCACATTGAACACACTAGGTGAGACAGATCATTTCTTAAAGATACTTGACATTTGCGGGAGGGGACGCATTAAACTTTTGATAATTTGAACAGATTTCTGAAACGAGGTCCCTATTAGAAAGGGGTTCGTAAAACGATTCATATCATGTATTCAAGAATTGATACATCAAGATCTTAGAAAGTTCAGATATATTATGAGTACTTTAGTCATTTAAGCATACAAGGGTATCATGGTTATTTCGACATTCATGGACAGTCTGGTAATTATACCAACATTGAATAAGCAATGGTTCACAGAACTCGGGTATCCTATTTGCTCATTAGTTTTCCTAACTGGACATTCAAGAATTTCTAAGTTTAAGTCTTTTAAATTATCAAATATTTTCAGTGATGTTCCGATTATTTAGGCTATCATGGCCTTTTAGTTATTTGACTGCCATGACAAAAATTTATATTATAGCACAATTGTATCAAAACGAAAATTATAATTCTCAGGGGCTCTAACAATTTATTATATCTCCAGAATTTGTTTAATGCGGCGTAACCCAACTTGACAATACTTACCAATGTTCAGATATGGGTAATTAGCGTGCATCAGAACTTAACACTGGCTGAATTGTATGTCTGAACAGTCGCCCTCATACTTTACTATACGGTTTAGCTTTGAGCAATCGAACATACAATTTATACGAATCTTCCTACCTTACATCGATATGGTGAGCGATGGGCATACACATGTCGTATTTCTCAACACTTAGGGGAACCTTAGCTATTTAAGTCTTATTAAAAAGTCCAAAATTTCGTCAAATACATAGTTACCGATTAACTCATGAGGGTATTTCGGTTATTTTAAACTAAGATAAATCTACCATTTCTTTCTGAATTACCATTTGGTACCTCCATCATTCACGTACTCAACGAGATTAAGTCGTCTTAATTTTCCGGCCCTTTACAGACAATTCATTCATTACAGAACTTGAGGGTATAACGTCATTCAAATTAATCAAACATTTCGGTGCGTGAGGGCATTACCGTCTTTTTTTTGTCATTACGATCATTCTCATTTAATTCACGTATTATTGTCATATGGATCGACTTAGGATTTAAACAATGTTTCTAGAAAATTCTCATTCATGTGTTATACAGAGTTTGAGGGATTATCCAAGTTTGTATCACACGTATTGCATAATGATGCCGAAGTCTTTCCATTAAAACATACTTCTTGGGTAATGTAAATTGCATAATCAGGACGGATGCAGATTTTAGGTCATTTCCTTTATCATAGGGGTAGTTTAGTCATACTTATGCTCCAAGGGTATTTTCGTAATTTCATAACTAATATCTCATACTCCGCATTCTGAACATTAGTTCCTAGACACCATTGATAGAGTTTCAGATTTAACTGCATTATTATTATTATTCTTATTATTAGCACTTTCGACACTCCTAATCTATTAATATTTTTATCCGAGTATTTTGCTCTTACTGAATCGCATACTTATTTTTCGTATCGAATTCGGCTTAAGCAGAGTTCACAAAACACTCATCATAAACATGCATGCTTTAACCAGATATCAACACGTACATAAAGCATACAAGGGGTAGTAATGTATTACCTTAACTCCGAGCTATATCTGTCGATTCATGAAACCCCATTCAATTGCAATCGAACTCGAATTTGATGTCCAACAACCATTCGTATTCAAGAAGCTGAGAGTACCTTCAATCACACAATAATCCATTTTAGTCCTTATTCAGAGAGCTCTTAACCAAAATTAAATACATATAAGAAATCTCGGATTCAAGGTCAGATTCAGAGGCTTTCGGGTTGGAATTTTGCAAAACGGGCTTCAAAAACGGACTCAGGACGTCAAAAAACATAAAATAGGAGTTTTCGGAAAAGTTGACTTTTTGGTCAACAGTCAAAGTCAACGCTGACGTCAGCAGGTCAACGCTGACGTCAGCAGATCAACGCTGACGTCAGCAGATCAACGCTGATGTCATCAGGTCAGCGGTCAACGGGGTCAGAGTCAACTGGTCAAAGTCAATGCTGACGTCAGCATGACATCAGCAGTCAACATGGGTCAACTGAGTTGACTCAGCTAACTCGGACGAGTTGACTCAGCTGACTCGGACGAGTTGACTCGGCTGACTTGGACGGGTTGACTCAGGTTGACGGGTCGGGTCGGACTCGGGCGATGGGCTCGGGTTGACTGGGTTTTTTTTTGGGCCAACTGTGTTTGGGCTCGGGTTGGATTGATGGGCCGACCGGTCCAGCCGGTTCAGGCCGGCTCACTTACCCACATAAACAAACTCGCCAGCCGGTCACCGGAAAACTCGCCGGAGACGCCAATCGCCGCAATCCTGTCGGGAAAACATAGATCATCGAACCACAAACTCAACCCATGAATTAACAACGCGAAACATGCCGGAAATTTGTCGGATTTTACCTTAAAAGCTCAAAACTCGCCGGAAAAAGATGGTACTCCGATGAAGGGTGAAACGACGGCCAAAACTAAGATCGAACCTTGGGTTTTGATCAGACCGACGAGGAGGTTCCAGATCTGACGACCGCGACACGGCTGGGCGTCGGGGACGGCCGGAAGCGACAGAGAGAGGTCGTGCCACAACGTCGAACTTCAGACGTTCATACACGGCGGATGACGGCGCGAAATCGCGCGTGCTTGGTGGCTAGAGATTCAGGGACGGACGACGCACTCGCCGGCGGTGTCTTGCACGGAGCGACGGTGCCGGAGATGGACGGAGATCGGGGAGAGGGGCGGGGTTTCTCTTGGGGATTCGAACAAATGTCTGGTAGAGTTAAGGGGTACGTGAACAGACACACCTCTTTAATTAAATGCATATGCAAAACGATTTTACGTTAACCTTAAGGGTAAAAAGGGGAGGCAAAAATAAAAAATGAGCCTTGGCTCAGACGGTTAACACGCTGGATGGTGAGGGCTGAGGTCTCGAGTTCGAGCCTCCACACACTCACCTTCATTTCCCTTTTTCTTTATCATGTATATTTTAACGGGTGTTACAACTACACTCACGGGATAGTGTAACTATGTCTCTATCGGATTACACTCACGGGATAGTGTATCCATGTTCCAATCAGATTACACTCACGGGATAGTGTATCCATGTTCCAATCAGATTACACTCACGGGGTAGTGTATCCACGTCCCTATCGGATTACACTTAGGAGGTAGTGTATTTGTGTCCCTATCAGATTACACTCATCGGTTAGTGTATTTGTGTCCCTTTCGGATTACACTCATCGGGTAGTGTATCTGCGTCCCTATCGGATTACACTCACAGGGTGGTGTATATGTGTCCCTATCTGATTACACTCACGGGGTAGTGTATTCGTGTCTCTATTGGATGGCACTCACATGTTAGTGCATCCACTATTATGGTTGAGGAATCTGAGGAACTTCCTCTTCTACTGGTGAATGAAGTTGGGTGCATCTGCATTGTGCATACCAAAGAATTTGGGTCAAACTATTTTCTAACATAAAAATATGGTTTTAATGGTTTATAAACTATCTTGTGTAAGCATGGTAGAATTTAAAGTATTTTAAGTTTACATTCAATTGTTGCATGAGTATTGTTTTGTTATTTTCAAAATGAATTGTTTTATTACTACTTTATTAAGAATTCAGTTTAAATATGTTTTGAGTTGTTTACTTGAGAGTAAAGTCTTTCAGAGTTGTGTTTTCAGAAATTTTGTACTTTTCAGAAAACTTATTCTTTCGGATGGTTATTTTCTTGGTGCTAAGACACCTTTTTCCACTTCTATTCTTCAAGGGCGGGGTATATGTTAATTGCTAAATAAATTGAGGACATTGTTTTTATAACCATCAATTGAAAAGGGTAATAGTTATACATTTTTTTCTGCACTGTGGCAGCTAAACGGTGAGAAAAGTCATTTCCAAAGATCATTTGTTAATTAGGTATCTACTTGAGCTTTAATTTAAGTTTGTGCCATGGATTGTGTCAGTCATCGGACGATCTTCTTTGATTCAGATCAGCTCCTGTAATAGTATGACCCATGTCTCTATCGGATTACACTCACAGGATAGTGTAACTATGTCCCTATCGGATTACACAGACGGGGTAGTGTATCCACGTCCCTATCGAATTACACAGACGGGGTAGTGTATCCACGTCCTTATCGGATTACACTTAGGTGGTAGTGTATTTGTGTCCCTATCGGATTACACTCATCGATTAGTGTATTTGCGTCCCTTTCAGATTACACTCATCGGGTAGTGTATCTACGTCCCTATCGGATTACACTCACGGGGTGGTGTATATGTGTCCCTATCGGATTACACTCACGGGGTAGTGTATCCACGTCCTTATCGAATTACACTCACGGGGTAGTGTATTCGTGTCCCTATTGGATGACACTCACATGGTTTTAATGGTTTATAAACTATCATGTGTAAGCATGGTAGAATTTAAAGTATTTTAAGTTTACATTCAATTGTTGCATGAGTATTGTTTTGTTATTTTCAAAATGAATTGTTTTATTACTACTTTATTAAGAATCCAGTTTAAATATGTTTTGAATTGTTTACTTGAGTGTAAAGTCTTTCAGAGTTGTGTTTTTAGAAATTTTGTACTTTTCAGAATATTTATTCTTTCTGATGGTTATTTTCTTGGTGCTAAGACACCTTTTTCCACTTCTATTCTTCAAGTGCGGGGTATCTATTAATTGCTAAATAAATTGAGGACATTGCTTTTATAACCATCAATTGAAAAGGCTAATAGTTATACATATTTTCTGCACTGTGACAGCTAAACGGTGAGAAAAGTCCTTTCCAACGATCATTTGTTAATTAGGTATCTACTGGAGCTTTAATTTAAGTTTGTGCCATGGATTGTGTCAGTCTTCGGATGATGCTATTTGATTCAGATCGGCTCCTGTAAAAGTATGACCCATGTCTCTATCGAATTACACTCACAGGGTAGTGTAACCATGTCCTTATCGGATTACACTCAGTGGATAGTGTAACTATGTCCCTATCGGATAACACTCACGGGGTAGTGTATCCACGTCCCTATCGGATTACACTCATGGGGTAGTGTATCCACGACCCTATCGGATTACACTTAGGTGGTAGTGTATTTGTGTCCCTACCGAATTACACTCGTCGGTTAGTGTATTTGCGTCCCTTTCGGATTACACTCAGCGGGTAGTGTATCTGTGTCCCTATCGAATTACACTCACGGGGTGGTGTATATGTGTCCCTTTCGGATTACACTCACTGGGTAGTGTATCCTTGTCCTTATCGAATTACACTCATGGGGTAGTGTATTCGTGTCCCTATTGGATGACACTCACATGTTAGTGCATCCACTATTATGGTTGAGGAAATTCTGAGGAACTTCCTCTTCTACTGGTGAATGAAGTTGGGTGCATCTACATTGTGCATATCAAAGTATTTTTGGGTCAAATTATTTTCTAACATAAAAATATGGTTTTAATGGTTTATAAACTATCCTATGTAAGCATGGTAGAATTTAAAGTATTTTAAGTTTACATTCAATTGTTGCATGAGTATTGTTTTGTTATTTTCAAAATGAATTGTTTTATTACTACTTTATTAAGAATTCAGTTTAAATATGTTTTGAGTTGTTTACTTGAGTGTAAAGTCTTTTAGTGTTGTGTTTTCAAAAAATTTGTACTTTTCAGAATACTTATTCTTTCTGATGGTTATTTTCTTGGTGCTAAGACACCTTTTTGCACTTCTGTTCTTCAAGGGCAGGGTATATGTTAATTGCTAAATAAATTGAGGACATTGCTTTTATAACCATCAATTGAAAAGGCTAATAGTTATACATTTTTTTCTGCACTGTGGCAGCTAAACGATGAAAAAAGTCCTTTTCAACGATCATTTGTTAATTAGGTATCTACTTGAGCTTTAATTTAAGTTAGTGTCATGGATTGTGTCAGTCTTCGGATGATGCTCTTTGATTCAGATCTGCTCTTGTAATAGTATGACCTATGTCTCTATCGGATTACACTCACAGGGTAGTGTAACCATGTCCTTATCGGATTACACTCACGGGATAGTGTAACTATGTCCCTATCGGATTACACTCACGGATAGTGTTTCCACGTCCCAATCGGATTACACTCCCGAGGTAGTGTATCCACGTCCCTATCGGATTACACTTAAGTGGTAGTGTATTTGTGTCCCTATCGGATTACACTCATCGGTTAGTGTATTTGCGTCCCTTTCGGATTACACTCATCGGGTAGTGTATTTGTGTCCCTATCGGATTACACTCACGGAGTGGTGTATATGTGTCCCTATCGAATTACACTCACGGGGTAGTGTATCCACGTCCTTATCGAATTACACTCACGGGGTATTGTATTCGTGTCCCTATTGGATGGCACTCACATGTTAGTGCATCCACTATTATGGTTGAGGAATTTCTGAGGAACTTCCTCTTCTACTGGTGAATGAAGTTGGGTGCATCTGCATTCTGCATACCATAACATTTTTGGGTCAAACTATTTTCTAACATAAAAATATGATTTTAATGGTTTATAAATTATCTTGTGTAAGCATGGTAGAATTTAAAGTATTTTAAGTTTACATTCAATTGTTGCATGAGTATTGTTTTGTTATTTTCAAAAGAATTGTTTTATTACTACTTTATTAAGAATTCAGCTTAAATATGTTTTGAGTTGTTTACTTGAGTGTAAAGTCTTTCAGAGTTGTGTTTTCGAAAATTTTGTACTATTCAGAATACATATTCTTTCTGATGGTTATTTTCTTGGTGCTAAGACACATTTTTCCACTTCTATTCTTCAAGGGCGGAGTATCTATTAATTGCTAAATAAATTGAGGACGTTGCTCTTATAACCATCAATTGAAAAGGTTAGTAGTTATACATTTTTTTCTGCATTGTGGCAGCTAAACGGTGAGAAAAGTCCTTTCCAACGATCATTTGTTAATTAGGTATCTACTTGAGCTTTAATTTAAGTTTGTGCCATGGATTGTGTCATTCTTCGGATGATGCTCTTTGATTCAGATCGGCTCTTGTAATAGTATGACCCATGTCTCTATCGAATTACACTCACAGGGTAGTGTAACCATGTCCTTATCGGATTACACTCAGTCGATAGTGTAACTATGCCCCTATCGGATTACACTCACGGGGTAATGTATCCACGTCCCTATCGGATTACACTTAGGTGGTAGTGTATTTGTGTCCCTATCGAGTTACACTCATTGGTTAGTGTATTTGCGTCCCTTTCGGATTACACTAATCGGGTAGTGTATCTATGTCCCTATCAGATTACACTCACGGGGTGGTGTATATGTGTCCCTATCGGATTACACTCACGGGGTAGTGTATCCTCGTCCTTATCAAATTACACTCACGAGGTAGTGTATTCTTGTCCCTATTGGATGACACTCACATGTTAGTGCATCCACTATTATGGATGAGGAAATTCTAAGGAACTTCCTCTTCTACTAGTGAATGAAGTTGGGTGCATCTGCATTGTGCATACCAATGCATTTTTGGGTCAAACTATTTTCTAACATAAAAATATGGTTTTAATGGTTTATAAACTATCTTGTGTAAGCATGGTAGAATTTAAAGTATTTTAAGTTTACATTCAATTGTATCATGTGTATTGTTTTGTTATTTTCAAAATAAATTATTTTATTACTACTTTATTAAGAATTCAATTTAAATATGTTTTGAGTTGTTTACTTGAGTGTAAAGTCTTTCAGAGTTGTGTTTTCAGAAATTGTGTACTTTTCAGAATACTTATTCTTTCTGATGGTTATTTTCTTGGTGCTAAGACACATTTCTCCACTTCTATTCTTCAAGGGCGGGGTATATGATAATTGCTAAATAAATTGAGGACATTGCTTTTATAACCATCAATTGAAAAGGCTAATAATTATACATTTTTTTCGCACTGTGGCAGCTAAACGGTGAGAAAAGTCCTTTCCAAAGATCATTTGTTATTTAGGTATCTACTTGAGCTTTAATTTAAATTTGTGCCATGGATTGTGTCAGTCTTCGGATGATGCTCTTTAATTCAGATCTGCTTCTGTAATAGTATGACCCATGTCTTTATCGGATTACACTCACAGGGTAGTGTAACCATGTCCTTATCGGATTACACTCACGGGATAGTGTAACTATGTCCCTATTAAATTACACTCATGGAATAGTGTATCCACGTCCCAATCAGGGGCGGATCTTGGGGTCGGAGTTTGAGGGGGCCTACTTAAAAATTTTAAAATATTTGAATGTTTAAATTAAAAATTTTAAAAATTTTGATGGGTTTAATTTAATTTTTTTAAATTTTTTTGGAGTCGACTAAAATTTTCAAAAAAAATACTTTAAGAGAACTTTTTTAGAATTTTAAGGAGGGTACTTAATTAAAAATATTCATAAAAATGAAATATAACTAAAATATTTTAAATTTTTGAAGGGGCCAAATTAAAAAATTTCAAAATATTAAAGACAAAATAATAATATTTCAAAAGTTTGGGGGGGGCAGGGCTCCCACTGGCCCCCATTACCATCCGCCTCTGGTCCCAATCGGATTACACTCACGGGGAAGTGTATCCACGTCCCAATCGGATTACACTCACGGGGAAGTGTATCCACGTCCCTATCGGATTACACTCATCGGTTAGTGTATTTGCATCCCTTTCGGATTACACTAATCGGGTAGTGTATCTGCGTCCCTATCGGATTACACTCACGGAGTGGTGTATATGTGTCCCTATCGGATTACACTCACGGGGTAGTGTATCCACTTCCTTATCGAATTACACTCACGGGGTAATGTATCCGTGTCCCTATTGGATGAGACTCACATGTTAGTGCATCCGCTATTATGGTTGAGGAAATTCTGAGGAACTTCCTCTTCTACTGGTGAATGAAGTTGGGTGCATCTGCATTGTGCATACCAAAGCATTTTTGGGTCAAACTATTTTCTAACATAAAAATATGATTTTACTGGTTTATAAACTATCCCGTGTAGGCATGGTAGAATTTAAAGTATTTTAAATTTACATTCAATTGTTGCATGAGTATTGTTTTGTTATTTTCAAAATGAATTGTTTTATTACTACTTTATTAAGAATTCAGTTTAAATATGTTTTGAGTTGTTTACTTGAGTGTAAAGTCTTTCAGAGTTGTGTTTTCTAAATTTTCTTAAAATGAAGTTGCCAATGTTGCTGGGTGAGGCCTAGATGAACCTATGGATCGTATTCAGCTATTTCAATGCTTTTTTCCCGCAATTACCTGGATATTAGGTGGGTTCTCGTCCTTTCCTTCCATATTTCCTTTTTTTTTCAGTTAGTTTTTGTAACCCCCTAGACCCGCCTATGCATTACAACGGATCCTAGGACGTCACATTAGGGTCACAAGAGCGACCCATAGTAAAAATACACATAAAAACATATTTCTTCAAAACGCTTATTAAATTGTAAATCAACTTCTATTTAAAATATCATTTCGAGAAGTCATTTAAACACATAACAAAAATTTCAGAAAGTGTTTACAAACACTGTAATAAAACAATACATGACATGCATGCCCACTAACTATACAATACCGTACTCCAAGGCAACGCCGAGATAACTCTGAATACTGCTGACAACCATAATACCCTGATATTTCTTTTAACCTGCGATGGTAAAAACAACGTGAGCTTGAAAAAGCTCAGTAATACAGAACTACCAAAAGATGCTATAAGCTCATGCAGATATATGGTAGGCATAACATTTTCAGGATGTTCCACGTAGTAACAGTCTCCATTTCTGTTATACTATTTCGAGGTAGCATCATACTCGAGAACAGTGATACTTGCTCTTTATTCATACATCGAGAACTAGACGATAATTATATAGGCTAGTAACATATGAGGTAGGAATCAGAGAGTTTGGTGCCTAGTGTGTTCCAACAGTGCAACGTTAATGCATGAAATGTAACAATGCAGTAAACCTTTTTATTTAAAATATATTTGTTTCAAGTAGCCGTAAAGTTCATTTTAATTCTATTTTTACCCTCCAACCATACTCCAATATAGTCTCCCCAGTGCGGCATCATGTACAGGCATTAACCCGAGCCCATTGGGCGTGGGTACCATCCTAAGGATATACCTTAGAATACGGGCGGCCCTTGCCGAAGGATAGGAACCGAAAACGGGCGGACCTGGCCGAAGCCTAGGATCCGAAAACGGGCAGTCTTACCAGCTGGATCAGGGCTGAGCCGACGGTAACTTCATGTCATGTCCCAAGTACCCCAGTGAATCATATCATCAATAGTTCATTAGTCAATAACTGTATATATTCTTTTTTTTGTAACACATTATCCATGTAGCATGTTTACCATATCTGGTGCATATGTATATATCAGAAATATAGTACGGTTAAGTTTAATTTATAAAACATGTCATGTTCATGTAACTTTCGGTATGTCAGTCATGCGCACGTGATAGGTATCATAACATGTAAAACAGTATGCAAAACAGTCGTGTGGCACACATGGAACACACTAGGTGGAACAATTTATTCCTTGGAGATACTTGACATTTACGGAAGAGAACACATTAAACTTTTGACAATTGAACGAATTTTGCAACGAGGCCCCTATTAAAAGAGGGGTTTGTACTAACGGTTCAAACCAGATATTCAGGAGATGATACATCAAGGTGTTTGGGAGTTTTGGCATATCATGAGTGATTTAGTCATTTAAGCCTACAAGGCATTATGGTCATTTCATCATACATGTCATTTATGGTAATTTATACCAACAAGGCATAAACAGTGGCTCGGGAATTCTGTTTGCTCATCAAGTTTCCAACCAGGCATTCAGAGATTTCTACATCAAGATTCTTCACGATATTAGATACATTCGGGGCTATTTTGATTACTTGGGCCAACGAGGGCATCTTGGTCATTTAATTATCAGTGGTGATTTCGTAATTTAGCCCATTAATGATGAAATGACGATTCACAATATTTAAGATTTCTAGAAGTTTATCGAGCCTCCAAAACCATTCAAACTAACATATTCCAACCTTGCAGTACTAACCAACCCTCCTAATGCATCCAATTGTATCGTATATCTGAACGATTGCTTTCGTATTTCACCATAGAACTTGCCACAGAGTAGTCGAACTTATATTCTGTGCGAAAAAAAAAGCTTCCATCCTCATAATAATATCAGGTGTGATTGACATACCAGAGTCGTGCTTGAACCCTTAAGGGCATTTCAGTCATTTTCAACTTTATTGGCATTTTCAAAATTTTATCAGAGGTAATTTACTTATTCCAATCATAGGGGTATTTCAGTCATTTCGACGTTCGAGATATCCCTCATTCATGTCAATTGAGCCATACATAGCATTTCAATCATTTAAGTACTCGTGGGTGTTTCGGCCATTCAAGAAATTTCGGTACCTCCAACCACTTCATTCATTTCAGAACTCAAGAGTTTATCCATCCTTCCATTTAATTTGTAAACCTCGGTGTCCGAGGATACTCCAGCCCCTTTTTAGTCAATACGATCATTCCGATCAATTTAACCATAACAGTATTTCCAATACTTTTAGTCATTACGATCAATTCAGTATTTTGAGCGACTTGGTCAATTCAGAGGTATGAAGAGTTTCCCGTAAATATATATATATATATATATATATATATATATATATTCAAGGATTCATTCTAAATTCAAGGAAGTCTAACACCTTACAATCTCGAACGTTTAAATCTTGTTACCATAACTTACAAGTAGATCGAGGTTTTCAGATGAATCGAGTTGATTTACCATATCCACTGTAGATTTCTAGATCACTTCTAATTTCAAGGATATTCTAGTCATTCTCATGCTTTAAAGGCATTTTTGTAACTATATACTCCAATGTTTCCATCGTTTGACAATTTAACATTATTAATCGGGTTTGGAGATTGATCGACTCTTGAATTTTCTGTAGGATTCCAGATTCTTTGATTTATCATCTTTCTCATTCGATTATTCTAACCTTATCTATAACGTCGTACATTTTCATATCCGGTTAATCTTAAGTAGAAATTAACGGTACTCATCATCATATGTGTGCATGCATTAACTGAATATCAACATGTACATAAAGCATACTAGAGGTAGCAGTGTATTACCTTTAATACTTGCTATATCGGTCGACCATTATACTCCGTTCGATCACTCTCGAACCCGAATGCGACGTCCTCAACATCCCGAATACAAGGAACTTTGAACACCTTCAAATACACAAACTCCAAGATCAAACCTTATTCACAAAGCTTTTAACCAAATAACTAAATACATAAGCACTCTCAGGTTCAAGGTTCGATTCGGAGGCCTTCGGGTCAAAATTTTGCGAAACGGGCTTCAAAATTGGACTCAAGACGTCAAAAAACATAAAATAGGACTTTTCGGGAAAAGTTGACTTTTTGGTCAAAGTCAACGGTCAACGCTGACGTCAGCGGTCAAAGTCAACGCTGACGTCATGCTGACATCACTGATCCAAGGCTGACTCAGCGAGTTGACTCACTGGGTTGACTCGGGCGAGTTGACTCACTGAGTTGACTCGGACGAGTTGACTCATTGGGTTGACTCGGTCAACGGGTCGGGTCGGTCAACGGGTCAACGGGTCGGTAAACGGGTCGGGTCGGTTTGGGTGGACCGGTTCAAGGGTCAGACCGGTCTGAACGGGCTGATTCAACGGCCACCGTCCAGGGCGGCCGGAAATCGCCCCGGACGGCGCGTGAGGCCCACTCGCGGCCTAAAATGGCCGAATAAAGGCCTCCGATCATGCCCTTGTCATCCCTTTTTCGTTTAAAGCTCAAATAACCAAAAATTTAAGCCATAATACTTACCGATCTTACCAAATCGGAAGAAATCCGAACGATTTAACGTGGCTTCGACGACCTAACAACCGGCGACGGACACACGATCGGTCGGTCAGGTTTTGCTCCCCACGACACGCTGAACCCATCTGCACGGTCGACGCGCCTTGCCGACGACGGAGGCGGCCCGAATCACGAAAAGAAGAGGGGCGCGAACCAAAGGTTTCGACGAACCTTTGACCCAAAACCCACGGTGAACGGCGGTCCCTCTGCGCGAGTGGTGGACGGCGCTGCATTCAGGAGGAGGCGGCGCTCCATTCGGTACCGGCGGTGAGAGTCACGGCGGCACGGTGGCTGGGATCGGGGGTGGTCCGATGGGGAAGGTGAAGGGTTCGAAGAGAAAAAATTTCAGATCTAATCCCTTTTTTTTATTCATCTGATGCATTTAATTTTGAGAAAAAAGGGGGGTGGTTGGGATATTTTGAACTTATTATTATTATATTCTGATACCTCTTTATCTATGGGTTCAAATTAAACTTGGTGTAAGAGATGACTAAGAATTTTTATAGCTCAAGCGGTTGGATGATTGGCTTAACAAGGCTAGGTTGTGGGTTCGATTCCCACAACCTTCACTTTCCTTCATTCATTTTTTTTTAACTTTAAATATAAATATATATATATATTTAGGGGTGTTACAGTTTTTCTAAGTGATGAAACTGAAATCTACTTTGCATCTTGTTATTAGGTATTTGTTTGTGCAACTTATGATTTTTTAACTTCTATTTTGGGTGTCTTTCACCTCTCATTATAATTAAGTGGTGCAATGGTTCTCAGGCGGACCTTTATCATGTGATGATCTATATGTTTTTAAGTCTCACAGATGATCTTGGTGATATGAGTTGTTTTAGGACACTTTAGGTTTGTTCACGTCTCATCTGAAAATTGTTGCAAACTGTTACTTTGCCATGTTTTTAATTCCTACGAATGGTTTATTTTTGTTCGACTTGTGCAAATCATTTGTTACTTTTGGCATTAGTTGTGGTTCCATGGATTTTATTTCCCAACCTTTTATTTTGAAGAAGCTTCACCCGGAGGTACTATCTTTCGTTGTTGACCTTCCTTGTTTCTTTCTTTCTTAAAGTTTTTTGTTAAAGTTTTTGCTTCCACAATTTACATATACCGTCTACTGTGCATAACATTTAATTTCAGTCTATTTCAAAGAATTTACCGTTTTAAGAAAAGCAAACTTTATAACTAGCTTACTATTGTCCAATTGAATGGTTGATATGTCATATGAATCTTATGAACTTATCTTCTCCTCCTAAAAATAATATTTTTATTTTCAGGAACAACCCTCCTCCTTAGATAACTTTTTAATGTAAATGAGTATGAAGAATTATGTGTCCATACATGATAGTAAACCAACCATGTTTAAACATTCTTATCTATGTGGAACATTTCCATTTCACTTGGTAATAATGTTTTTTCTAGTCAAACTATAAATTGCATCCAGTGTAACACAAGTAATGGATCTGCTCCTCAAATCATGATTTTTAGTGCCAAGTACCTGGATTACAATGATCCTTTCCAGCTTGCGCGAGATTCTAATCTAACATTAATAATTACAAACTAAACACATCTGGTTGAACTCTTCGACTTACTTGAATGAGTGACACATTTAGAGTTACAATTAACAAGGTACCTTATTTTAAAATTGGGTGTGTAACATCTGAACCCAATAATTATTTTATAGTGTATATTATATTATATAACTGGTTTCTCTGGTCTATCCTCTATTGCAAGGTATAGTGACAGGCATCTGAGACCGAAGAATTCTTAGATTCTCATTTTGCATGTGATGATGTGAACTATTTTTGCATGATTTTTTTGCTGTTAGTTATTGCACTACTAGACTTTGTTGCTATTAAGTGGAATATAAAAGCATAGTAGTCATCAATCCATATTTTTTAGAAGAACTAAGCATTAAACTACTTGAGAAGCTTATTTAAAAGTTGTTATTGCATCTTTTTGAATATAAAAATCATGCTAGTTATTTCATCTTCTTCTTTCAGTATGTTATAGAGATTTCAAGGTCACGCTTATTGCATGATGTGGAACATAATTCTAAACCACAACATGATGTGGAGTTTAATTTTAGCGAGGTCTTTTTGTACCAGATGATATATCCAATTGAGTTTGTTTTACTCAAACACCGCATCATGTCTTCGACTTTGGGATTTAAGGTAGAGCTATGATTTTCTCAAGTTGAAAGTTTTCTAGTCTCTTAAATATGTGTTTAGTTGACATCCACTATTATCATACATTGCAGCTTGGCACGCTCTTAATTGTCGACTATTTTTAATGAGAAAGTTTTACTACTTGTCTGGTGGTGAGGTTTTCTATTTCTATTCTTTTAGGTATTGTAAACAGTGTATGCTACTATTTGTATATTCAAACTTCTTCCCATTTGTTCAAGTCCACTTTCAAGTTTAGAGAGGAACTAGTACACTTTTTGTTGTTTTTACTATGTTTGATTGTTACTTGGTCAAGCCAGCTAAAACATATTATGCACAAGTATGCCGACAGATTCAAACCTCTCTCGTTTGCCTTGATAAAGGAGAAGAATGATTAGGAAAACTATATTCTTGCAAGAGAAGAAATGAGAATACAATTACAGTTGGGATGGCCATAGTTTGCTCCTCATCCCAGGTTTTCCGCTACACTTTTTTTATACATTAAGACTAAGAGGTAGTGTTAGTTTCTTCTTATTTTAATTTCAATTTTGATTCCTAAAAAGAGAAGAAATATGTGGGAGGATTTAGTTAGAGACAATCGTTTGGAGCTGTGGATTCATTCTTCTGTGTAACATTGCCTACTTTTGATTCATCAATTGGTTGTAATTGGGAAGGGTTTAAGTTTTATATAAAAATTTATACACACCGACTGATACTGAGAACATAGTTTTGGTTTTAAAAGTAATATATATTACTTATACATATATAGTTATTTTAAATTATTTATGTAATGAATATTATATTCATGAGAATGTTGCATATTTCACCAATGAAGCAGACATTTTCGCTACAGAATGCTCCCATCAAAATTCAGTTTTATGAAGCATGAAACTTGTATTGTTTGAATATGGGGACCGAGGACAACAAGTTTTGAGAGAAACAATGTTTGTTTCTCTCAGGTCATTGACCCACACCGATCAATGGGTCTCTCATATTTTCATTTGCAGTTTGTTACCTTTACTCAAATGATATAGCTATTTACCAAAAAAGAAAATCGGACGCTATTGCTAGGTCCTATTCCTTGCTCGGTTTGGCATGCAGGTACTTGTTATATGTCGGGTGAAATATGAAAGATTTTTGGCCTTTCAATGCACCTGAGGTGTGTTTTATGTATTTCGTTTTCCCTCCATTTTAGCAAATGTGTTTTGGCAATATATTTGGTCAAACCGATTGTGCTGATCTACTATCACTATCAGGGAATGTTAAATGACTTTTAGGGGGTTAAGAACTGGTGAAGATTTTCATTAATGTGAAGAAAGTTAGAGGTACCTTACGAACTATGCTAGGTCCTATTCCTACGGAAATTAGTTGCTATTGCTAGTTCCTAGTCTTTGCACATTTTGGCATGCGGGTACTTGGTATATGTGTGGAAATATGAAACTTTTGCGATCTATGCTTTGATGAGTCGGCTTGCTATACTTGCATGGGTGTTTGGTTTACGCCCGGCACCAATTGAGCCTGGCATTGGACAATGTTCTTGCAGCCTAGACAACTTTTTTGAAAGAACAATCTTTCACTAAGCTTTCTTGGAACGAATGGCACACCCAAGTAAGCTACCCCAATTCAAAACCAATAATATTTTATGTTTCTTGCAATTCATTCTCCCTTTGCAATGGCATTTGAATGCCAAGAAAGCACTGAAGTTTGTAAAAAGCTAGCAAATTATTCTGAATCAAATCATTTTAGTTACAATTTTCTACCTGAGATTTGGAGGCTTTAAACGGGCCATTGGATTTTAATCCTAAAAAGGGAATTTCAAGATTTTATGGTTTAAAATAGTTATTTTCTAATGATGTTTTTTTGAATGCACTACTGTCAATTACTAATTCTTCAGCTTCTCTTGCTTTGGACCTTACTAGAATATATAGTGGTTCTTGGGATGCGACAGTTCGTGTATGGGATCGTCATCGCTCAAGTGCACACAGGTTTTGAGGCATGGTGACTGGGTTTGGAGCCTTGTTCCTCATGACACGACCATTACAAGCACACATGTGTTACCAGCATGTTCTTGTTGTCTTCATGTTGTAGAAAGATTTCATGATCAAGGAGTTTTTCATAAAGCTCTTCATAAGTTATTGGGGTTTCACGGGATCTAATAATGGCAGAGATATGTTTATACTCAGGACCAAGACCTTGTAGTATCCGAACAATAAGACGAGTGTTGGAGATTGGTTCACCTGCAGTGGCAAGCTCATCGGCAATCGAACGGATTTCACGAAAGTAATCAACGATAGGTCATACATCTTTGGTGACATGGGCAAGTTTATCTTGAAGGCTAAGAATCCGAGTTTGAGATTTATTGGCAAAGGTTGTATGTAGTGGTTGCCATGCTTTATGAGCATTAGATGCGATTGCGGCGGTAGAGGCAAGAGTAGGTTCAACGGAAGCTAAAATGGCATTTTAAATTAGTTTATCTTGACAAAACTAAGTTTGATAAGCTGGATTTGGAGTGGTTTGATTTTCAACGGTGAGTGTTGTAGATGGCGCGGTTGTTGTGCCATCAAGATATGCATTAACATTTCAATTTGAGCTTTCCAAATGGTGAAGTTTTAGCTGCCAGTAAGTTTTATTGGTAGTTGGGCGAGGAGATTGAATTGAACAACAGTGGTTGTGGGTGTTGAGTTGTCTGCGTTGACAATGGAAGGAGCCATTTGTGAAGGAGAGAAAAAATGGTATTTTGTTCGTGAGAAGGTTAGGCTCTGATTACCATAAAGAAGTAGAAAGAGAATTGAATGATTTTTATTGAACATAGTTGAAGGGTTTATATAGGAAGAACCCCAACTGAATTACATTATCAACAAAAAAGGAGATAAAATTAAATAATTTAAAAATAAAAAATTTAAATCAAGGATAACTAATGCTAAAAATAACAACAATTGAAATTCAAATGATTATGCTTCATTATTGATGTGTTTCTTTGGGAAACAAGTAGTGGGACTGTTAAATGTTATTCACAATTCTCATGTCGGTTATACTTATGACTTGGCTCGGAGACTTTTTTTTTACTGGTGGATTCGCTATATTTCCAACTTATTATGGGGTGGCTGTCTATTCGGCACATTTATAGAGTGTGCAATATTGAGGCAAATCACTTAGCTAAGAGAGGCATTGGCTGAGAAGATATGTATTTGCTTGCTTATGCAGGGGTGTTGTTCTTCATGGGAATTTCTACAGAGTTTCTGTTGTTGTTCCTTCAAGCTGCTTTGTTTTCAGCCTTACTCAGGTAGTTCCTGTGGTGTTTTAATCTATACGCTCCTGATTAGACTTCGAGAATAATTTCATAGTGCACATTTTGCATGTGAATTAAAATTCAGCTTAGCTATACGAAACTTGGAATATGCCCCCGAAGTTCTGTGAAGTGTGAAACTTTTACTGTTTGAATATGGGAATTGAGGACAACAAGTTTTAGGAGAAATAAATATTGTTTTACTCAGGTCTTCCGGCTAGGGCCTATTCCTTGCTCATTTTGACATGCTGGTATTATTGACAATGTGCATACACCTTATAGATAGAGAGATAAACAACATATGCTTTTTTATTGGGACACTTGTTGAGTTCATACTCAATTTAAATTAATCGGCTAAATGATTCGATACAGATAATTATAAAAAAAGCAAAATGACAAAAGATGCCCCCAACGTTTGTATGTTTTGTTATTTGGCCCCTTATTCTTTTTTTTGGGTTAAAATATGCCCCCAACGTTTGCTTGTTTTGTCATTTCGCCCTTATTCTTTCTTTTGGTCCAAATATGCCCCCCAACGTTTCATTTATAGTCCAAATATGCCCCTAACGTTTCATTCATAGTCCAAATATGCTCATGTTGGATGTAAACTGTCAATCAACTGACGGTTAACGACTTATAAAAAAAATTGACGTGGCATCAGCAGATCTTAATACGTGGCAAGTCTAGTCAACATCAGCTATTGAACGTCAGTTGACTGACAGTTTCCATCTAACAGAGGATATTTGGACCAAACTGAAACGTTGAGAGCATATTTGAACTACAAATGAAATGTTGGGGGCATATTTAGACCAGAAAAAAGAATAGAGGGCTAAATAACAAAACAAATAAATGTTGATGGCATATTTAAAAAAAAAAGCCAAATTACAAAACATTGGGGGCAGTCATTTTTACCTGAAAAAATATATTTAAACCTTTAATAAAGTGGGACATGTCTTCACCTACAAAGCAGGTAATCCATTATTGTCATTTCCTTCTTTTTACCACTTGTCCAAAAACTTTCTCCCCCACTCCACTCGCTTCTTTCCTTCCCCTTCAAACAATCTCAAAGGGAAAAAAGAACATGTAAACCCCAGAACTCAGCAAGAATCCCAAACCCCAAAAATTGTCTAATCTTCCCATGGATTTAATCGCCGATATCTTCAACCGTCTTCCGGTGAAGTCCCTGCTACGTTTCAAGGCCTTGTCGAAGCCGTGCCGCTCGTTAATCGACGACCCTGATTTCATCGAGCACCATCTGAGCCGTTCGATCAAGACCAGGTCGAATCTCAACATCATACTCAAAGGTTTGCATCTCTATTCCGTTGAATTCGACTCGCTGGATAACGCCGTTCCGCTCGATTACCCTTTGAGTAGCGGAGCTGGGACTGAAGCCTTTGGTTCGTGTAACGGAATCCTCGCATTCCGTCTCACAGATAAAAATCTCGCCTTGTTTAATCCGTCTACGCGGCAGTTCCGTCGACTGCCGGTATCGGAAATCGATCCCCCGCCGGGTGAATCTTGTAAATCTGGGTATATTTTTTATGGGTTCGGGCAGGATGTTAAAACCAACGATTACAAGGTCGTGAGAATGGCTAAGTTCAATAAAACGGACGATGAAGAGGACGAAAGCTTCTTTTTTGATTATGAGGTTAAGGTTTATAGTTTAAAAAAGGACTCTTGGAGGAAAATAACTAAGCTTCCTCGTTATCTTAAGTTTATGTTCCAATTTTTCTACCATCTCTTGCATAGACGAGGCTATGGTGTGCTGGCCGGTGGGGTTTTACATTGGGTGATGCCTCCGCGTATCGAATTCGGAATGAGGAATACAATTGTGGGTTTCGATCTCGGAACCGAGGAGTTCATCGAAGTGCCTCAACCTGATTGTGCTGATAAGGGCTATCTATTGGATGTGGGTGTCTTGGAAGGACGCCTATGTGCTGTTTGTAATTATGACCAAGAGAAGATTGATGTTTGGGTTATGAAGGAATACGGGGTGAAAGAATCGTGGACTCCGTTGCTTTCTGTTCAAAGAAATCGAGCCGTTAACACCTTAGCATTTCTAAAACCATTAGCTTATTCCAAGGATCTTGATAAGGTTCTGATGGAGATTAATAGCCAAAAGTTTGTCTGGTATGATCTACAAAAGAAGAAGACGCGGAGTGTGAAGATCGGTGGTAGTCCGGGTACATTTGGTGCTGAGGTTTATATAGGAAGCCTCATTCAAATCGATGATCCGAAAAGAATGCAAATCGAGAAGCGAAATGAACAAGAGAAACTGAAGAATACAAGTTGTAAGAAGAGGTAAAAAATGGTGGAACTCCAACTTGTTTAACCGCACAGTGTCCTCCGATTTAATGCCTAATAATGGTTCTTTGTGTTCTATTGTTTTTTCAGGGATGGTTTCCTTTCAAAAGGATTCAAATTGGTCTTATAATCAAAATGAAGAACATATACATAGTATGAGCAAAGTGCTAAGGAAGTTGAATGGCTCTTTTTTTTGAATATGCTGGTGTGATGCAAGGTAGCATCTGTTTAACTTTCTTAGTCTTTTAAAAACGGTACACGCAGCATGCATTACTGTGCTCAAACCCAAGCACAATTCTCTAACTTTTAAATCATACTATGTTTTGAAACATTCCATCAACTTGTTTTATTTTGTTTTATAGAAGGGTCAACTTGGGTCCATGTATTAATCTTATGAGAATGTTGGTAGGCTTTTATTGTGTGAGACATTTAGAAATTTCAACATCTTGATCTGTTGTTTTAATTCCTGCTTCTGGACTTGATGGGGTCTAGATTTAAAGCCGAAGCAGATTGAAAAGTGTACCGATCCAATTTTAAAACAGCTGGGAAAGAGATCATTGCTTCAAGCATGCTCATGTCGAATGACCCTGTTCAAACACACATCCATCACCATCTTGCTTGATGTTTTGTAGATGTTTAAGCATGTTTTATTACACTGAATACTTGCAGTCAACATCTTCGTTTGAGTTTTGAAGAGTGTTTGGTAATAAGTAGGATGTGAATGAGACACTTGTGCTTGTAAACCATTCAAGTTTGACAAAAAAAAATCCGAATTTGATTCGGTGATTCTCTTAGTCAAGGTTGAGCAAGTTTGAGCTTAAATAACAGTATTGATTGAGTTCAAGCTCGAGTTTCTCACTATTTGAGTACTGAATGCTAGACAAATACATGTTGCATTCTACGATCACAAGCCAATCTTCTTGTCACTTATGTTGATCGGTTCGAACCCTTTGATTTGCTCCTGAATGCCGATGGCTTGAAACCAGACTTCAGCATCATCTCAACTTCCTCAAACTGCAGCCCTTTGGTTTCAGGCACAAACCAGTAAATGAAACCGAGTCCGATGACACAATAGCCGGAAAAGAGGAGGAATGTGCCGGAGGCGCCGAGAGCTTTTGTTAGTGTTAAAAATGTGAGGCTGACAATGAGATTGCTGACCCAATTAAAAACTGCAGCAATCCCTCCGCCGATCCCTCTGTATTTCAGTGGGTAAATCTCAGAGTTGACGATCCACGGGACAGTTCCCATACCAGGGGAGAATGAAATAATGTACAGCCCTAGGAAAACGACGGCTAAGAACCCGAATTTGCTCGGACAACCATCTTTGAACCAAGTACGATGCTGTCCGCGGCATGAGCTCTCTATGTCTGTGGTCTTTATCAAGCATGCTCCTGGAGAATACTGAACAAAGAGAACAAGCCATTAAAAAAGGAAACTATCCATTAAAAAGAGTAGGGTTTATGCAGTTAGCAAAGGACTCACTTCATTTGCTCCATTGGAACAAAAACCGCAATCGGCTTTCAAGCAGGACATGCAGTTCCATGATGTTGGATTAGGGGCGGAAATGTAACCCGGGCATGTACCGTTTGCAGCGAAGTGAGTGGACTCGAATTGGCCGATTTTGGGAGCATGGCTGGCAGCTTGGAAGAACACAACTGATAAAATCACAAGGCAAGTAATGATACCAAACATAGAGATGATCATCATTCTCCTCCTACCGTATCTGTCGACAAAAGCCATACTAACGATGGAACCGACCGCGTTGAGACCAGAAGTGACCAAAGAAAGCGCCAATGCTGTCTTGTTCGAAGCAAATCCGGCTAACTGAACTATCGTTGGACTGTAGTACATAACCGTGTTGATGCCTGAAAACTGTTGGGCAACTTGAACTGTCACCCCAGCATAAAGGCCCCTCCGGACAACCACGTTGCCTAATGCACCTTTCAACTTTGCGATTAAACTGTCTCCGATGGCTTGCTCATCGGCTTCTTCAGCTTCGATTGAGTTTTTCAAGGCGGTTAACTCAGATTCGACTTCATCTGCCGGATAAATCTTCTCTAGGATGGACCTTGCCTCCTCTACTTTATTCTGGACAACATTTTAGTGTAAAAATCACATCGCTAATATACTAAACAAGTTAGACAAGACACTAACCCGTCTGTATAGCCACCTAGGAGACTCAGGGAGCGACAACATCAAGAAAAACTGAACCACGGCGGGTACTCCGGCAACTCCAAGCATCCAACGCCATGTTCCAGGAGCCTGAAGCACAATGACGACGACGATAATCGAATGTAACTACAATATCTGCACTTAAAAGTCTGAATTGCAGTGATTATCATTACTTACATGTGTAAAAGCCAAATTGATTAGGTAAGAAAGGAATTGCCCGCCGGTAATGAGCAAACCATTGGTGCTAACAAGTGCACCACGGATTCGAGCCGGCGAAGCTTCGGAGATATAAAGTGGTGCAGTCATTGAGGCCATTCCAACTCCTAAACCAACAAAAATCCTTCCAACAATGATCATCCATGGAGCCGGGGCCAGAGCCATGATTATAGCACCTACAAAGAAGAGAACATCGGCAACCAAAATCGATAACTTTCGCCCGAACCTGTCGTTCATCCATCCTCCGAATGCAGCACCGAAAATGGCACCTGCTACAGCCATACTCACTATGACTTCCTGGAGAGAAAAAAAACACACCATAAATAAAAAAGTGTCAAATTACGGTTTCGGTCTCTCGACTATGCTAAAATTGAGATTTAGTCCTTATACTTGTAGCCATGTTTTCTTTTCAACTTCTTGGAAATCCTCACGTATGTAAAGCAGTGCTCCAGAGATAACCCCTGCAACACCCCCAACAAATACAATAACTTTTATCGACTTCGAATATAATCGAGATTCAATGTAATAATAATCAGATGTTACCCGTATCGTAACCAAAGAGCAACCCGCCGATCCCGGCCGAAAGAGCAAGGCGCATGATATAAGGTGTTTTCCATGTTGTTTTCCAGCAGTCGTTGAACTCTGTCCTGTCTGGTTTCCCTATACCACTTTCCACCATTCTTCTCTCTCAAAAGAAAACCACGTTTTTTTAGAGTTTGAACAAAAACGAAATGATGCACAGAGTATGAACTTTTAAAGAGAAAAAACAGCACACGAAAGGAAACTCCAAAGGAGATAAACATGAAACCGAGAATCGTGGTTTCCAAACCTGGGTATTATCCTACTGGAAATATCATCTTTGCTGGAAGATATGCTTTCCTTTTTTACATATACATACATACATACATAGTTTAAAAGTGATTAGACAGGGGTATATTCATACATATTCTTAAGTCTTTGACAATGTATACAACACTAGTCAAAGTGATTAAACACGAGTCTCCCAAGATAAATATTATCTGTTTTTCTTTTTTAAAAACAAAAATATTATCTGTTATGGATGAGGATCAAAGAAGAGTCATTGTAATTTAAGATTTGTTTTCCATGAAATAATTATTTTTGGTTTAAATTTTTTTTCATGTAAATCTATATATCTCGTTTTTTATTGTAATATCAATTATTAGTTATTACCATTATTTTCTCATTTATTTCTAACAACCACTATATCATACAATTTTCCATATGTAAATTGTACCCAAAAACGGTATAAAACATTTAATTCACAATAAGTTTTTGGAAATAAATTGATTTCCTTCAATAAATAATATATGAAATTCATTGATAGTGAAGTAAATATTAAATATTGTTATGAATATTTATCTATGTGGATGTCTATCATGATTAGAACTTTATCAAAGGAGTTTGATTTATTTATTATTAGGAATATTATCTCTATGAATTAGAGTTTAATGTATTATGTACTTCTTATGCCTATAAATAGATGATTCATTGAAGGCATTGTATACAAGTCTATATTTTGAGAATAATACAAATCTCCCTCTTTCTCTCATCTCTTTGTTCTTCTTGTTCTTATTCTTGTTCTTCTTTATTTTATTCACAACACGTTATCAGCACGAGACTCTAATCAACTGAGGTCTTCATCGTTATAATTCAAAAGAAGTTACCGGGAAGAATTCGATTATAGAATAAACCAAAGATAAGTTTTTTTTTTCTCTCCTTGTTTTTTTAGTTACCGGTTGTCTTTCTCTTTATATTTTAACTTTGTTTTAAATTTTTTTTGAAAATTTTGGAAGTATGTTTGATTTTATTCGAACATTGGAAAGAGATAAATTTGTGGCTTCTCACAAACCAAAAGACGAATCGACAGAGACGAAGAGGGAACGATGGAATCGATTAAGGTTTGTTAAGCGAAAGTATTTGTGGGTTTTCATCTTTGGTACTCAACTGCTTATGCTTTTCATACTTAATTATTATTATTTGTGTTTGTATATTTGTAAATTCATGAAGTTTGATGATGGTGCATGTAAAGCATGTTCGATTTACTGACTATACTTTATAATTATGAATAACAAAGTTATGTACGTAGACCTATGGTAGTTTTTCATATAAATTAATTAAAATACGTACTCTAGGTTTAAGGTTTTTTTTTTAGTAACAAAGATCTGTACATTAATGAAACACCTTTGTTGGTTTAGTTTTTTTTTAAAGAGAGAATTATGACATAGATCCTCTGATTTCTAATATATTCAATTCAATCCATACATATAGATCTTATTATTATGGTTTCATATATGTTTATTTTTTGACACAATGATTGAACTTTGTATTAAGATCAATATGTGTTTATAATATTTTATTTGATGATATTGATATTTTAACCATGAATTGAGTTTTACATGTATTTAAATGACTTGGAAAGAGACACGACATTATGAGAAGATGTTTTGGTCATTTGCTACCTCTCCATTTTCCTCGAGAGGAAAACTAATATCGGTAAATTCTTATTTTATTTTCATTCTTTAAATTATGATTTTAATGTGCGATAAATTATGGTGAATTTCAATCTATAAAAAGATTGTTATAAAGTCTATATTTGCTCGAAAGCAATTTTTCTTCTTTGTCGAAAAACTCGACCATAGACTTCTCCCAATTTCAAGTTACGAAAATTCTTCTTGATCCAAAAAGTTTTATGGGAGGCATTCCTTGAAGTGAATGCAAAGCATGATGTTTATTCCATGCGATTATCAATGATGGGCATTCCCTGAAGTGAATGCAAGCATGATGTTTATTCCATGCAATTATCAATGATGGGGCATTCCCTGAAGTGAATGCAAGCATGATGTTTATTCCATGCAATTATTGGATCTGTTTCATTCCCTGAAGTGAATGCAAACATGGTAAATCATTATTCAATTAGAGACATAATTTTCGATATAATCCAAGTATAATTGGCTGGACATCCCGTTCTGCGAGGCTACTGGTCTCAAAGGAGGTTTTTAAAGGACCTTGTGGACAGGTTTAACAATGCCGCGTACGAGGATTAAATCTTTGTTCTCTGTGATAAGGATATGTGAAAAAGGTTTTAAAGGCCCACTGGCTCTACTCCATTCCCTGAAGTGAATGTGAGATTATATTATGGAAGGAATAAAAAAAATCACATTAAAAGTTGTGGTCGTGGTCGAGGCTATGAATATACACATGAAAAAATATAGTCATTTTAAGAATACTTCTACCCGCTGGTAGCGAAGTTATAAGGATGACAAGAATGATAAAGATCATTCTAAGGAAGTGAAATCCTTTTACCAATGTGATGTTATAAACCATTGGTTTCGTACTTGTCAAACGCCAAAGTATTATGGACTTTATCCATAATCATGAATGATAAATGAAATAAAATATAAACAAAATTTGTTTATGGCGAAAATAATTATGGTGTTATTGGTCCAACTCAATTGGATATTGTTAATTTTCTCATAACCCTTGAAGGGAATAATTTACCATTTATTTTATTTCCCTTATAACCTCTAACATGAATAATTGGTTTTCTTATGTTAATTCGTTTTATTTATTATTTATTTATGTTGGTTTGCTTTATGTTTATTTATTTCACATATTATTTATTTACGTTTTATGTTAATTTATTATTTGAAGAATATGATTACTTCCGGAATAAAATATACAATGAATTGTGGCTATTTATGCCTAGAATTGTGGCTATTTATGCCTAGCAGATAATGCAAGTACTCATATTGTACTTAAGCATAAGAAATAATTTTCCCATTTAAATGCAAGGGAAAATATGAGTAGTATTTCTCAAAGTACTAAAATATCAATACTTCGGAAGAGCACCTGAAAGTTTATCTCTGATAGATAATCGACTTGATATGATGTGCTATATTTTATATTTTTCATTCCTCGAAGTGAATGATACAAAGTACATATTTTCATTACCTGAAGTAAATGAAACAAAGCACATTTTGAAAGGTGCACAATTATGCATTTCTCGATTAAAATGCAAGGGAATAATGTGAGTATTATATCCGGAAGTACTAATATCACAAACGGCTCTGGTTGAGCAAATATGTTATTGTCAAATGGAACTTTATTCCATATTCACAGTGCGTTATACTCGTCAAAGTCATAAAGAGAGCAATATGAGTTCGCAAACTATCCCTTTGGGAATTATAGATAACATATGTTATCAATTGGCATTTGAAATAAGCCAATATTGATATAAGTTTTGGTAGCCAAAATGTCAGTTGAAAGCTCTAGAAGAGCTATATATTACTACTAAAAGATAATTTCAATTGAAAGCTCCGAAAGAGCTAAATATATTCCTATTTAAAGGAACAATTTTAATGGTCGTACTAGACATGTACGAGTGAGATTGAATTACATGTTATGGTAAACAAGGAGTTTACAAATTCAGAGATATATGCACACATATATATATAGTTGGCATGATCGGTTAGACCATCCTGATCAATGGTGCAAAAATTATTGAGATTTACATGCACATATATTAAAAGAACATGTAGTTCTTGTGGTGCTTATTCTCAAAGGAATGAATTAAATTCCACTTATTAAAGAACATGAAGTTCTTGTGTTGCTTAAAGGAATTGATTAAATTCCACTTACTAAAAGAACCTGAAGTTCTTGTGTTGTTTGTTCTCAAAGGATATATATGATCCCACTTACCAAAAGAATTAGAACTTAAAGTTCTTGTATTGAAGTTGAGACTGTATGTCTTGCATATCTGAACGAAATATGGGCCCATATATCCACAAATGTGGAAAGTTTTATATGATTTTAGTAGATGCATCTACATTGTTTTATCGACTTACAACCAGAAGTTTGTGAGATTGATTCTAAAAATATTCAGATTATGCAGTTAGACTATTCGTCTTGAAAAGCTAGTGGGTTTATATTTTAGGCTATATCGGTTGTTACAAAGCCTATTGATTATGAAAAATATAGTTTAGCAAAATTTCAATTGGATGCCTCCTATTTAATAGCTAAACTATGAGAACAAAAGAGTTATTATTTATATGGTGTTTCCATATAGCAACACTTATACGCATCAAGCCAACGAGTTATAATAAACTCCCCGTTATGATTGGTTTTTGGTCAGAAACCATACATTTCCCATTTTGTGATTTTTGAATGTGCGATATGAATTGCTCCACCACAACGCACAAAATGGGTAAATAAAAGGGTTGAGAATATATATTGAGTACGAGTCTCCTTTTATGTTTAAATTCTTAAACATTAATTGGAGAATCATTTATGACATGATTTTTCTCAACATCAGGGGGAAATAATAATCAACTGGATATAGGAAAATGAATTATCATTTTCTAGATCCTCGTATATGAACTAGAAGTTCATAAGATAATTCATGTTATTACATGTCAACTGCCAGACATATTTACTGACCCAATGAGAGTAATTAAGTCTCATATACCAGCTGAAATGCTCTAAGTTTAAAGTACATGTTAGAGCGAGATAATGTAAATCATGCCTGAAGCATGATAGTTGAAATGGTTCCAATGATCAAAATTCTCGTAAATAGAAAGTAATATGAGATGGTCATATATTGGAGGCGGGTGCTCCTGAAGAGACCCAAGACATAACAAATAATAAAACTCTTGAAGAGTTCAGGTACCTGGAATAAAGATTGAAATCTTGAAGAGATCTCGATGAGTTATGTCATTACGAGAATGGAACCAGAATATTGGAAAGTTGTCGACAACGATTTTACATAAAATACTTCTATAGAAGTAAAGAAAGAAATCGAGGATCTTTTATAAAATCTATCCAAAAGTATAGATATTGAATTGGCCAATGTTGAAAGACGCTTTGAACTTCTAAAATAGAAGTATTTGGACCACCAGTCCAAACACCTAAAGGTGTAATGTAAGTGAGGCACAAATAAGTAGTTGTAAATACGACTTGAACTATGATTTATGAAAAGTTTTAATTACTTCATGGTGGATGCAATTACTTTGGCAGTTTTGAAAATTTTACATGCGTCTAATTATTTGTGGATCCATATTTATCCTTGAAGGATCTAAGATGCTATAAGCATTTGGAAATTTCTGAGGAAATTTATTTAGACATGTCTCATGAATATTTTGGCGCAATTGGTATAATCGCCTTAGTGAATACTAATTGAGAAAATACTATAAGAATGATCAGATTTTCTTATGTATTTTATAAAGGAGTTTGGATCAAGATCCATTATGATAATTTTAGAACTCCTAAAGAGCTTCAAATTGGAAACTCATGAAGTACTTTCAATACAAGTACTTGAATCTTGACATCAAATTTATCTCGACCTGAAGATCGAGCATTTTTATATATTTCTTTTGTCTATGAATAGACATAAGCTGAAAGAATCTTAAAGAAGATTCAATATGAATAGAGCATATCTATTGAGTATCCCAATAGTTGTAAGATTGTTGGATGTGAATAAAGATAATTATATCTTTTCTTGGTCTTGAAGCACTATATATTAGTTGGTCAAGAAATATCTATGAATATACAAAGATCATTACATTTAGATCTTCAAATATTCGTTGATGCCTCCTCAAATGTCGTAGAAATAATTGTTATGCACGAGGCAAGGCAAAAAATGTGTTTGGCTAAGACTATTGACCCAACATATCCAAAAGATATGTGGATTTACTTTTACAAGATATGATAAAAGCTATCTTGTGTGAAGATAACACAAGATGTATATCTCAGTTTGAAAGTGGATACATTATGGAACATATTACTCCAAAGTTTCATCCCTCACGATCTTTAGAAAAATAATATTCAAGATTAAATTATGAAGATTCAAAGATCTTTTGTGATGTTTGCATGAGGGGGAGTAAATACGCGTTGCACTCTTTTTCCCTTAACCGAGGTTTTGTCCCAATGGGTTTTCCTGGTAAGGTTTTTAATGAGGCAACAAGTTATGCGTATCAAAGATGTGTGTACTCTTTTTCCTTCACTAAAGATTTTTTTCCCACTGGGTTTTTATCTTAGTAAGGTTTTAACGAGGCACATTATCTTCATAGACATCCAAGGGGGAGTGTTATGAATATTTATCTATGTGGATGTCTATCATGATTAGAACTTTATCAAAGGAGTTTGATTTATTTATTATTAGGAATATTATCTCTATGAATTAGAGTTTAATGTATTATGTACTTCTTATGCCTATAAATAGATGATTCATTGAAGGCATTGTATACAAGTCTATATTTTGAGAATAATACAAATCTCCCTCTTTCTCTCATCTCTTTGTTCTTCTTGTTCTTATTCTTGTTCTTCTTTATTTTATTCACAACAAATATAAGATTTTTTTACATTTAAAAAAATCAAATTTAATTACTAATCATTTACTCCTGTTATCTTTTTTTTTCATTTTAAATAAACACAGTTTATTTTTTTTAACTAATGATAAACTCTATTTTTTTTGGATAAGAGTAAGAAGTTGGATTTAGTAAAAAATGTAACAAATGCATTTCACTTTAATCATTAAGAAAAACTTGAAAGATGTAACAAATCTTCTATGTTCTATCTAAATAAACGTTATATTGATGTAGGAGTAGATATCGAGAAAATCAATATATGAATTATTCTAATTGTAAAAACTATCACAAAAAGAATTTAACCATAGTAGACCATCAACCTTTCTTGACCAGAATATATTCGCGATAATAACTAAATAAGCGATAAATTATTATAAATATAGATGAAAATTATATCACAAGACAATAAAAAATTGTGCTACATATGCAAATGTAAAACACATCAAAATGTGAGGAAACTGATAATTCAAAACTAAGAGATTCTTATTTGAAACTAAAAATAAAAGAAAATAAAGAACTAGTCGGACAGGGGCACTAAGACATCAGATAGAGGCAACACTCTTAAAGAAAAATTAGCTGTTAGGGTTTTCTATTGATTTTGAATTATTACTAATGTTATTAAATAGAGAGGAAATACACAAAATTACAAAAAAAAATACAAAACAATAATAAACTAATCGAAACATTTTCCCTAAAACCATTATATTACGCAAACATATTAAATTATGTGCACAAACATATTAAATTATATTAAGATTATCATAGTGCACTATAATGATTTTAGAAGAAAAAAAGTCTCATAAATATATTTTTGACTCTTCTTATAATTTTAAGGTATTTTTCTTTATTAAGAAATTACACAAATATTTTATGAGAGAGTAAAGTTTTATAACAACGATTATCTTACATGAATTTCTTTTGAGATCTCAGAGGATGCAGACATGGATGGTAATAGATCGAGTTTTTGATCGTCTCGATCCTGATTCAAAAGTTAAAGATGTATATCTAGCCCTAAATTTATTCCGATATTTTATAATTTTCATACGTCCTGAATTCGCCCTGAATTTAGAGGTAAAAATACAATCATAATCTGACCGGATTTTCACACAAACTAATATTTTTCCAGATTTTCCCACACTTTCTGTCTAAAACCCGCATAAAAATGACAATAATATCATCAAACAAACAGAAAATACTACTGGAAAAAATTGAAATGAATGAAAAACATAAAATGAAAAAATTCAATACCAGAAAATTAGGTTCGGATGAGAAACATAAAACGAACAAATAGAACATGCAAATTTGAACTACAAATATAAAATATACAAAAATAAGTCATGCAAATTTGAAATCCAAACCTGAAATATACCAAAAAAACATGCAAATTTGAACTACAAATATAAAATATACAAAAATAAGTCATGCAAATTTGAAATCCAAACCTGAAATATACCAAAAAAAAACATGCAAATTTGAACCTATTATCTCACCAGACAAACAAAAAACACAACAAAAATTTGCTACAATATTATCAAATCCAAAAAAATAGAATAAAAAAGTAAAAATAAAAACTCACAGAAAAAAAAAGAATAAAAGAACAATAAACAAAAATTCAAACGAATAAAAGAGTAATTGGGGAGAGATATAATGAAAAGGAAGAGAAATTATGTAAGAAAAAGAATAATAGAACAAAATAAAAGAAATAAAGGGGAGAAGAAGATATGCGAGGCGGGAATATGATGGAAATGTGAGATAGATAAGCGAATGAAACCCCTAAAATATATATCTACAAATTTGTAATTATATCTGGGTCGGGTCGGGTCAGAAAAACTCGAACTTGTCCTAAACTTAAAATTTTAAAAATGAATTTGAGCTCATCCCTTGTTGACCCAGTAGTAAAAGGATGATATAATTCATCCATGTGATCCGGATTCGAGCATCAATTCTGCACGGTGTGTGTGCTTTAATAGAAAAAACTAAAAAAATTAACAAATACTACTCTTCTATCACATCAACGTAATAAAAAAAATTGATCAGATTACATCAAGTCAAGTCAGATGATTAATATATAATCTAAAATAGTGATTCATTTAAGAAGCAAATGATTTACAATAAACTTGGAGCATTAGAGCTAGAAAAACATTTGTTGAAATGGTTAGATCCTGAATGAGAAGTTTAAATAATTTATTATTATAGATAATTTCTTTTAATTAACTCTGTCAAATTTACATATTTTTTTTGGAATAATCAAACATTGATTACGAAGTAGTATATGTTTATACATACTTTTAGCCTTTCGATAATGCACATACACCTTATAGACAAAGAAATTAAGCCTGAGTCTCCTATGATAACCATCATCCGTTTTTCTACTAAGACCAATTGTTAGGTTATCTTCACTTTAAGGATGGCAACGGGGCAGGTCGGGACGGTTTTTTGGCCGCCCCAAACACGACCCAAAAATTTAAGTTTCAGCCCGACCTGAGTTTAATATATTTTCACTCGACCCGATATAATAAAAGTATAGCTGACTCCGACCCGATTCCGGAATTTTAATTAAAAAACCCGAACAACCATGTAGAAAATTAATAAAAATATTAAACATAATATATAAAAATATAATAAACATACATATATATTTATAAATAAACAGGGTCGGGACGAAAAATTTCTACCACAAACCTGAACTGAACCAACTCGGACTTCTTAAAAATCTAACCCGACCCGACCCAAAACTCAAAAATTCAAAAAACTTTATTGAATCGAATCGGGTCAAAACTCACTGGATTCGAGGTTTTTTTTACCATCCCTACTTCATTTTCAATGTTGTGTTCGTATATTTTATAGGGATAACTACATTTTTAGTACCCACCTTTACATGTTTTCTTATTTTGGTACCATACCTATTTTTCTTGGCAAAATAGTACCTACGTTACGATTTGTTTTTATTTTAGTACCCTGCCGTTAAAAAATTAACAGAAGGCTGATTAGGAGAGAGAAAATCACATGTGGCATGTTGCCACGTCATTTTCTCTCCCCTAGTTAGCATGCCACGTCAACAAAAATCATGAAAAAAGCTCACGTGGCATGCTGATTAGGAGAGAGAAAATGACGTGGCATCATGTTACGTGTGATTTTTTTTCTCCTAGTCAACCTTTCGTTAATTTTTTAACACATGGTATTAAAATAGAAATAAAACGTAACGTTAGTTACTATTTTGCCAAAAAAAATAAGTAGAGTACCAAAATAGAAAAATGGATAAAAGTAGTGTACTAAAAATATAGTTATCCCTATTTTATATGATAATATAAGTGGCGGTTTCGTCGTAAATCTTTTAAGCGGCTTCAGTCATTACTTGGACAAAAGTAGAGTATTTCGAAAAGTACATGATCATTTTTGTTCAAATAATACTAGGAAAAATTATTGTATGGTCCCGGACCACCACGTCATCTATGGTCCCTCCCACTAAAAATCAGCCACATAATTTGTTTTTTTCCATGTCATTTTTTCCAAGGATGAATCTTCATTTTTTTAAGCCATGTAAATAGGGAGTGGATGGTTACATAGAAGTTGATTATAAATAAAATAATGACATGGAAAAAAGAAAATTATGTGGCTTATTTTTAGTGGATAGGGACCATGGATGACGTGGTGGTTCGGGACCATGTAATAATTTCTCTAATACTAGAGGACTAAATCTGCAGAAAGCGAAAAACAACAGGGACTTTTCTGCAATTATACCCTAAAAAGCTAAAAATTCTCACCGTGTTATCACTTTCCTTCCCTTCCTACCAGTGTTTTAACTCTTTGGAATCGGAGCTGAATCAAAGGAAACGATGGTCTCACACGACTTAATCGCCGACATCCTCAGCCGATTACCCGTTAAGCATCTTCTCTGTTTACGATCCGTCTCCAAGCTATGGCGATCTTTAATCGACGATCCCGATTTCATCACCCTCCACCTCCGCCGCTCCCTCAGGACCCGCACCAACCACACCCTAATCCTCAAAACCACCGATCTCCTCGCCGCCGATCTCTCTTCCCTCGTCCCTTTATCCAAGCTCGAACACCCTTTGATGAGCTACAACCACGGCGTCGAGATCTTGGGTTCCTGCAACGGTTTACTTTGCATCCGTAACATAGTCGAAGACATGGCTATTTGGAACCCTTCCACCAAAAAGTACCAACTTTTACCTTACCTGGGCTCTTGCAAGGGCTACGTTTGCGGGTTCGGGCACGACCCGATTAAAGATGACTACAAAGTGGTTAAAATCATTCAGCTCGATAGGGCTGATGCTGATAAGCCTTTAGAAACAGAGGTTAAAGTTTGCAGCTTGAAGAGAAATAGGTGGAGAAAAATTCAAGACCTCCCTTTTGTTTCTTCGTTTCCAACTGCTAATGGGGTCTTTGCTGGTTGTGCTTTACACTGGGTTCTGACTCAAAAGGTTGATCTTTTACCTTACCATTGGCATGCTAAAGTATGTACAAATTGTGCCCCATTATGCAAGTAGTTGTATGTTAATGACATTATGATTACTTTGGTGCAACTTAGTCTAATGTATCTTTTTCTGGGTTTTTCAGGGATGATTTTCTATCAAAAGGGTTCAAATTAGTGTTATAGTCGAGTGAAAAAGAAGGGAAAAGGTAAGCAGTAGTAGAAAAGGTACCATTATTTCGACACTGTCGGTTGAAATTTACATGTTTGCTTTAAATTCGTCCTCGGTATCAAGATTGTTTAGTAAAGATAACTTACAAGCATGAGATTCTGGCCTAGTTTCGATGGTTTTGGTGGTTGAATTAGTATGATAATGGCATGGCTTAATCATTCTCTTTGAACCTCATCAAATCTAACTAGCTCTAAATATCTATCAGAGTGTTGCACTGGTCTTCCGGAGTGGAAGAAGGTACCGAAGTTCTAGCTAAAAGTCCGTCATTCTCATACCGTCTCCGAAGGTGATTCGAAAACATCGATGAATGTGCACTTGCCACGACTTTCAGTCTGCCTCGTAGATTCAACTGCTTTGTAAACGATGAAGTGGCGAAATGCGTTTCCGAAGAGACAAGATTTGAGCTCTCTTGGGGTCACTGAAATGCTTGCTGGTAGTACTAAATCAAAATGCTTGCTATTACCTTGTAAAAGATCATTTCTTCGTCTCCCAGGTTTCTGCAAAATAGTTGTGTTGTTGGTTCTTTTCGGTGAAGTGCTGTTGCTTAAAACAGATGAACCCGATGTTTAAGAAACATATATATATATATATATATATATATGCTTGTCTGTTAAAAATGATGTTATTTTCATATCTGAAGATGGAAAGTTAGAACTGTGAATAATTCAGTTATTGTTTCTTTTTATATATTTGTAAGAGAATGGTTGTTCGAATTTTTTTTTACTCGACTCGATCGAACTCCCACCCCATAATAGCACCTTAGGGTACATCTAAATTAAAGTGGCCACCAACCTAAAATTTGACCCAATTGGTAAGAATTTAGATTATAATATAATTTTTTACTTAAGACAAAATCTAATAAAAAGTATATCTAAATAATAAGAATTTTGGTTATAACTTAAAATCTTATGAATAACTTAAGAATTTCGGTTCCAACTTAAATTTTTATCTAGTTGATAAGAATTTTGGTTATAACATAAATTTTTATTCAGTTGGTAAGAATTATGGTTCTACCTAAAGTATTATCCGGTCCAACTTAAATTGATAAAAATTTAGGCTTAAGTGACAAATAAGTGCTCAAACTATACCTTTTTTCCCATATAGGTGCTTAAAGTATATTTTTTTCGGGCCAAATATGTGTCTAACGTTTTCAACGTTACTCAAATAGGTGTCCGCCATCAACATCCATTAATTTTCACCGTTAAATAACATGTGTCAGCTTCTTAAAATTCCAAAATTATATTTAAAAATTAATAAAAACAAAATATTTTTTCACAAATTAGTCCCAAAATTTGAAATCTCTATCACCCAAAACCCTATTTAACTTGACTTTGTCGCCGATTGCCACACCGTCGCCCACAACATTCGTCGTCAGACCATCACGAGCATTTACTCTATCACCTTGTTGTCTGAAATCGACTAATGTCGTGCTAAACGCTAAAATCGTCGAAAAATTCATTCGAATAAATTGTGACGAACGACTGCATAACAGGCGATGAACGATGTATGGATCGTTCGGCAAGGGGAGAATGCTTCAGTCCGTCGTCGGAAACGTGACCAACGTCGGTGGTAGTGGTCGGATTTGGGGGTTGTTTTGGGATTATTTGAAAATTTTAAGATATTTTAGAAATTCTAATTTATTGGTTAAAAAAATAAATGTTTAATATTATTACATGTCATGCTTTTATTGGTTAACGAAACTTTTTTTAACTGATAATAACAGTGGACAACTATTTGAGTAACTTTGGAAACGTTTGACATCTATTTGACCTAAAAAATATTTTAAATAATTATCTAGATAAAAATAATATACTTTAAACACTCATTTACTACTTAAGTCAAAAATTTATGTCGGTCGTTTTAGCTTTTCCCCAAGTGACTTGAGTCATCTCATCTTCTAATAATAGAAGCTAATGTACTGTATCCAATTCACTCGGTTTCTGGTAACTAGGGAACTGCAACGACGCCGGTTTTGGGTAACTAGGGAACTGCAACGAAGCCTGTGAGCAATTACTTCTATTTATTAGTACCAAATTCCTCAAATGGACAAATTATTAATTGATCCTTAAACCTCAAGGTGTCTTATCAAGTCCTCAAAATTCTATTGTCGGTTAAAATTTTAATGTTGAGTATTTTTAGAACACGTGAATTAAATTGTAAATATGTGTACTTGTTATATGGATAACTTGGATATGACGTGTTTAAAAAAGATAGACGAGCTATTAACACAACAAGTGAAGAAGTTCGTGCAATAGATACATATGTTTTGCAATTCGACATGCTCCACGGTTGGTTTAAGCGAACATTTGATGTCTAAATTAATGGCAAGACTGATAAGAGAACTTAATTGGTATGATATTGATACGTTGAGGATTCAATTATAACATTTTGAAAATTATGGGATTGATTTGAAGTTTAAACCATAGTTTGAGGATGTATGATAAAATTAACCCTAATGTATATTTTGAAAGGAAAATTTTATAGGATCGACGAGCACCACTAACGACGAGCACCAATGAGCACTATTAATTTAATGTATAAAGATTCAAAATCTAAAGGACTCATCGTATAATTATAAATTATTTAAAAATTAAAAGCTAAATTAATTAAAATATATTATTTTTTGTTTTCTTTTAAACATAGATCAAAATATATCTACCCCTAAATTACAAAATTTTAATTTTTGTTCATTTGATTCAAGCCGTCGCCGCCACTGCTATTTTCTATTGTTTCCGTCTTTGCCTCTGTTGAGTGGATCGAAAGATCGATATGAACCAATAGGGGGTGAATTGAAAATTTAAAGTATGTGTGGCGGAAATTGCAAATTAAAAAGATTGACAATGGGTTTTAGAGTGATTCAAGTTCCAAATGAACTCTACATCCACTACCTTAGCCTCACTAAGGATTTGCAACAATTTCACTAATTGTTCTTCCCCTTTTCTAGGCTAAGGAGGCAACCTTTACAATTTCGGCTAATTTTCTACCTAAAATTTAACCCAATCCTCACAATAAGATAACAAATAATTTGTTGGCTAATAGAGTATCTCTCAATACAAATTGTAGCCCAATTACAAGCATTCAACCCAATTGAACAAGATAAGAATGAAAATTACAACTGGGGTTTCTAGACAATATGAGATTTTTGCACAATTGTTTGGATTTGATGTATAGATGTTTTCTTGATGATCAATAGTTGTTTCTGGAGCTTTTGGATGTCTCTTTTATACCTCATCATTGATTTCTAGCCGTTTGGGTGGTTGGGAACATAAATGGAGCCGTTGGAACCCTCTCTTACCACCATAAATGCACTTCTGAAGCTATGCGTATCGGTACGCGGGGAGGTGTATCGATACCTGTCTCAGAAAAGAAAAAGTCGTTGTGTGCAATAAATAAGGGGTATCGATACGCGCATAAGCGTATTAGTACGGGGTATCGAAACGGTAAAGGTCGTATCGATACCTTTTTTCTCAACTTAGCTCACTGTCGATTTCCGTATCGGTACGAGGGTTAGGCGTATCGATACGGGTCAACGACCATTTAAAATTTGGTTACCAACCAACTGACACCAACGGTCACAAAATTTAAACCGACTTATATTTAAAATTTATTAAGGCCGTATCGATACGAGGGTTTGCCGTATCGGTACGCCATTCAAACTCTTTAGATTTTAACACAGTGGCGTATCGATACGAGGGTTTGCCGTATCGATACGTGTTCCTCCAGTAGCCAACTTTGGTAAAAAGGTATCGATACGCTTGGGAGTGTATCAATACACCTGAACGTTTTTCAATAGTTTGGACTTGTAACACTTAGAAAATATTTTGAGTTTGAGTTTTCAAATCAGTTTTAAAGAGTTGGTGATTTAAAACTTATTAAGGGACCTACGAAAACAATTTTAACTTTTTCAAATTAATCCTTAAAAATCTAATTATATCAAAATCAAACATAGGTTTTACAGTCTCCTACTTGACCGTCGTCCCCCACCGATAAACAACATCCTAGGAAACATCAACGTCGATCCCCTTTCTACATTCAATTATTTATTGAACCTGGTGTAAAATCACACTATCATTACACATTCATTGTTGTTTTCGCTGCTGGTCTAGCGATCCTTTTTAACCGTCGCCTGGAGTGCAACATGCCTGCTGAAGACCGTAACTAACGTATCTTAGTGTTCCAAATTCAAAATGTGAGAAAATAAATTAAGGGTTTTATTTTGATGCACAAGCTGTGTAAATTTTTTTTACACATTCCTTTTATAAAATTTAAAATCTAAATCACAAACCCTAGCAACCTAAATCCTAGACTCTAAATTCTAAATTCTACCTATAAACCTTAAATTATATACCCTACATACTAAACCCCTAAACCCTAACCTAAAACCCTAAACCCTAAACCCTAAAATTAAAGGGCTTGTGTAAACTTTAGTTTACACAAGCTTGTGCATCAAAATATTTTCCATAAATTAATAGGTGAAACTGGACGAATTGCGATTTCGTTAGGTTAAGTTAGGTTCGATAAGAATTCGTCCACTCGTTTCAACTTTATTCAAAATTTAATGAAACATCAACGGTCGAACGGATTTAAAACAGTGGCGGCGGGTTGAATTTCAAATGAACAAAAATTAGGGTTTTATAAATTAAGGGAAAATATGTATTTTGATTTATGTTTAAAAAAATTAAAAATAAAATAATATATTTTAATTAATTTATCTTTTAATTTTTTAAATAATTTATAATTATACAATAAATTTTTTTAATCTTTATAAATTAAATTAATAGTACTCGTCGATGTTCGCCGTTAATGGTGCCCGTCGAGCGTAACAGAATATCTATTTTGAAATCACACTCCTTACCACCACCATACTTCGAGCGTCAAAAAATAAGCACACTTAAAACTTGGTGCGACCGTCGGCACCAGATAACCCCAGTAATATCTGGGATTAAAATACATACAAGATCATCAAAATATGTGTTCAATAATAAATGGATCACTTTCTTTAAAAGTTTAAAGAGTCATTTAATTAAAAATTTGATATAAAAATGTCAATTATTGATAAAATTAAAATATAAATTTAATATATTTTTAGTATAATAAAAAATTTAATATTTAAAATTTATATTTTTACTAATTTAGTAATAATTTAATCATTGTTATTTATAAAGCATCTCAATTTAATTTTTGTAGTATTATAAAAACAATTTTAATTTATTTGATCAAAACAACAATTTAATATCTGTATTATAAAATAAAACTACTTATTATCAAACTGTTATTATATAAGAAAAGTATATTACATTTTTAAGAGAAGAACAACAACTAAATCGACAAAAAAATAGTCAGAGTTATCATCTATTCAAACATTGAAGACTATTTTTTTAATCAAAACATTGGAAACTAATTTGACACTATTACAATTGAAGGTTTAAATTATTGAATTAATGTTTTGTATTAAAACAAATTACTACAATATATAAGTTTTAAAAATTAAAATTGTTATTATATCAAATCACATCGCTATTTAATTTAATATTTTACGAATAATTAATTAAGTAGTATATCTGTAATTCTTAAAAAATATTAATTCGAGATACACTAATTGACTTAATAACTAAAGATACTCATATTATCTTATCTTATATGTGTTCAAATCTCGTGTGATCATATTTATTTAATCAGTTGATAAAATATATATTTTACAGATAAAATTATTTAAATTCGAGTACTATCTAATATCATCCTCTATTCGACTTATTGGGCAGGAGAAAAAAGGAATTAAATAATAAGAATAGCGTAAAAGTACAGCTCTGCAGCTTAGGTGATGACGGCTGTGTGTAAGCAAAGTGTTATAGGCGAGACGAAGGAGACGAGCATTGGCTTTCAATTCCTTTCCCTTTCACTCTCTTCACAGAATTAAGGGTTTTTTTTTTTTTTTCAATTTTTCATCTCTTTTTGTACTCCCAAGGGTTTTGATTTTCTAATTTTTTTTTGTATTATATATATATATATATATTTGTCCTCTATGTGTTCTCCCCCACCGTAGCAGGCTGGGGGCTTCCGCCGTCCAATGTCTCTATCCCAATCCACCGCCGTTGATCAACTCCCCAACGGCTACGATCACCACCGCCTCTCTTCTAAACGCAAGTTCGACGATTACGCCTTTGCTTTCGACGATGACCTGGAAGACGATGAGGACGGTCCTTTAGTCCCCGTCAGGATGCGAAAAGACGATCATACCCATCAAGGCGCACACCCAATCACGGCCCTCCATCACTCCTCTAAAGCGCCGGCTTCTTCCTTCTCCTCCGCCTCCTTCGTCGATTCCCGCCCTTGTTCATCCTCCGACGTTGCCTCTTCCTCGTCCGCCTCGTGTTCCTCCTCCCGCCTCCAATTCTTCATCCGGATGATCTCCGAGGGTAAAACCATCGTCGTCCAGGCTAATTCGGAGGACACGGTGAAATCCCTTCACGAGAGGATTCAGGTTATGACTGGAATTCCGGTGATCGAGCAGCGGTTAATTTATGGCGGGAAACAGCTCCAGTGGGAACAATCCCTAGCTGATTGCGCCATCCAAAATGACGCCGGACTACAACTGGTTGGCCGTATGCGGTCTACGGACCACCCGCAAACCTGGCAGGTCATGGACGATATGATCACCTTGATTTGCCGCCTTTGCCGAGGGGAAGTAGTCCCTTCCTCGACGAAACGTATCAAAGACTGCTTGATCAACTTTTTTACCATTACTCCGAAGGACGATAAGGAATCGGCTCCGGCTCACTTGCATGTATTTATGGCTTCTTCGGCTCCTGCTGCTTTGGTAATGCTTTATATGTCTCCGATTAATAGTAATAAGCAGTGTGCTGATGTTTCAATAAGAACTTTCTTAACTTCATGTAAGAGTGCATTGTCAAAGAATTTGCATTCTTATTGTGCACCCATAGTGTTAGAGTTCTGCAAGTTACTAAGGAAGTTTGTGAACGAGGATAATTTGTATGAGTCGTGCCGGAGCGCACTTGGGGTGTTGTTGGAAAGTGTTGGTACTTCCAGGGGTTTAATGCGGTCAGAGCTTAAAGGGTTGATTGCCTTGCAGGACATTTTCCCCTTTGTTAGTGAGTTGGCTGATAAGCTATCTAGGGACTTGGAATCTAGTGTGCATTCTAGTGGGGGACCGTTGTCGAGTGATGTGAGGGATTTCACAGCGTTCTTGAACCCTTTGCGGTCAACCATTCTTGAGCGAGTGGAGCACCGGATTCCCATATCAGTTGAGTGGCAAAAGGAGGATCGTAGCAATCCTCCCTATGGGGAGGCAATGGAGCTTCTTCATGCTGTATTTAGTGATTTGTTGGCTAAAATGGAAAGATGTCTTATCAGAGTGGGGGAAAGCCTTGCTGCAAGGGGAATCAGTGAAGATGAATTTCTTCATACAGAGTGGTGGTCTCAGTATCTTGCCATTTTAAAGGAACTGAATGGCATCTCAAAACTTTATCTGGGTGCTGAAGAGCAGTTTTGGATGGTTTTAAGGAATAGTAAATCTTCATTGTGTGCCTTAATTATTAGGTTTGCAAAGCGAAATGATGATAACCAGTGGCTACTTGAGCACAAGGATGTCACTGATTTTGAATCCAGGAGGCATTTGGCCATGATGATGTTTCCTGAAGTAAAAGAAGATTATGAGGAATTGCATGAGATGCTTATTGACAGGTCTCAGTTATTGTCAGAATCATTTGAGTACATTGCTCGTGCTGACCCTGAATCACTGCATGCTGGTCTATTCATGGAATTTAAGAATGAAGAAGCTACTGGCCCCGGCGTACTGAGGGAGTGGTTTTTCTTGGTATGCCAAGCTATATTTAATCCAGAGAATGCCCTTTTTGTGCCTTGCTCAAATGATCGTAGAAGATTTTTTCCTAATCCTGGTAAGGTTCCTCTGAAATTCTGAACTTCTTTTACTTGCCATCCTGCCTCAAGATAATATATTTTTTGTCCTTGTTGTGAAAGAGAGAGGTTTTTTCAAAGCTAATTGTGAAAGATGAAATAATTACAACTTACAAGTAATAATTAATATGCCACAAATGCAGTTGTTAGATTTGTTTTAAATTTTGTTTTTTTAGCCATTTGATGTAAACAGTAACACTATTGTCAATGGCGCAACACGCACTCTAGAGGCTCTAGAACCCTTCTATCTCCTTAGGTGCAAGGAGAGAAAATAGCACTACTAAGTGAAGTTGATGTGGTTTAAGGGTGAAAACAACGGTGAATCAATAGAATTAGGGCTGAACAAACAAGTAAGAAAGAAGATGGAACTTTTGAAAACATAGGTTTATAATAACTTCTAGTTTCTTTCTACTATTCAGGAAAATAATAAGAAAACCGTGGCTGGAAATATTTTAAAGCTTATTTATACTAGGATTACAAATAAAGTTCTAGCCCTAGGTTTAAACCTTAACGATAACTAATAATCCTATTCCTAGCCTTAGATTGAAACGCTAAGATATCTTATAATCCTAACCATCCATAATGTCTTATAAATTATAAGCAATAAATATTACTGAAGTAAAAAAATAACATAAAATAATTAAAGCTTCAGTGTCAGAAGTAAAACTCAATATGTATATCTATGAATTTTTGTATGTGTCTATATATATATATAAGCTTAAGATATATAATATACTCTAAAGTGTAGTGTAGTTTATCTACAAAACATGCCATTTTATCCCATATGCATGGTTTCCTTATGACTAATGCTTTGTTGTTGAATGCCGAAACATTGTGAACTGTAGATTTTGATACCAGCCCTCTCTTACTAGTAAATGTATATCTAATGTAAAAAGTAAAAGGTAAAAGAAGTGATCAAGAACTTCATTCAGGCAGGCTTTTTTATGCTTATCTCCTTATAAAAAAGCACACCTAGGCACACTAGGCTTGCCCTGATCAAATGAGCACTTAACTCACTCTCCTCCACGCTTGTGCACTCCATTACGGAAGAGCCGCCTCCTGAGGAAGCTGAAGGCATTGAAATCGAAGAAGATGATGAGCTTCTAGCAGTCCTCAACAAGATTTCCCTCGTCTTTTTCCCCTCGATTCCATTCACGTCAAAATTACATGAACTTTGCTGCCACAAAATGACCTCTTTCTTCTCATTGGAAGGACCGAATAATTCTTCCCCCATCCTGTTGATAACCTCCTTCAAGAATTTCAGAGCCTTCATTCTCAAGCTTGAACATGAAAATTGCATGCCTATGTTCATATCATTGTCAAACAACCAGTTATACAAGTCCATGAGACTTGTATCAAGATGCCATCTACTTCAATATGCTCATTGCCTCTAAATTTCCACTTAAGCCACTTCACTTGCAATACCCTTTTATTATCAACGCTAAAACATAGCTTCCCATCCCTGAGTCTGCATTGTTTAATTTCTTGTTTATCATTACATGAATTACGTCATAAGAAAATATTGTTATATTCGTATTTTAAGATTACAAATGTTAAGGTTTAAATTTCAATTTTTTAGTGACACTAAAATTGGTTTTAGAAATCAACCAGAGATAATCCTGTTTTGGTCTAGACATATTTTTGTTGAACTAAATCATTAGGTCATCTAATCAGTTCTTGTTTATTGATTCAAAAGCCCAAACACAAAGACTCAATTCTATATGGATTTCATTTATTCAACAAGCTGTTATTGAGTGGCAATATTTTTTCCCTTTTCCTTTTCTTTTTCAAGTATATATATCAAATAAATTTTTCCATGGCCATTGCAGCAATCCAATAAACTTGTTTTTCAAGTATATATCAAATCAATGGGGAATTTTCAAGCTTTGTGCTTGGGTTTTTTGAACCTTTGCAGAAAGGTTCTTTGATCCCTTATTTTTTTTGCCAGCAATTTGTTTATTATAACTTAAGAAATGTTGTTGCCATTGCTTTGTTTATTTTAACCTCTCATCTCAACTAATGTTGAAGTGTCGGCCATACTTTTCCTTTAAATTTTCCTTTAAATAATTCACATCAGCAATGGCTTGGCACGCAACGTTTTTATTAGTGGGTTTATTAAGAAAGGGACCTGATTGATTAATTTGATTTACATTGATTATTTGGGATGGAATTGGAACTTTTAATGTTGGGGAAACAATTTGGAATGAGGGTCTTTTCCTTTGCATCTGGTACTTATTGTACTGGGTGTGCAGGTTTGGCATGATTGAAAGCAGCTCACATGTTACACCATCACAGTTTGAAACCTAGTTCTGCTTGTTGCTTCTTTCTTGTTTGAGAATATTTATATAACAAGATTCCCTTTGAAATGTTCCTTCATCATCATCATCATTAATATAAAAATCTTGTCTGCAAAATTGGTATGACACCTTAAGTGTTGTGTGGATTTCCTTCTTTCTGTACCCCTTCTGGGGTATATGTTGCTTATGTGTTTTCTTCTTTATGTAGCATCTAGGGTGGATCCTTTGCACCTCGAGTATTTCAAATTTGCTGGCCGTGTGATTGCATTAGCATTGATGCATAAAGTGCAAGTAGGTGTTGTCTTTGATCGTGTATTTTTCCGACAACTGGCTGGAATGCATATATCATTGGAAGATATACGTGAGGCAGATCCATGCTTGTATAGCAGCTGCAAGAAGATTCTGGAGATGGATGCTGAGTTTATTGACTCGGATGTTTTAGGACTGACATTTGTCAGAGAAGTTGAGGAGCTAGGTTCCAGGAGACTTGTTGAGCTTTGTGATAATGGGAAAAACCGTGTTGTAAATAGCAAGAATAGGCAGGAATATGTTAATCTTCTTATTCGGGATCACTTTGTAACATCTATTTCTGAACAGGTAGACCATTTTTCCCAAGGCTTCGGCCATATTCTTTCTAATTCAAGGCTCCAGAAGTTCTTTTTCCGGAGTTTAGACCTCGAGGACCTTGATTGGATGCTATATGGAAGCGAAAGTCCCATTTGTGTTGAAGACTGGAAGGCGCATATTGAGTACAGTGGCTACACTGAACATGATCCTCAAATAACCTGGTTCTGGGAGGTATGAACAGGATTTTATTTAAATTTTGCCAAGGTATTGGTATTTCATTTTTATAAAAAAGAAAGAGAAGAGAATCTATTTCTTTCTATTTGTTTTTCATGCACCTTGCCGCATATTCGTAGTCTTGTTTTTAAAAACAGGGATCCCGTGGAACAAGGATGAATATACCTTAGAACACACAGGATTGTATTAAAATCATGCTAAGGTCTTGATATATATGTATATTATATTTATATTTATATGCTCCTTATCACATATTTGTAGTCTTGTTTTTAAAACAGGGATTCTTTGGAACTAGGGTATTCATATCTTAAATTAAAGACACATTGTCAGTAATGGTTTGGTGGCTTGATTTGTCGCAAATCACAATATGAGTTTGCATACTGTCAGTAGATTCCTACATCTTGCACGTAAAAATCTGAACTGATCTAGAATAGTTATTGCAAAACTGCAATGTTCTCGATCTTTATGTTCCAAACCTAAAGAAGTAGATGGTCCATGATTCTTCTGCTACGAAAAGTGTTCCCGACAGTGATGATATTTTTTTTATTATTGTTTTAGTATTTAGGTTTTGTCTTTGTGGAGAATGCATTATTAGTGGTATCAGATTATTTGGTCTATAGTCGTCTTATTATTGCATAGTTCTATGAATCTATACGTCTTTACGACTTCTCCTGATAATTCACTTTCTCGTTCTTCAATAATACTGCAGATTGTTAAGGAAATGTCAGCAGAGCAAAGAAAGGTACTTCTTTTCTTCTGGACCTCCTTGAAGCATCTTCCGGTCGAAGGTTTCCGCGGTTTAGCCTCTCAGCTCTACATTTATAAGTCCTCAGAGCCCCACGACCGTCTCCCTTCTTCTCATACCTGCTTTTACCGGTTATGTTTCCCGCCGTATCCCTCCAAGGCTGAAATGCAAAAACGGCTGAATGTTATTACTCAGGAACATGTCGGCTGCAGCTTTGGTACCTGGTAGTAAAAACATGAATTACATTCGCATTTCGGGGGGGTAAACAAGGGTTTTTGACATACAGAAAAATTGGCACTCAGCTCTGTACAGGTTTATAGGGTAATTGTCATCTGCTTTATCATTAGACCATGTAAGAAGGTGAAGTAGTTGCATTTGTCTTTCCTTCATGAGATGTCATTGCTTTCTTTCTTTCTTTTATTTTTGTATAGGTATAGCATTGCATGAATAAGGCAGGGGGCATGATTGGAAGGATTGCTCACTTCCATGGACTTATTTGGTTTCTGCTTTCATGTAATTACACAGTTGTGCAATGGCATCTGGACTCTGTAGAAATCCTCTAAATACTCTTCTTTGCATGTCTCAGATTTCATTTCTAATTGCATAGTTTTTTTTCATGTATCTTATCTTTCATGTTCATCTTGTGGCTAGTCTTTTGAGGTTTGTGACTGTTCTAGGGATGGCCATATAACCCGAACCGACACGGTGTGCCCCGATCCGACACGGTGTGCCCCGATCCGACTCGGTCGGGTTTTTAGTTTTGAATTTCGGGGATCGGGTCGGGACGGGTTCGGGTATATGCTAGAAATTCTCCGCCCTGCCCCGATATATATTTAAATATATATATATATTATATTTATGAAAATACCACTATATATAAATACTTTTATGGTTATTAAGCTATTTTTTTGTTTGTGCTTATCGTAAAAAAAATTAGATGTTATTCAAGTTTATTTTTTAAATATGTAATTTTTTATGTAGGTATTTTAAAATTTATTTTTATTTTATTTTTATATAGGTTTAAAGTCTTTTGAAACTAAATTTTGTGGTCGTGATAGTGGATTGATCGGATCTAACTTTTATCGCCGTTGGAGATTAAGATTTTTTTTTTTCAATTTTTCGGATCGGTTCGAGGTCGGGTTTAAGAGTTGGTATATCAGGGCGAGTAAACTAATATTTTAATTTGAGGCAGGGTGGGGTTGGGTTGGGTTTAGGGGCTTATAAATTGGGGCGGGGTCGGGGCGGCTAAAAAACCGCCTTGTGCCCACCCTAGATTGTTTTTTCCAATAATATCGTCTTTTCTGTTCAAATCCGAATTCTCTCCAATTAATTGAAGAGTATATCTTCATTATGCAAATACGGAGATACACATCTCATCTCTTCACACTAAATATCAAACTCATCGTCTTATCTTTCTTGGAACCAAAACAACACATACGTGCATAAAACATACATTCATACCACTTAATATGTAAAACCTATAGTTTCTTCCCCTTCTATGTAAATGGTCGTCTATTCCTCAACAGGAACTTCTTCAGCCTTTTCATCTCCTTTTTCCTCAGTCGGTTTCTCCTCCTCTGCTGCTGCAGTATCGGCCGATGCTTCCACGGTGGATCCTGTAGTCTCTTCTTTGGCCTCCTCTGTAACTGCTTCTTGCTTCACCTCTGGTGCCTCTTCTTTTGCCTCCTCCGGTTCTAGCTTTGCTTCCTCTTCGACCTTGATTTCTTCTTTTACGACTTCTTTGGTATCGCCTTCGGCTTCGGGTGGTGTACTCTCCTCCACAGCTGGCGGAGCATCCGATGCCGTCACCGGCTCAGCCACCACAGGTGCAGCAGCAGGCTCCTCAACCTTGGTTACCTCTGGTGCAGCAGCTGATTGAACCTGGAAAAAACATGAAATTCCCTTTATTTTGGATCAAGTTTATGAGCATCTTTAAATGATCAACTAAAGATATTAAGTTTGTTTTAAAGTTGAAACCATGATTACTTGATACCAACATGTGTAATGGCAAAAATTCAAGTGTGTTGGTATCAAGTTCAGATTCCAATATTGCCTGTGAAACCCTTCTCCTTTCCTCAAATAATTATAGTATTTGCAATACTCAAAAGTATTATAGTTGGATGGGTTACCTCAACATCAACACTGGCCATTTGGGAATATGGAAAAGATTGAACAAAAAAGAAATAATGAAATATGAGAGATTATAGAGATGAGCAAAGAGTGGAGTGCTTTGAGTTTATGAATGTTGGAGCTATATATAGAGGTGTAAAGGGTGGATGGAAATCGTCTGCCCCTTTATTATGCCTCCTTTTATGCCCTTACTTTAAAATATTGGGTTTAGAGTTTAGAGTTTAGGGTTTAAAATTAAGAGTTGTAGTTAGGGGTTGTGGTTAGGGAATTAGGGGTATGATGTATTTTTAGGGTGTAAGATTTAGGGTTTATGATGTAAAAATTAGGGTTAAAGTTTAAAATTTAATTTTAAGTAAATTTTAGTGTAGGGACATAGAATGGGACATAATTAGGGAGCATAATAATTTTATTCGTAAAGGGTTTGTTTAAATTAAAAAATAAGAGAGAGAAATGATGTTTTTTTTTTTTTTGCAATTTGGCACCCCATGTTAGTGACACTATGGACATCACACCATTGTCTAGTTGTAAATTCTCCCCCTCAATAAAGTAATATCTTTAATCAGGGAAGATTTGCAAGGTATACATCAACTTAGGGATGGAAATCCTCTACTTTTTTCGGTGTCCTTATATATGTTCGCATGCTTAAAATTAACTTTAGGGTTTAGAGTTTTAGGTTAGGAATTGTGGTTCGGGTTTATGAAATTTAGTGTAAGATGTATTTTTTAAGGTTTAAGGTGTAGGGTTTAGGATTTAGAGTTAAAGCTTAAAATTTAATTTTGTAGTATTTTCTAGTGTTGGGGCATATATAGGACCACCGAAAAGGGGCAGACAAATTTTCTCCTCAACATAGAAATGAATTGGTAATGACAAATGGTGGACCCTTGAGATCTTTTAATTTTTCGATAATTACATGTATTCTGATTAAATTTGGAATTGAATCAGGTTAGCTCTTGTTTTGAATGACAAATTCTTCAAATATTTTTTATCTATAAAACTTAAACTCAAAATCTTACTTTAAAAACATAGTATTTTACCATTCAACTTAACAAGCATAATAACATATAGTAAAATCATGCTTTGGTGCTCTTGCCTTAGTATTCATGTCATTATTTTGCTTTAATTTGTTCAATCGGGTCCTCCACCTGACCCCTCATGAATATATTAACCTTTACATATAATCATGATAAAAGCAATGAATAATAAGCCTCTACTTTGTTAATATTCAAGAATAAGTAATTCAAACATCTTTATGAAGAAGCTCAAATATTATAATTGGGGTTCATCTGCTTTTGGTTGTAAAAAAAAAACTTTGAATAATTTCTTTTATCAATTATAAAATTCAAATTTAAATTTAAATCCACATTATTAAAAGAACCAGTTATGAATCTCGAATCCAAATAATTAAACAAACAGAAAATATTAATTGTGATAGCGATAATCGATAGTCCTACATGCAAACCACAACGAGATGAGCGAGTAGGACGGTGGCAAAGCAAGGACCTCTGCATTTGATACGAAAAACGAATAGACACATAATTTTATATTAAAAAATATAAATTTTATACTTAATAAAATAATATAACAATTTGAAAATCCAGCGATGCAATATTAGAATGATATAAAATACAAAAGTACTTCTAAAATATATGAAAATTTGAAATTTTTATGGAACGTGACTATCTTAACACTTTATGTAGTAATATAATGCAGGGTGGACGCAAATGATAATTGATGCATGAGATTCGTTTCATCATCAAAGAAAAATGGCGATTGAATAAGGTTTCAAGACAGCGGTGAGAAGATGGCATCCAAAAAAATGGATCCACCAAAGAGTTCGAACAGTCAGGTGTGATTATAAAATAATATTTTACCGTCTCACTAAAGTTGTCACATGTTGATATTTCTGGTCAATTTTTTTTATGTTTTGACTAATTTATTTAAATATTTTAATTAATTAAAATTTATAAAATATATATTTAAAATTTACTTGATTGAACGTTTTTAAAATATGTTTTTTTCATATTTTTATTTATAATATATTTTAAATTATAAAAAGTTAAAATTAAAATATTGACCATAAAAATATTAACATATGACAGTTTTAATGAAACAAAAAAATTACATATTTATTTTAAAATAAATTATTTGAGATCAAGTTATGGGTTCAATTTGTCCTACCTTTTTGTATAACAAAATCCAAATGAATGCAGGGTCAAGATAATATGCTGCTGGACTGGTGGAGGTTGGTCCAAAGGTGAGCATTTTCGGTAAGATGTTCAATGAACAATCGCTTAAGCGGTAAATAAGTATTTAAATTACACCTTTTTTAATAGGTGTTTAAAGTATTTTTCGAGCCAAATGAATGTCTAACGTTATTTAATTAAGCGTTCGTCGTGATTATTCGTTAAAAAAATCTTGTTAGCCAATAAAAATATGACATATGATAATTTTAAATATTACGTTTAAAAAATTAAAAAAATATTATAAAATTTTCAAATAGTCTCCAAATTCCTAAACCCTTCAAATCAGGCCACTATCATCGGCCTTGGTCGCGTTTCTGGCAACAGACTGAAGCGGCCTCCCTTCATCGAACTTCCCACAGACCGTTTATCGTCTGTTATGCCGCCATTCGTCGCGAATAATTCGAACAAATAATTTGATGATTTCGACGTTTCGCACATCGTCGGTCGATTTTCGGTAACGAGGTAGTGCGATAAATGGCCGTGATGGTCCGGCGACGAATGTGGTGGGCGGTGGCGTGGCAATCGACAACAAAATTGTGTCAATTCAGGATTTGAGTTTTGAGGTGTTAGGAATTTCAAATTTTGAGCTATTTTGTGAAATAAAGAAAATATTTTATTTTATAAATTTTTAAATATAATTTCAAAATTTTAAAAAGCCGCCACATGTCACTTAATGGTGAAATTTAACGAACGTTGATGGCGGACACTTATTTAAACTACATTAAAAATATTAAAAATATTTTGAACATACATCTAGAAAATTGTATATTTTGAGCACTTAATTACCATTTTAACGTAGGAACAATTATAGCTGTTTTGGGTATTATTTTCATGGACTTAAACATCATTGTGCATTACAAATAGGATAAACTACTTAAATGGTTATTTAATTTTTATGGTGCTAACATTTTGGTCATTTAAGATAAATTTCTTTTGAAATGGTCATTGTTTTCCGTTAAAGGAATTTATCATTTTGGACATCCAAGTGTTAAACCATTAACCACACGTTTTGGTCATCCAACTTTTAGGTGCCAATGCTTTGATCACTTAATTAATTTAGTAGATGAATTGGTATTATCCGGTTTGCAAAATCCACTTTTTATTTATTTGTGATATTTAGATTCGAATATGATAAACACACCTTCCTGCGACAGAACTTTAAAATCTCACTGAGAACTTGAAGTAGGGATGGCAATGCATCGACTTGAATCGGACTGTATAGAGTTTAAGTTCAAATTCGATTACAATCGGACTCAAACATTTTTTCGGATTCGGATTAAATTGTCATCTCTAGTGTTGAACCGAGTTTGAGAGGTAGATCTGCGAGTTTTAGCGTCTTTAGGGTATATTGTGTTTCGACTCTCTAAATTTTTATTTTAATGCAAATCAGTCCATAATTTTGTGTATTTAATTTCTTGCGTTTTTAATTTATGTCATTTAAGCTTGTATTTATTCATTTTCATCCCTTGTTTGTTGACTTCATTTAAATTTTTGTGTTTATTATTTATGCTTTTAATTTGCTTTCTATTTTAATTCATAATTTTCACCTAAAGCAATTTCACATCATTTATTATTTTATTAACTAATTTCTTTAATTTTTTGTAATTTATTAATATTTTACATTTATTTATTTTTGTATTGTATGTATTTTCTTGTTTGTTTGTCTACGATTTTATCTTACATTTTTTTAAGTTAATGTGATTATAAGTACTATCTGTTTGCTGCTAGTGCTCAAACATGTGACCTCTAGAAACAATAATCGTTCCCTTAACCACTGATGCAAGTTGGTTTGTGCATCTTACATTCATTTATTTTTTTTCATATTTATGCATATATGTATAATTGCATATGATATATACGTAGATATATTACACTATATTAAGCTTAGTTAATAGATATAAATCATAGTAATTATTATTATTATTATTTAACTACATTTTTAATACGTTTATATTTTTTTTTGGTAATATGCATGTCCGTCTTACAGTCCATGTTTGAGGTGCGTGGCTGCCCCTCCCAACAATGTCGTTTTCAAGGTTCGAACTCGTGTCCTCTCCTTGGAAGTACAACGTGCCTTATCAATGCACCCAACACTTGTTGGTTATATTTATGTTTCCTTTAATAGATATAAATTTGTTTTTACCATTATCACTCATAATATATATATATAGATAGATAGATAGATAGATATATAGATATAATACACTATATTAAGTTTAGTTAATAGATATTTTGTTTAAAAGAATTAAAAGTCATAAATGTTTTTTATTTAAACACCGATATAGATCAGACATAAACTTAAATCGGATCCCGACAATATTTATATATGATATGTCTCCATTTAGGATTTGGACGTTTTTTTTTCAGAGTTAGACTTTTTCCAATAAATTTTGATTATTTTTTTTGAATCGAATTCAAATTAAATTGTCCTTCTAAGAACCATTTACGCAAGTTAAGTTTGTAATCATAATGCCTGATGACAGAAGAATCCAATGAAATCGAAACAGGGCATTTGTTCGAAAGGCTTGTAGTTTTGAAGAATATATTAATGTATAATTCAATTCAGTGGTTGAGACTTAAATTCCTCCATAAATGGATATTTTAAAATGCACTTCAAATTTTATAATGGATTTTGTTTACACTGATTATGAAAAATTGTAAAGTTGTCTACTGACTTAAAAAAATTAACAAATTAATTTGATATCATTAAAAAATAAACATCAAATGATGTGACAGTTAATAAAAATTGGCACGATAACACATTTAAATATTTATATTTACACATCCAATCAATTTAGTCTTAATTCACAAAAAATTAATAAACTTACTCATTTTATCGGAGGGTAGAGGGGTACATAACAAAGTGTTGGTGTAGAGGATGGGAACTGTTAGAGAGTGAAGTAGGCTGGTCAGACGAGCGAAGAGAGTAGAATAAAAGGGTCACCAGATGAAAGGTCGTCGGAGCAGAGAAACTATGCTGAAGTGGAGAGTTAAACAAAAATAATTAAATTAATAGAATAATAGAAAAAAGAAGACTAAATTTATTGAATGTGTATATATAAAAGACTAAATATATTATTATGATAAATTTTGTAGCTGTCACCTAATCAGCCATTAAATTTTATAACATCATCGAATCAAATTGTTACTTATTTTCAAAGTAAATAGACCATGTTATAACTTTTTATAATCCGAGACTAAAAAAAATGATAGTCAGGGGACTATTTGTGAATTTACCCTAAATGGAGCTCTAGGATTGTCATTTCTCGGGCGTGAACCTATTTAATGGCAATGGAATTCTTCCAAGAACCACCGGTGAGATCATCGTCTCCAAAAGTCTTGAAACTAAGGGTTCGTAACCATCTTTTTTCTCTTCTTTTTTCTCTTTCACTTTTCTGGGATTCTTTTGACCCCAAAACAGCATCTTTCAAGACTGTAGTTATCTGTTTTTAATGTCTTCGGTAATGGTTTAGGTTCTGGAAAATGGGGTTTCACGAGGAAGTTTCCGAGACGAAAACGCCTCCGAATGAAGGTAAACTCGAAGGGAGGAAGCTCGAGTTAGGCCCTCGGCGCACCCTTAAAGAACAACTCGAAAAGGATAAGGTTTGTTCAGTTCAGTTTGTCTCTTTGTTCTTGTTTCAGTTTCTGAAACGTTCTTATTGTCTAATGTTGTCTGGTTTGAGGGTTTCAGGAAGATGAGAGCTTGATGAGGTGGAAAGAACAACTTCTTGGGACTCTGGATTTCATGTCCATTGGAGGTTTGACTTCTCTTACAGCTTCTGTCTCTTGCCTTTCATTGTCTAATGTAGTTAGTTTTATGACTTTGGCAAGTATTCTCTTCTGGCATTGGCCTCAATACTTCTGTATTAGTACTTGGTACATTAAAATTTCACTCTTTGTAAGCTTGTTGAGGTGAGGTTTGGGTGTCATGAACACATGCTTCGAGATATGATTAATCGGTACGTTTTCTTGTCGAGAGATCCCACATGGATCCCGAGTCGGTAGACGATCGACTGACGACCTAGGTGTTACAGCATACCATGTCTAGGTGTTCATTGGTGAGCGTCGAGTCGATCCTAGCAAGATCCTCCTGGTTTCAGCCTTCCTTAGTTCTAGGCCCAATATAGCTAAGAAATGAATGCAGGATCAATTTGTGTCCTGACATTATCTTCTGTTGTCTTGTGAGGTTTGGGTGTCATGAACACATGCTTCGAGATATGATTAATTGGTATGTTGTCTTGTCGAGAGATCCCACATGGATCCCGACTCGATAGACGATCTAGGTGTTACAGCATACCATGTGTCTAGGTGTTCATTGGTGAGCGTCGAGTCGTTCCTGGCGAGATCCTCCTGGTTTCAGCCTTCCTTAGTTCTAGGCCCAATGTAGCTAAGAAATGAATGCAGGGTCAATTTGTGTCCTGACATTATCTTCTATTGTCTTGTGATGGTACAGAGAATCTGGAACCGGATGTTAAGATCCTGAGCCTTGCAATCAAATCGCCCGGTCGACCCGATATACTACTTCCGATTCCGGAGAAGGGAAACCCCAAAGGTTTATGGTTTACCTTGAAAGAAGGTAGCAAGTACAGCCTGCAGTTCACATTCCGAGTGAGCAACAACCTCGTATCCGGTCTCAAGTACACGAATACCGTATGGAAAACCGGTGTCAAAGGTAATCCATAAATCCCACTCTGTCTCTGTCTTGTTCATTTGAAAGATTATGTTCTTAACAAACAATGAATTCTCGTAACAGTCGATAGCTCGAAAGAGATGTTGGGTACCTTCAGTCCCAAGGCAGAGCCTTACACACATGAAGTATGTGAAGAAACAACTCCTAGTGGCATGTTTGCTAGAGGAAATTACTCTGCTAGAAGCAAGGTAATATGGACCTCATTATGTAAGGAATTAAGTCTAATCATGCATCCAGTCCCTATACTCTTCAGATTTCTTAAATTTAGTCCCCACTGTTTGCAGTTCACTGATGATGACAACAAGTGCTACTTGGAGATCAGCTACACATTTGACATCCGTAAAGAATGGCAATGAGTCCGAGTTGCAGTTAGACATTGACTCAGTAGGAATGAAGCATGTCTTGACCTTCGTTCTGGGTTGACTCACTACAGTGCTGATGTTGTATTATGTTGGTTAAAGCTTTATATACTGTCATTGGACTTGAACCAGACATTGAAAAAGTTGAAACTTTAAAGTTGAGTCAAAGCAAGCCCCTTTAGCTTTCTTTCTTTAAGTTTTACTTTGTTTCTCTTCTTTTCTTTTCAAATGGTTTCATTTGAATGGCACCCATAATTGATGAATTTAGAGCATATTATGGTTGAAAATGTATAATTACAAAATAAAATTATTGAAGAAAACATATGGTGGAAAAAATTCCGCAAACGGATCATATTTATGGTTTAAGGTTTAGAGATTCTGGTTTTAGAGTTTAGAGGATATGATTTTGGATTTTGATTTTAGAGTTTATTGGATATGGTTTAGGGTTTGGATAAAAATATTATGTCGATTACATGCTCAAACTTGAAGGTCTGACCGAAATTTTGGAGGGTTTGGATAAAAATATTATGTTGGAGATCTACTAATTGAATGAGTAAACAAAAATATTCATATTATTCAATTTTATATAAATTTAAATCTTAACATTTATTTTTAAAATGTAATTATCTCTACTTAATAAAAAATATATCAAATATTGTCCCAACGAACAAAGTTTTACTTTGTTTCTCTTCTTTTCTTTTCAATTGGTTTCATTTGAATGACACCCAGAATTGATGAATTTGGAGCATATTATGGTAGAAAATGTATAATTAAAAATAAAATTATTGAAGAAAACATACAGTGGAAAAAATTTCACAAGTCGGTCTTGTTTAAAGTTTTAAATTTAGAGATTAGAAGTTTAAGATTTAGATTTTAAAGTTTAGAAGATATAATTCAAGATTTTGGTTTTAAAGTTTATTGAATATGGTTTATAATTTAGGTTTGGAATTGTAATTCTTTAACAAAAAGATTTGTATTTGAAAGAATTTAAATTTATTCACTAATAGTATATATTAGACTTGTTCAAAGATAGATTACATGCTTTAACTTAAAGGTTTGACCGAAATTTTGGAGGGTTCGCATAAAAATCGATTACATGCTTAAACTTGAAGGTCTGGTTGAAATTTTGGGGTAAAAATCTTCTGGCCCTAATCATACCCTTTCTATGCCCCATACTAAAAATCACTTGAAAAATAAATTCTAAACCTTAACCCTAATTTTCACATCTTAAACCCTACCCCTTAAAAAATACATCCCACCCTTAAGTCCCTAAACCTTAACCACAATCTTTAATCTTAAACCATAAACTTTAAGCCCTAAACCTACTATTTTGAAGTGAGGCATGATAAGGGGCAGACGAAATTTTGAAGGGTTCGCATAAAAATATTATGTTTGAGAGATTTATTAATTGACGAGTGATTAAGGATGTTCATATTATTTTATTTTGTAAGAGTTTAAATCTCGATATTTATCTAATTATCTTTACTTAATAAAAAAAATATTATGTCCAAAATTCTAATTATTATTTGGATTGGGATTGCCCAAAATCCAATCCCTAAAACGAACAGATGAAGCGCAAATCGAAGCCCAATTTAAAACAGGCCTAAAGCTTCTACCACCTTCCGCCTAATCTGTATTTTAGGGTTATGGATTGGATATTCTAAGTTCCGCTGATCGCCGGATCTTACCGCCATTGAAGCTCGTTACCCGAAACTCAGTCACTCTTTTCTCCCGTCGTTGTGTCCTTGAAACAATTCGCAGTGATTGATTTGACTCGAAAATCTCTTTCAGGTTCGTCGTTAAACTCCTTTCTTATAATTTCTTTGTTTTTGGAAAAAAATGAAATGTATTGTATTTCTTTGTTATGCTGCTATGGATTTTTTGTCTCAATAAGAACCCTAGATAGTTGGCTGTGAATTTTCCTTTCTTTTTTCTTTTTTTTGCCTCGGCATCCAAATGAATTTGTTTTATCGTTTATTTTATGCGAACAATTGCTGTAGAAGATTGTAGGAGAATTTAAGCTACTCTGTTTTAAGAGCAGAAACCGAGAGTGAAGGAGGGGGAAAAGATGAAAGCAAAAAGGGAATATAATGATAGTGTAGACGAGGAACGGGACTTGAAACGACAGAGGGTCGTGGATTCACCGTCTTCACCTGCTGAAGGATTACTCGTGCCTTATAATGACGACGATGATGATGAAAGGAGGGCATTGAATCCCACTGGTGGTGGAGAAGAAGATGGTAAAAGAGTTGAAAGTGAAGAAGAAGATGATGATGATGATCCATATGGGCAAGGATCAATTCTAGGGAGGCCAAATCGCCAGGTTGAAGTGCGTAGAGACTGCCCTTATCTTGATACTGTTAATCGTCAGGTAAAGAACTTTATTGTGATTGCTGAAATTTGAATGAATATGTAATTTTCCAATTACTTACTGAATTCTGTTTTACAGGTGCTAGATTTTGATTTCGAGAGGTTTTGTTCGGTCTCTTTGTCAAATTTGAATGTGTATGCATGCCTGGTCTGTGGGAAGTATTTCCAAGGAAGAGGGAAGAAATCCCATGCTTATACTCATAGTCTAGAAGCAGGACATCATGTTTACATCAATCTTCGAACAGAGAAGGTGTACTGTCTCCCTGATGGGTATGAAATTAATGACCCATCATTGGACGATATACGCTATGTTCTAAACCCAAGGTTTGCTCATATTTCACTTGATTGCATTTGGTGTTGTATAACTCTGGATATCTAGCTTGTTTGCGGAATGTGCTTGTAATTTGCTTTGGACTATCTAGCTTGAAGAGGGTTTTCGTTTTTACCTCCATTAGAGCTTTTATCTCAAAAGTTAAAAGGATTTCTTTTTGTTTTCATTAACTTTTACTGGTTGTTATTAGCAAATTATTTGCTTTCAGTTTTTCATTTTTCCTTTGGCAAAAAAAGTCTTTAGTCTTGACTTTTAAGTGCTTCCACTTTTTCCCTTCTTTTGGTTGGGCTCCATATTTGCAGGTTTTCGAGAGAACAACTTGAGCAACTTGACAAGAACAAGCAATGGTCTAGGGCACTTGATGGTTCTGATTACCTCCCAGGGATGGTAATAATCTTTGTTCTCAAATTGAACGGTTCACTTAAAATAAGTTTTAATTTCTTTCCCTTTTGCATTAATATGATATCTTTTTTTTTGTGCTAATCTTAAGGTGGGGCTGAATAATATTCAAAAGACCGATTTTGTCAATGTCACCATTCAATCTTTAATGAGAGTTACTCCCTTAAGAAACTTCTTCCTTATCCCTGAGAATTACCAGCACTCTAAATCTCAACTTGTTCATCGATTTGGGGAACTTACAAGAAAGATTTGGCACGCTCGAAACTTTAAAGGACAGGTTAGATCATACTTTTATTATTGCATGATTATTGTTCTAGAACACATTGGATTTATGTTTTGCCAAATCACTTGTGTCAACAGGTGAGCCCTCATGAGTTTCTACAGGCAGTTATGAAAGCCAGTAAAAAACGGTTTCGAATAGGCGTGCAGAGTGAACCAGTTGAATTCATGTCCTGGCTTCTTAACACACTGCATGCAGGTCTTAGAGGTTCAAAGAAAAGTAGCAGCATCATCCATAAGTGCTTCCAGGTTCTAAATAAAACCTTGCACTTGTTATTTAATGTTGTAGCATAAGTTGTGCTTATTTTACATGTTGATATTAATAGGGAGAACTGGAGGTTGTGAAAGAAACTCAGAACAAAGCTATCAGTGAGAAGAAAGAAAGTGGTGGGGACCAGAACGGAGCGTTAAAGATTACGGATGGTGCAATTGAGAATAATAATAATGTTGGGGCTGAAACTTACAGAATGCCCTTTCTGATGCTTGGATTGGATTTGCCAGAACCACCTCTTTTCAAAGATGTGATGGAGAAAAATATAATACCTCAGGTATTTTTTGTGCTTTGTGGGTGTTTTTTCCCTTCCATTGTGACATCCAACTGGGGAAGTTATGTGCGATGCTTTTAATGCCATCTAAAATAACTTCATTTATGAATATTGTTTTAGGTTCCTTTGTTTAATATACTGAAGAAGTTTGATGGCGAGACGGTAACGACAACTGTTCGTCCTCCAGCAAGGATGAGATATAGAGTCACCAAATTGCCACAATACTTGATACTTCACATGCGCCGATTTACTAAGAATAATTTCTTCAGAGAAAAGAACCCAACATTGGGTGAGTTTTATGTTCTTGGATGTGTTAAAAGAGTTAGATTGACAAATCTCCTGTTTTTGTTCCTTTGTACTAAATGTTTCTCTTCTGCAGTGAACTTTCCTGTGAAAAACCTCGAGTTGAAGGACTACATTCCTCTGCCTGCACCGACCAAAGAGAACGAAAAGATACGTACCAAGTATGATTTAATTGCCAATATCGTTCACGATGGTAAGCCTGATGAAGGGTTCTACAGGGTCTTCGTACAGCGGAAATCGGAAGAACTATGGTAACTTTCTATCTGTTTTTTCTCCCATTTATGCGACTGAAATGCTACAAATAGTGAATGATGCATCCGAAATCTACACTTCACAGGTATGAGATGCAAGATCTGCATGTTTCTGAAACACTCCCTCAGATGGTCGCATTATCTGAAGCTTATATGCAGATATTCGAACAGCAACAGTAGGATAGGATATTCGATCAACTGATATCGATGCTGTACAAGATTGCAAACGGTTGATGTGGAATATAGGTGAAGTACAGAAATTTATGCTCTTCTAAACTGATTTGTGTACTATTGTTGAGCTGCTTCCGTCTTAGTTCAGGGTTGTAATTTTCATGTTTTGGTGAAAAATAAGAAATTGTGCTGAAACCACTTTCCACTTCCGTGTGGGATGAATCACAAACTATGCAATCAAGATTCTGCTTTTTTGCCTTGTTGGTTCTATATTCTTGTCACATTTATGTTCTCCTGGAGATGGTCCTAGCACTGGGGGTAACCATGGTTTGAGCCCTGTTGGGTCTCGAGCTTGAGAACAAGTTCAACGAACCGTTCCTTTCCACTGCACTGCAATATTTCTGGAGCAGGAGATGGAACATTATGGCGACGATTGTTCGAGCCTGTAGAGGACCTGGCTGCACATTTTGTTGGTTGTAAACGGGCTTCAATTCTCACGGTTTTCGGACTTTTGTCATGTCGGGTGTGATGCATGAGTAAGCTCATCTCCAACAACCCGTCATTCCCTTTGAACTCTATATATGAGAAGTTCAATGGCTGTAAACTTGATGCATTACCAAATATATAGATACCGGGACGATAGAGATTCGATTATTATTTCTTTTATTGTTACAAATGTGTGTGGTAGAATAAAATCGTCCTCGATTAGACCACAATGATGATAGACGAGTGTAATCTCTCTCGAATGGCAGATGATGTATCGAAAATGCATTATTTACACAGTTTACACAAGTATTTTCGAAGGGAAACAAATAGCTGCTCATAAAAATACCAAGCGGACATGGCAGCTAACTAGCAAAGAATTGATTTTCTACACACACATTGCTTGAATCAACTGTTATGTACCAGTTCACTACTTTAGACTAAAAGTTTTGTTTCCTAACCTTAAATCAACTGTTGTCAAGGCTGTTGACCCGAGCATAGATCCTTGTTGAGTTTCCGGCTATGAATGCTCTTCCCGAAAAGGCTTTGAAGCCTACACGATTGCTTTAATATCAGTTTATAGGTGGACGGATTATCCCGTGCTACAAAGGAAAATCTATCACTGTATTCCTCCACTCCGTCGACTAGTAATTGCCAAATTAAGGCCCCTGCCCCGGCTTGTCTCTTCTTCGCCGACTCGTAGATTTTATCATACACAGTCTTTAGAAGAATATCCTTGTCAGCTACCCCTTGGTTGTTTGAATGCACCAAAGATCCAACTTCTGTGAAGAGAACCGGTTTTTTAAGCAAGTGATCCCCATCACTTATATGAGAATCCACCCACTGCGAAAGAAATCGAGTCTTTGCTTCCATATCATGATGGGGTATCCTACAATAGAAAACAAAAACATCATAAGTCATAAAGAGATAAATGTTGAATAGAAGATAAAAACGACCGACGAAATATGAACTTAGGTGGTCTATACACCGTTTTCATCCATCGACATCGTCTACCCTGTCAACTACGCCTCTAAGATGTAGAAATAGTTCAAATGCAAGAGCCATGCTCTGATCAACTTCTACAGACATGGTTTTTTCTCCATATGGTCAAATATGGTTATAAGGCATAATAATGTTTTCCGTTGGCCTAAGTAGACCGTCGGATAATAGATAGCAATCGCTGCTGGTAACTTAGAAGACAACATTTTCAGACAATTGTGACACGATATTCATAAGACATTATCATATTGTAATGAAAGTAAAATTTAACAACCAGCTATCAGGGTATGCATGAACTGAAGCAAAGTCAATGTTCTTAATCGCCGAGTTCTGTATGAAGTCCGATCCAAGTGAGGCTGCCCATTCCCCGGGATTTACATCCAGTCCCTTAGTTGTATTGAGGCCATAAAAGCCCTCAAGTCCAACAGTCACTAAATGTTTTTGATCCAAACTCTTGACGAACGCAGCCATCTCAGTAAGCCATGCCTGTATTCCGTGGCGATATCATTAATAAAGTTGAAATTAAAAAAAAAAAAAGAACTGCTGCGAAACAAACCCAAATATGTATAAATTTAGGATACAGATTTTCTAGACTAAGAAAACAATATTTGATATCAAAATATTGAACATAGATAAAAACTATAACACTACTAATTTTTAGAGAGAAAGAAAGGAAAATGAAGAAGTCTCTAAAGTCTCAACTATTCTTCGGATCTTCAGGCCAGAAGATTAGAAACAATGGTAACACAATAACAAAACAGCATGTTCTATAATTCACCTGAAGAATGGGAGCAGAGGAACTGGATGCACACCGAGGCTCGTTCATCAGCTCCCAAGCAAATATTGCCGGTTCATCAACATACTTAACACCACTCAAGGAATTCTTTCTAGTCAAAATAGCCTGTAAAATGCACGCCACAAATCCACAGTTCATTTGATTGATTGTTACAGCCAAACAAGAATCATACATGTCGTGAGTAAAGTCGAAAACTTTCTCATCATCCAACCAAACATTCCAGTTGACCAAAAGTAGTGGACATTCATAGAACAATGCTTAAATGCCATTTCTTTTTAAATGAGACCATTATTATCGTACTCGACCTGTCGGATAGAAAGTTATAAATGCCAAGGACTCAAACTTAGCAGTTCATTTAATTGATTGTTACAGCCAAACAAGAATCATACATGTCGTGAGTAAAGTCGAAAACTTTCTCATCATCCAACCAAACATTCCAGTTGACCAAAAGTAGTGGACATTCATAGAACAATGCTTAAATGTCATTTCTTTTTAAATGAGACCATTATTATCGTACTCGACCTGTCAGATAGAAAGTTATAAATGCCAAGGACTCAAGTTCAACCTTAGCTTCATCTAAGGCTAATTTCTTGTAAAGAACAGATTCCATGACTCGATCTCGATAACATCAAGCTACCCTTCAATTCACTATGGTACATTCATCTTACAAGTAAAGAGCTTTGAAGAATATAACCAAGGACATTAGCAAAGTACCTTGACATAAGCCTTGTAGTAATCTTTAATTATTGGGTCTGAAAAAAATGAATCTGTTGAAGAAGAAGAAGAAACATTGTTTCCAGCTTCTTGTGCCCATCTCAGATACTGAGATTTCCCACCAAAGTTATTTAAATTATTCACCAAACTCAGAATCAACCTAATTCCGTTCTTCCTCGCTTCAACAATCACATAATCCAATCCCTATCACAATTCAATACAACATAACCAAAATTAAACAAAACAAACAAAAGGGTATTCGAAAAGTAAGGAAATTGGATCAAAAACACACCCGAAAGACTCTTTCGTTAAAGACACCGGGAGATATCTGCAAGGCATTAGGGCCATGGCCGTCGTTGAAAGCCCAAGTTCTGCAAACAGTCAACCCCATTTCGGCCCCTCTCTTGAGCATCTTCGACACCCTCGACCTCGACGGACCATCCCACACACTCTCCTGCATTAGCCAGTAAGAGTTCCAGCCGTTGACGTAGAACGTTGACTGGTTCTCCACGGCGGCGCCATCGTTGACGACGATGAAATGGGTGGAGTTTGCAGATACAAAATCCATTTTGGATTGCCATAGAATCGGGAAAGTGATGGGATTATCGCCGAGGTTGAAGTAAAGGAAGATTGAAAGTAAAAGTATGCCGAGTAAAGGGTAAAGCTTGTGGTTTCTCCAATGTGCTTCCATTGTTGCTCTGTCGCTGGTCGCAAATGGTAGGTAGCTGCTGGTCGGTATTTGTGGCTCATTTTAGTTCCAATTTGCCTTTTTTTAAATGGCTTTAAATTTTTTTTTTGAACGGTAATACTGATCCTTTATTATTAATAAATAAAGCGGTGAAAAAAAAACGTCATCAAAAGATGAAACGTCAAAGTAGAAAAACAAAAGAAACATTGGATTAGAAAAACAAAAGGTCTCATCCATGGAAACCTCTGGAAGACAGAGCATCTGAAAGATGAAGAGCGGATGAGAGTAGCCTCGTCGGTAAGGGAAACGGATAGAAGAAAGAGCGAGATCCGTTCATCCAGGAGGCAAATCAGAAATTTTACGCGGCGGAGTTAACCCACCAAATGTCCAGCTTCGCCACTGCTTCTACTGGCTTCGACGCTTCCTCGATCCAGACCATCGGATGGGCAAAAGATTTCCCGAAGCTGGCGAGGGTGTGGGCTGCAACATTTGATCTTCTAGAGACATGCAAGAACTCCAGGTATGTAAAAGCTTTCTTCTTTTCTTCGATATTCAATAAAATTGGGCTGATTTGGAACCTAAAAGATAATGGAGCTTTTATTTTGTTGATTACGTTCGAGGAGTCTCCTTCAACTAAGACTTTTCGGAAACCCAAGGCTATCGAGAGATCAAGAGCTAAATCGCAAGCTAGGGCTTCAGCGATTTCTGGATTTGGGACAAAAGTCTGTGGCGTGGTGCCGGCCGCTATGATGAGGCCGTTACTATCCCGGAAAATGACGCCGGAAACTGAAGAGGAATTTTAAAGATCGAAGCTGGCATCAACATTGGCCTTGATTATGTCCGTTTCTGGAGGGGACCATCGCTCAATCAATCGTCTGGGAGGAGTAAGTGAAGCTAAGGAAGAAGCATCCACTTCCTGCAGAAAGGTAAGCACAAATCTGTAAACATCTTCTGTAGAGCTCTTTTTTCCTTCATGTTGATATTTATTGCGAGCCCACCAAATTGCCCAAATCACTGTAACAAATAATCTGCAACTTGTAGAAGATAAGTCACTGAAAAGCTTAGCCAACCAAGTTAGAAAGGAAATATTATCTGTATTAGGAACAAGATTAATATTAAACCTTGCTAGAACTTGTTTGACAAAATAGCAATCCTGGGTAAGATGAAACACAGACTCCGGGCTTGTAGAGCATAGGGGACAAGTTGTGTTCACTTGTATGTGACGAATAGAAAGATTAGTAAGAGTAGGCATGTAATTGTTGGCAAATTTCCAGAATAAAATTCTAATCTTTGATGGTAACTTTAGAGCCCATAGAGTACTAAAGAAACTGTCCAAGATGTTAGGCCTCAGAAGATTAGGGTCTTCCGATTGAGTATCTGAAGTATTAATAAGCCATCGGTAACCACTGCGTACAGAGTACACTCCTGAATCATCACCTCTCCATATTCGTATATCTGTTGAGCTAACTGATGGAAGAGGCATACACAAAATCTGTAAAGCTTGTTGAGGTTCAAAGATGGAGTAAATAATATCTGTTTTCCAAGTATGCGTTTCCTTATCAATTAGATCAGAAACATAAGTATAATTCAGGTCAATATTGGTAACATTAACTTTGCCATTTCCAGGACCAGCTATCCACGCGTCGTTCCAGATATTAATAGAAGAGCCATCAGCAACTCTCCAGCCGAGACCTAGCTCAAGTAAACCCCTAGCACACCAGATACTACGCCAAGTATAAGACGGATTAGAGCCCAAATTAGCATGAATGAAGTCTAGGCTAGGAAAATAACGGGCCTTTAGAACCTTAGCTAACAGACTATCAGGTCTAGTAATAAGATTCCAACCCTGTTTGGCAAGAAGGGCTATATTAAACTTAGCGAGGTCGCGGAAACCCATACCACCAGATTTCTTAGAAAGACAAAGCTTGTTCCAACTTGCCCAATGAATTCCTTTCTTTGAACAACTATTGCGCCACCAAAACTTACACATAATAGACTCTAAATCATGGCATAAAGATTTAGGGAATAAAAAACACTGCATGGCATAAATGGGCGTAGCTTGTAAAACAGACTTGAGATAGACTTCTTTACCTCCCATAGATAGATGCCGGGAGCTCCAACTGTCAGTCTTTTTATGCATTTTGTCTTTAAACCCAGCAAAAGCTTCTTTTTTCCTTCGACCTACCATTGTGGGCAAGCCGAGATATTTCTCAGGGTTTCGGGATCGCCGGACGTTGAAGAGCATTCCAATAGATATAGCAGTATGGGAATTCACATTGTTGCTAAAGTAAATTAGGGATTTAGAGAAATTGACCTGTTGCCCCGAGACTTGCTCATAGATTGAAAGCAAGTTTTTGATACGAGTTGCCTCCTCTAAGGATCCTTCTCCAAACAAAATGCTGTCGTCAGCGAAAAATAGATGCGTGATAGGAACACCATGACGTCCAGCTTTGACACCATGAATTTCTCCTTCCATCTTTGCTTCATTTAATAAGGAAGATAAACCTTCTGCCACCACCAGAAATAAATATGAGCTTAAGGGATCACCCTGCCGAAGTCCACGTGTGGGTTTAAAGGAGGTCCCATTGAGTCCATTAAAACAAACGGAATAAGAAACAGAAGTCACGCATTTGAGTATCAAATTAACCCAAACTGAATCAAAACCCATACGTAAAAGAATTTTTTTCAGAAAAGCCCAACTAACTCTGTCATAAGCTTTGGCCATGTCCAACTTGAGAGCAAAAGACCCTTTGGATCCAGATCTTTTCATCTTCATCGAATGTAATAATTCATAAGCTATTAAGACATTATTAGAAATTAATCTTCCCGGGACAAAAGCACTCGGAGTTTGATCAATGCAACTATCCAGGACTAGCCGAAATCTGTTTGCAACAGTTTTTGCTATAATTTTGTACAGAACAGTACATAGTGCAATTGGGCGAAATTGGTCCATGGAAGTGGGCGGGTTAACTTTAGGGATCAGCACAATAGACGTTTCATTAATGTCCTCAATACTAGTTGTTCATGATAAGACAGAGATGCAGTAATCTGAGATCTCGTTACCTATTATCGGCCAGTATTTTTGATAAAAAATGGCTGGAAAACCATCTTTACCCGAAGCTTTAAGTGGAGCCATGTGTTTTACTGCTATAAAAATCTCTTCTTTAGAGAAGCTGCGAAGAAGTAGAGCATTCATATCCGTGGTAATAGTTGGTCGAACTTTACTGAGCAAAGGGGAAGGATCAGTAACAGCAGAAGCCGTAAAAAGCTTTTGGAAATACCTATCAGCAAGAGAGCATAAGTCGGTGTCATCCGAGATCCAAACACCGTCTTCATTCTTTAGACTTCGAATAGAGCTTTTCTTCTTCCTGAAAGTAGCCCAGTTATGGAAGAAAGAAGTGTTGCGGTCACCGTGTTTGAGCCAATTAACACGTGCCCGTTGCTCCCAAAACAGTTCATCTTTATCTGCCTCTAAATTCAAAGCTATCTTAACATCCAGTAGTTCGGCAAGAGTTTCATCATCCGGATCCTTAATAGAGAGATCAGCTAACCTTGAATTTAGGGATTCTCTATACTTCTTTTGTCGACCTTTAAGCTCACGACTCCAAGATTTTATCACCGTGCTCAAATAGTGAAGCTTGGCTGGGACATCTAAAGATGAAGAGAGCCAGGTAGATCGAACTAAGGCCTCAAAATCATCCTCAAGAATCCAATTCGCATCAAACCGAAATGAAAGGGAAGAGTTGTTGCGATGATCCAAGGGCAGAGTATTAACTAAGACTGGGCAGTGATCGGAAATTGAATGTAGAAGATGGGAGACATTGTAATTTGGGAAAAGATCCCACCAGGAAGGATTTGCAACTCCCCTATCTAATCTTTCTCGGATATTTGTGCTTGGAATACGACCTTTCTGCCAAGTGTACCAGGGCCCCTCATAACCCAAGTCTGTAAGATTGGAGTCTTGCAAGGCGTTTCTAAAAGCCGTCATATTTCGATCCGAACGAATTCTGCCACCTTGTTTTTCACTAGCCAATAAAATTTCATTGAAGTCCCCTAAAACTAACCAGGGGAGAGATTGATTCCCACTAAGGGATCGCAAAAGCTGCCAAGAAGCTTCTCTCTGACTATCTACCGGATTGCCGTAAAAACCGGTGAATCTCCACGGGGAGGAGCAATCTGGATCAACAACTTCTAGATCAATATGTGAAAGAGAGTAACTGTGTAGAGTAACCGATAGGTTGTGGGACCATCCTATCGAAAGGCCACCTCGTGACCCATCCGCCGAGACATCAAAACCGTGAATAAAGCCACATTTCCTTCGAATCTGTTCCATTCTATGGGCCGAAAGTTTCGTTTCCATGAGGAACATAATTTGGGGACGAACCTCTCTCAGTTTATTCCTGAGACGTCTAACGGCCCGTAGCTTCCCCAAGCCACGGACGTTCCAGCTGAGGATTTTCATTGCGGGCGGCGGGCCTGATTATCAAGGCCGGCCGAAAAAGAATTTTGGGCATCAGTTGAATCCGGTGAAGCAGAAACTTTTGATGAGGTTACTTGGGTCCGAGCCCGTTTGGACATTTCAATGGGCCCAAGTGGGACATCTTCTTGAACGTTTCCCATTATAATATCCATACCATTAGAAGGCCCAATGGAGGATCCAACTGGGAACACCAAATCTGCTGCTCTAATGTGTCGCGGGAAATTAGCAGATTGAAATCCCTTTGAAAGTGTAGAATGCTGAACATCAGGTGAATTATTGGGCGTTAATCCAGGAGGGATCTCTGACTTTCCTTTAATTACTCCCAAAGATTCCGAGGAGTTATTTTCAATTAATGTGGGTGGTTCCCTCAACCAAATGCTGGCCGGACGTTGATTCCTCCGGTTAGGAGCCCGGAGAGAAATGTCCCAACCGAAACTGATATTTTCAGAGTTATTAGCCACCCGGATCGGACAGAAGCTCTCGCCGTGGCCAAGTTTGCCGCAAATGAAACAAAAGAGGGTGAGCTTCTCATATTCAAATCGAACATAATGGGGTATTCCATTTGGAAAAAGTAATTTTTTGCGTCTCTTTAGAGGAAGGCGAATGTCCAACCTTACTCGAATACGCATAATTCCTTTGTATCCTAGAGAGATCGAGTTTGAGTCGTATTCCACAAAAGAACCTATGAAAGTGCCAAAGGAACGAGCCACTTTTTCCGACATGAAGCCATGGGGAACATCGTGAATAAGGACCCAAAAATAAGATTGTGTCAGAGGGACCAGATTCGGATCCTCTCCTCGTTGAAGACGATGAAGAATAAGTAAGTGGGAATTGAAGTTCCAGGGTCCGCCCGCATCAATTCTATCAGCATCGACCGCATTATATAACTGAAAAAGAAATCGGCCCGCACCTAGTTCCGATATTGAGATACCATCCACAGGGTGCCAAACATTGGCAAGGGTAGCTTTCATTGAGTGGAAATGGACGACACTATTAGTGAGGAAAGCCCCCACAAAGCAGTGATCATAGCAGATCTGATTTCCAGCATCAAAAGAATCAACCTCCAAAATATCATCTTCCCCACAGTTGATAGACAACCCAGCCAGATCATTTTTCACTCCCGCCATTAAACCAAAGAACACGAGACCGGATCAAGAAAGGAGAAACAAAGATGGATCAGCAACACTAAAGAGCACGTGTTAAAAAACAGAAGAAAAACCAGAGAATGAAGGATAGCCGTGCAAAAGAGCAGAGAAAATCGTACAAAAAAATGTTAAAGTTACTTTGGTAAATGGCTTTAAAATTTAATACAATAAGTTCTAAACAATTTTTATTTTTTTAAGGTATCTAACGTTTACTTTGGTCAAAAACAAGTGTTTAAAGTTACTTTTGTTGGTAAAAATAAATGATTAAAGTCTATTTTTAATTAAAATAAGTATTTAAAGTTACAATTTAGGTCAAAATAATTGCTTATTATAAGCCACATGTCTAATAATGATTAGATGTTAATTTTTTTTAATATGCTGGTGTGATCTAAGGGTAAAAGACGACACACACAACATGTGTTAGTGGTGCTCGAATTCAGGTCCCAAAAGATGATGAACATCTATCTTTACCACCAGGACACAAAGGGATGAGCAAAAAAAGAAAGCTAAAACAAACAAAATAAAACTTTAGGCGCATATTCTTACCAAAATAAATTTTAAGTACCTAAAACAAAAAAATAATAATATAATTTGTGTACTTATTTTTATAATATTTTTTAAAATTTAAATTTGTTTATTTTATAATAAGGGAAAATGTTTCACGCACTTGCAGTAAAAATGAAACGTTTTCACAAGTGTTTTAGTTTTAAGGTTTAGAGACATGATTTAAAGTTGAGAGGTTTAAGTGTAGGGGTTTAGAATTTAGGTGTATGGATCATATGTTATGATAATATGGTTAGCAATTTTAATTTTAACTATAAGCCTTAAATTTTAGGCTTATATATCATATTAATACATAAAGTATATCAATTTTTTCATTTTGGTACCTAAAGTATTTTTCGGTCAAAATAAGCATCAAAAGTATACTTTTTGATTAAATTAGGTATCTAAAATATAATATTTGGTCAAAATAGGTACCTAAAGTATTTTTTTCGTCAAAGTAAGTATTTAAAATATTTTTTTTTCTCAAAATAGGTATCTAAAGTATTTTTTAGGTCAAAATAGGTACTTAAAGTATACATATTTTTATATAGGTTCCTAAAAATTGTAACGTGACATTAATTAAAAGGATTATTATCATATACATTGGCGATGGAAACTTTTTGTTTCCACAAGCGCCTCAATTATAGTGTTTAGGGTTTTGAGTTTAGGGGTTTTAGTGTACGAGTTTAAAATTTAGGGTTAATGGTTAGATTTTAGGGTTTAGATTTTAAGATTAGGGTTTAGGTTGTAGGGTAATATGGGTAGGGATTTAGGTTTTAACCTATAAACCCTAAATTTTAACCCTAAACTCAAAATTCTATCAACAACCCATAAATTCAAAACTATTACACTTTAAACCCTAAACAAAGTCCATAACCCTTAAAACTAAGGCGTTTGTGTGTAGAATAATTACTCTAATTAAAAAATACATTATCTGCCTATTTTAACGAAAAAAAATATACTTTAGGTACTTATTTAGACCAAAAAATATAATTTAGGTATATACTCTAACGAAAAATAGTTTAGTTACCTATTTTAAGCAAAAAGTATACTTTAGATAACTAATTTAACCAAAAGGTACATTTTAACTACTTATTTTGACCAAAAAATACTTTAGATACTAAAAGAAAAAGTTAATATACTTTAGGTACTAATATAATATATAAGCTTAAATTTTAACCGAACTCGATAAATTTAAAACTCGTCTACTAAAATCACTAAATATTGTATACCTAAACTCTAAATCTAAAATATTACTATTTTTTTCATAAAGGCTTAAGCATGAAAAAATTACTCGGATAATATTCCCCAATTATTCACATTTGCCGACGATGCGTTACATCTGATCACATCTCTCTGGTGCAGGGAAAAATTAGTGGGCCTTCAGTTATCGTATGCCACGTAGAATCTCACGGTAGATTGCGTAGATTCAAATATTTCTGAGTATTCTCTCTTCTTTATTTATATATTTCTCTTTTTTGAGGGAATTTATTTATTTATTTATATATTTCCCAAAACCAGAATCGGTCTTCAATTTGTAATTTGCCGGAAACCCATATCTGTTGAACGGAACCAATTGCTTTGCTCCGATCTCGATACTCACCGGTTGCTGCTGTTTTGGCTCTTCTATTTCAATTTCAATTCCAATTCCCCCTTTTTGTGCACCAAATCCCTAGTTTCCTTTCTTCCTCCATTACTGTTACAAGATGTCTTTTGATCTGATGCTGAAGCCCACATGTAGCGGCTGCGGATCGTCCCAGGATTTGTACGGCAGCAACTGCAAGCACATGACCCTCTGCGTCTCCTGTGGCAAAACCATGGCCGAGAACCAAGGCAAATGCTTCGAATGTGGCGCCATTGTCACCCGCTTGATTCGAGTTCGTTTTCCGATTTGATGTTCCGATAATAGTTTTATAGTGATTGGGTTAATTCTTGAACTCGTTTTTATGGATTTATGTTGATGGAATTTTAGGAATACAATGTTCGAGCGAGCCCTAGCACCGACAAGGCCTACTTTATTGGTAGGTTTATGACTGGGTTGCCCAATTTTTCGAAGAAGAAAAATGCTGAGAATAAATGGTCTATGCAAAAGGATGGGTTACAAGGGCGCCAACTTACTGATGCTATGCGGGTATTAGATTTATCAATTTTCAGCTGTTGCTTGATTGTTAGTTAGATTATATAGTGCCTGCATACTCTAATTCCTTTAAAAAAAGTTGAGAACATTGGTGAGTGTGTGTTTAAAGAAAGTTTTTTGGAATTTAGAGGCAGACCCATATTTTTTAATGTTGGCGTATAATATAATTGCTGTACAAATAGGATTAAAATGTGGAATGGAGCATTATTTTGCTGTGTTACACAATCGAAATCGATAATTGCTAAGTATATAGCAAGTAAAATTTTCATATTCTAAGGAGGAAAGTTTTTCCTTTTACTTGGATTGGTTTAATGGTGGCTATATTTACTTTGATGCTGACTGTCATTATTGTTGTCTCGAATTCTTTTAGGAGAAATATAAGAACAAACCTTGGTTATTGGAGGATGAAACAGGTCAGGCTCAGTATCAAGGTCAACGTGAAGGTTCACAATCTGCAACTTATTACCTGCTTATGATGCAAGGAAAGGAATTTGTAGCTATTCCTGCTGGTTCTTGGTACGAGTGGCCTATATTATTGTTTGTTTTGACTGCTCATCACTGTTTCCACCACTCATTGCACTGTTGTGTTCTGTATTTGTAGTAAAAATATTGGTATATTTTAATATTGCTAGATGTTTTTTTTTTTTTTTGAAAATTGTGGTGCTCTTTGACAGGTACAATTTTAACAAGGTTGCACAATATAAACAACTTACACTGGAAGAAGCGGAAGAAAAAATGAAGAATAGGAGGAAGACTGCAGATGGATACGAGAGATGGATGATGAAAGCTGCAAATAATGGTGCTGCTGCATTTGGTGAAGTGGAGAAGGTTGAGGAAAAAGAGACTACTGCTGCCGGGGGTAAGGGGCGTAAAAAGCCAACTGGTGATGAGGAGGAAGGTCATGTATCAGATAGAGGAGAAGAAGACGAAGAAGAGGAAGCAGCCAGGAAGAATAGGCTTGGACTCAACAAAAAAAGTGGTGATGATGATGAAGAAGGTCCAAGGGGAGGTGATCTTGATATGGATGATGATGATATCGAGAAGGGTGAGCTTTTATAATGTTTGTGTCTTAGTTGGTATCTACTTCTTCTTTGTTATCATTTTGCTTTAAAGTGTATTTGGTCTAATCTCCATGTTGAGCTAGAAGAGCAATGGAATTGGCATAGAAATAATTTAAAATACCTATTGAGATAAGGGTGACACCTATTTTTATATCTTCTGAATGTGGCTTTCCCTCAAATGCATATATGTATTGTCAGGTTTAGGGCTTTTCTTTACTTTATGGATGGGATTCATCTGAACATATTTTCTTCCCAAAAATTTTAAATGAATAACAGAGTTAGCTGAAGGTTTATGCTAATTCTTTTCTTAACGTTGTGATCATGCATGCACATAAACATGCATCTAACACTGAAGGTCCCTTGATTGTCTCTTTTTACTAGAATTGGTGTTTCTGTTGTTTATTAACATGCACTTTGTTTAGGTGATGATTGGGAGCACGAAGAAATATTCACCGATGATGATGAAGCTGTTGGTAACGATCCTGAGGAAAGGGATTTGGCTCCTGAAGTTCCTGCTCCTCCAGAAATCAAGGAGGTATTTTTGTTACGTTTATCAAACTTTCAAGCTAAGAATAGCATTGCGTTGTTAGGGTCTTCTTTGTCTCATATAAGAATAGTTTTGAACCTCATAAGTTCACCAAGATAATAAAGTTATAACTTTAGATCCTAGCAACTTTGTAGTTTGTACTAGATGGGAGTCTAGAGGTGTTCAAAAATATCCGATCCAATTATCCGTTGATCTGATCCGAAAATTTAGATATCGATCCGATTTTTATTTCCGGATCAGATATTCGATCCGATTTTAAATTTTCCGGATCGGATACGGATTGCAATATTTTAAGTTTCGGATTATCTAAAAATTCAAAATTTCATAAATATTAATTTTGTTATATTTAACAATTTGATGCTTGTTGTATCCGAAAATTAAAAAAAATAGAAATTTTCATAGATGCGGATCTTGTTATATTTAGCAATTTGTTGTTTGTTATATTCGAACTTCCAAAATTTTTATAATTACGACCTTCAAATTCGAAAAAACTATTCGGATATCCGATTTTTTTCCGGATTGGATACGGATCACTATATCGTCGATCCGAAAAAACCGGATCGGATCCGATCCGATATCTGACAATGAACACCCCTAGATGGGACATCATTCCACCTTTTTTATATTTTAATTTTTCTCTATTGAAAGACTGCTGCAAAGATCCTTTTCATAACAGTGGGTTAACAGGAATGCAATATTTTTATAACCAGAAGTATTTGAGAGTCCATCTAATAGAAATCGAAAAGTTCAAAGATAAGCCAACTCTTTTTGCACCAAAAGAATCTATTGAGAAGAAAGCAATAAATATGAATTTCCAGTTTCCAGTTTCCAGGAACCTAAAAGATCCAAGATAAGCCAACTCTTTGGTGCAAATTTATAGAAAACTCATGAAAGTAAGAGCAGTGTATCACCAATTTCTAGAAACTGGAAATTTATACTTGAACTTTTAGATTTCTATTAGATGGTCTATCACTGAAGATGAGCTAACTCTCAAGCCAACTCTTATTTATTACAATTTTTTATGCTTGACAGCTTGAGAGTTGGCTCATCTTTGGTTATAGACTGCTCATACTTTCATGAGTTTTCTGCAAATAAGAACCATTTGGATTGTTTAGAACTGTATTCAGAGCAAAGTTTTGCTAGTATCTGGTTGCATTTGTGTCTTCCCACCAAAACAATTTCTTACTTCTATTGATGGAGGTGGTATTTTATCATTTATCAGACAGACACCATGACTAGAATTTTTTCTCCTTTGAATAGTGGATTATTTTTTGTCTGTTTTCTTGCAGGATGAAGATGAGGAGGATGAAGAGCAGGAAGGAGGAGGATTGAGTAAGTCTGGGAAAGAGTTGAAGAAGCTATTAGGAAAAGCTAGTGGGCTTAATGAATCAGATGCAGAAGATGACGACGACGACGACGATGATGATGTAAGCTTCTAGGATACCTAATAAGCTTATTGTAATACATTTAATTGATCATTTTCTGCATCTGATATTGCCTTTATTTTATATCATCATTCTGCTTGATTGATATTGCCTTTATTTTATATCATCATTCTGCTTGATCATTTTCTGTAGTTGTGTGATCTCTTCTTTGTTAAGACAAAACTAATTAGTCTCGGCTTGACTGTACATGAATATTCTGTGGTGTCTATTCCATTATGCTTATGCCAAGATTTTTTTTCAGGTGGAAGATGATATTAAGTTCAATCCTGTACCAGCTCCTAAACAGAAGGATGCACCTAAAGAAGAACCTGCTGACAACAGTCCAGCGAAACCGGCACCTTCAGCTTCTGCTCGGGGAACCCCAGCTGCATCTAAGTCATCGAAAGGAAAGAGAAAAGCCAGTGGCGATGATGCAAAAGCATCTAATGGTACCCCTGTGAAGAAGGTTAAATCAGAACCAGTATGTTACCAAAGCTCTTAAACTTGCATCTTTGCACGTAGATATTTTTAAGAAGAAATATGTTTTAATTGTCACCTTATTGTGTACTTTTTTGAGCAGCAGGACTCGAAAGCTTCTGTGAAAGAGGAAAATAAAACTGTTTCCAAAGGCAGTGTTCCTTCTAAAGGCACATCATCTTCTGCAAAAGCTGGATCAACATCAGCTGCTAGTGGATCATCGTCTTCAAAAGCAGGTTCAGCATCAGCTGCTGGACCTGTAACTGAAGAAGAAATCAGAGCCGTGTTATTACAAAAGGCACTTGTAACAACATCCGATCTCGTGGCTAAATTTAAAGCTAGGCTAAAATCCCCAGAGGTATACTTCTATAATCTTTTTGTCCTTCCTGTTTTGTTTGTTTAATATCTATTGCTATGTTTTCTGAATCTATTGTCACGCAATCTCTTAGGTTTATATATTTGGTTATAATTGGTATCGGAAATGTGTATATTTACTTTTGTTATTATGTTTTATGGTTCCGTAATCTCCGAAGAATGGAACAGTTTTAGCATCATAGAAATGGGTCTTGCATATTAGTAACTGCTGCACAAGGTAGTTCTGCACCAAGAAGGCAAGACTTGGTTCGTTTTATTCTTTCGTTACTTAAGTATATAAATCTCTTTGGTGCAGGACAAGAAGGCTTTTGCAGACATTCTCAGGCGAATTTCTAAGATACAAAAGACGAACGGAACTATGTTGTATTGAGAGAAAAGTAACCGTTCGTATCACCGTGTTTAAACTTTGCCCCGAAATAAAATTTTCTTATGCTTTGTTCTTCAACTAAGAGGGGAAAATGTATTTCCCTCTAACTGGAAATGGATTTTTCAAGTGGCAAGGTAGCCAGAAACAAGAGGTGATGAAGAAGGGTATCTGGTCTATCATCATTGTAAAGCAAAGCTTCTTTTTCTGTATTAAATTTAAGACAGGTACCTGGACATTGTTATAACTTATACCTACATGGATTTTCCTAGAGTTTTCGAGTTTCAAATGGCTAAAGAATCTCATTTAGCTCTAAATTCCAGGCTTAGGTGCCGCCATTTCCTTGTTACCATTATCATTCTGTTGGATGATACATTCTATCCTTGTTACTAGGGCTGTAAATAAGACGAGAATGAGCACGAGCTACTCGAGCTCGACTAGGTCAAAGCTCGGTCAAAAGCATGAGTCGATTGGACTTAAGCTCGAACTCGGCTGGAGTTTTTGACGAGCTGAACTATTTGATACCCGACTCGAAAAGCTCACGAGCTACTCGAAAATATAATATACTATTTTTTATTTTTTATAATTTAAAATCTAAATCCTTAAACTTAAAACCCTAAATATAAGTATTAAACCCTAAATTATAAACTCAACAACCTAAACCTAAAATTAACAATTTAAATCTTAAACTAACACCCTAAACCCTAAAATTAACAAGCTTGAGTTTACACAATTTGTGTATCAAAGTTTTTTCTTTATAGGATTTTAAATGAGACGTGGCAGATGAAGAGTTACTTGAGTTCAATGCGGTCAAAGATCAGTCAACACTTAACTCGATTGTGCTCGAATCAAGTTCGAACTCGACTCGAGTTTTAAACGAGCCGAGTCGAGCTCAGATTTCTCAGACTCGTTAGAAATTACTCAAGCTCGAACTCGACTCGAAATTTTAACGAGCTGAGCTTAGCACTACTCGAGCTCGACTCGGCTCGTTTACGCCACTACTTGTTGTACACATGCACGCACTAGTATTAGTGATGTTGGTGACCGTTTCGTTACTTTTGAAACTTCCGTGCTGAAAAGAGAAATTTACTCATACTTCAGTGACCCTTTACGTATTTTATCCTTTTCAAAACAATACTTAATAAAACCCAAATCAAATATTGAACTTGGAGTTTAGAATTAAGTTCCAATTTATCAGTCTTCAAGCCAACTCTTTGAAAGTTAAAGTGGATTTATTGCATACAAAGCAGAAGCCTAAATTCATAACTAAATAGCCACAGAAGTGCAAAGCCATAGTCCAATGAATAACAACATGAAGCTCCCATAAAGCTGGACCGATCCGGAAGGAGTTGTCGGTGCGACGGCGTCCGCCACGGTCGAGATGAAGTTCTCCGGCACCGGCACCGTGACTTTGGACATTTCAGTGTCGGAAGGCATCACCTCCACGTGTAACTTCAGACCCTTTTTGCAACTCTCAGGCTTGCTGCTAACGAAGTATCGAATCCCTTCCTCAACTAATTCGATGCTATCTAAGCCGTCTGTATACATCTTTATGGGGCTCGTCACATCGCACGACTCGTATTCGTCCTTGCTCTTCAGCTCCACGATGCTCTCCTGTGCTGCAGAGTAGGCGAACCCTATACAACATTTATAGTTACAAATGCTCAGGTTTTAATTGGTTTCTAAATTTTTGAATATTTTAATTTGATCCACAAATTATGACTCTTATTTTGTATCAATCCTTAAATTTTTACATATTCTAGCTTTATCCTTAAACTATGATTCTCATTCTAAAACTTTTGAACATTTTAATTTCATGTTCGAACTATCACTTATACCACCTCATATTATTATATGATACATACTAGTGTTTACATGTCAATTAACAATTTTTATAACAATTTTATTAACATGGGATACGATTAGTATCTAATGATAATTTTAGGATAAAATTAGATCTTTAAAAGTTTGTGGGCAATTTAGAATGAGGGTAGAAGATGAAATTAAAACGTTCAAAAGTTTTAGAACCAATTTGAAATGAGAATCTTAATTTGGAGACATGTACAATTAGGGGCTGAACATAGGGGGCTAAGGGGGTTTGGTCCTTGTCAATTTTTTTTCATTAGGAACATGATACAATTTTTTTAGAATAAAAGGTAAAATTACCTTTATAATCCCTTCAAATTTTGTAAAATTTTAGTTTGGCTCCTTTCAAAATTTTTAATTTCATTTTAGTCTCCTTCATAAATTTTTAGTTTTTTTTAAATTTTATTTTAGTCCCTTTAAATTTCTAGTTCCGCAACTGTGTACAATTAACTCTTCTTTTTACTAATAAAGCCCTCAACTTTGATTCACTCATATTTAGTTCACTAATGCTTTGATTTTCTTTCAAACAATAAGCAAACAAGAAACGAAACACTGAACTCAAATACTAACAAATTAATTAAAACCAAAACGGAACATTAAACTTACAGATCTTGTCTCCGACCCTGAAGCTCCGACGGGAGGACCAAGTTGAGATGTCGGAGGAAGGGTCCCACCCACGGTCGTCTCCGACCACGTGATGATGCGGTTGTTGTGCTCCTCCGGCCCATTTCAGTCCGAGGCTGGGTGCTAATACAACCAGAGCCATAATCACCATCTTCAGCACTGTCATAACAGCCATAACCACTCAACAGGGAACCTGGTTAAAAGCAAAGGGGTTCTCAGTTCTGAGTTCTGAGTTCCTTAAAAAAAGATGTTTTTTTTGCCAGAAAAAAGGAGTTGGTTGAGCAAAGAAAGGAGCGGGTTTTAGGACAAATAGAGGGAAGAAGGAACCATCCTCCAGGCAGCTTCCTACACGAGACGCAGGAATGGTAGTTGTAGACCCACCATCTCTCCCGGGACCAACTTAACATGGGCGTGTCTAACGTGCGGTTATTGTCTATTGAATTTAGTTCGATTGTCATCGTTATTAATGAACAGAAATCCTCTGCCTCTTTTCGGTGCCTCAAAATTAGGTTTAAAGTTTAGAATTTTAGGTTAGGGGTTGTGGTTAAGGTTTAAAAAATTTAGGTAAAGTGTATTTTATAGGGTATAAGGTGTAAGGTTTAAGATTTAGAATTTAGTGTTATGGCTTGAAATTTAATTTTGTAGTATTTTTTAGTGTTGAGGGATAAATAGGGGCACCGAAAAAGGATAGCCGATTTTTATCCGTTATTATTGTAATACACAAAAAAAATTGAGATCAAACATATTTAGATATTTAATATTAGTCTGATAGTCTAGACATTATATAAAAAATTTAGTATTGTTATTACAAAAATCTAAGAGAATGTAAATTCGAGTATGCTTTTGTGCATATTATCCTCTGGTTGAGTAATATGAATATTTTAGACACTGTAAAAAAAATGGGTTGTGTTTTTTTATTAAGTAGAGAAATGTAATATTTTTTTATTTAAATTATAAATTACTGACACTAAAACTTTAAATTCTAAATTATATATTTTAAATTTTGAATTATTATAATCTAAACAAGACCCAAACTCTATATTTAATAAGTTTGTGTAAATTATGTATCAAAATTTTTCTCGTTTTTCTATTTATAAAAAAAAAAACTTGTTTTTTCTTTTTTCTTTTACTACAGCTTAACTAAAATACCTTGCGATTGGTTGAAAGATGCACATCACCAGTCATAGGATAACTACCATTCTTCCCATTCCCAATATGTTTGCCTTTTGAAAACAAATAAATAAAAGGAATTTGCTTTTTTTAATGTTTTTTTTTTATGATTTTGGAATTAATGAAACATACATCATACTTAAACTCAAGAATTAATGTAGAAAATATGTTTGCTTCTAAAGAGATTTAAACTTTGACCATTCAACTTTTAGCGAATTCAACTATTCGACTTATGGTTGTAAATATTGATTTCATTTTTTGTACATATTAAGACATCTTGAGAGTGATAATATTTAATTCAGATTTAGAAAATAATATTAAGATAATTTATAAATACAAATTAATTCAAATTTTCAATAATTTTACAAATTCAAATGATTAAAAAATAGCAGGTATCTGATCTATTGTGATTCCTACTCAATACTTATCGGTAGGTTGAAGTTTGGTTTTTGGTATCTAACCTATAACAACCTTTTTTTCACTACGACTGTGAAATTGTCTATTATTGAAATTCTTATTATACCAAAGAAACGATTTTTATTCACCAACAATCAGTTAGTCTAATGAGATGAGGGACTAAATTCTTTAAGTAAAATTAGGTGGTTCGAATATTGATGTTGTAAAAGGGAAAACTGTGTTGAGAGAATTGTCACTATATTAAACCTCTTTAAAACTCGATCTTATTTAATTGGTCTATAAATCGAACACCGATGGTTAAAAAAAACGTCGCCTATTCCATCAGTAAATAAGATCCCATTAATTTTCGACAATTCCCTTACCAAACTACTGCCATATGCCTTAAATGCCCATGTTGCATTCAACGTTAGTACGTTACTGATAAAGTTGGAGGGTCAAAAAATTATTTTACCTTAAAAGAAGGGAAAACTATACCGGTGGTCCCCAAACTATTATTGTTTTCTTATTTTGGTCCCTAAACTATGTTTTTTGGCAAAACCGTCCGTTCTGTTACATAGTTCTCTTGTTTTGGTCCCCCGGCGTTAAATAGCTAACGGTTTTGCTGACGTGACATTTTTTTAATATTTTTTAATCATTTCTCTCCCCTCTTAAAAAAATGTCACGTCAGCAAAACTGTTAGTTATTTAACGCCGGGAACCAAAACAGGAGAACTATGTAACAGAAGGGACGATTTTGCCGAAAAACATAGTTTGGGGACCAAAATAAGAAAATGGTAATAGTTTGGGGACCACCGGTGTAGTTATCCCTTAAAAGAATTACAATGATTACTTATATTTCACTGCATAAAAACATGTTCACATAATCTTGAAGACGACATTGTTGAGAAAGACAACCTCACGTTTTGAATATGGACAATAAAATGAACATGCATATTATAAAAATAAAAAAAAATATGTTCATATAATTCATGGTTAAACCGAACCGTTACATTTAACCCGACCCGACTTCTTGCACTATTCATCAGTAAGATACAACAGTTCTGGTTAAGAACATTTGTACTTATTTTAGGACCTATAAATTACTTTTACCCATATAAGGACCTATAAATTACTTTTACCCATATCAAATTGGGAGTGAAGCTATCCCTCTGCCTCGTCAATTAATGGCTTTATACTTTTAACTGTAAGGTTAAATTTTATGATTAATACTCGTACTATGTATAAATTGTGGGTTTAATTTTTATAATTTAATTTGGTCGTACTTGAAACGTTTAACTTCAATTCCAAATACCAATTTAGGATAAAAGAATTGAATGCCCTTCACTCTTTTTATTCTTGTATAATTTTTAAGGCTAGCAGCTATACTGGTTTTAGTGTTGTTTTGTCGATTACCGGTCACTCTCTTTTATTTTTATTTTATTTTTTAATTTTAATTTTTTTCAATAAATATGTCTTTATGACATGATTTCCTCTGCCTTTTGGTATGTATTTTTTTTGTCTCTTGGCATGTTTTTCTGTTTTTTGTTTTGCTTTAGGGTTGGATTGGACGTCGACACGAGTACACGACTAATCAAGATGACACTCTTTTGGTTATTCTGTTGATCTCCCTGCTTTGGACCCTCGAACTGGATCTAGATGCAAGTTTAGTCACCGCTCTTGTTCGCAATTGAGTTGTGGTAATAAACGTATTGTCAACGTACCTCAGTTCTGCAATATGCATTTTTTTAATGTTGTTGTTGATGTTTTTTACCTTCATCGTCGAGCTTTGGTGATGTTATTTTATTTCGAGTCTTTGAATTAAGTTTTTTACTTTTTTTTCTTTGGTCTTATTTATGATCTAGAAACGTTAGTTTTCGTTTTAAGAATTTGTCTGAACCGAGTTGTAAACATTCGTCTTATTTTGCTTTATGAATAAACTGACATTCTCATTGTCACAAAAAAAATAATTATTTAGTTGTTTTTGGTCTTTGTACTTTTTAAATTTTGAAATTTCGTTCTTGATCTAAACAATGGCTATAAAATCTATTAAATGAAATCTACCATTAGTTCCTATTTTATATCTTAGTAGTAGAGTTAGTTTATATTCTTTAATTTAATAATTTTAAGTCATGTGATTTAATTATATAGTCTCTTTGCTATTTCAGTTAAGATTGAAAATTTAAGTTTTAAAAGACACGATGATTTGATTATATAGTCATGTAATTTAATTATATAGTCTCTGCTAAATTCACAATTTTATACATATTACGTGTACAAACCATATAATTTGGCCTCTTTAAACCGTGAGTAACTTCCTTTATCAATTCACAGATAAAAGCAAAAATTATGTTGTCATTGGAATTTTTTTAATCTGGATTATATTTAACGACCAAAAAAATATAAAAGAATCACATTTTTATAAGAGAAATACAATGCAGAATAAACTAACAAAATATAAAGGTGTGAAAGACGTTAAAATACAAAACCTAACACTTTCAGAAGAAATCTTCTGAAATAAAAATTCAGAAAAAACTATAACTTTGTCTTGAGTGCTCTTTGAATATAACAAAAATTCTTCCACTACTTGTTCTTGGCATGTCGGCACAACCACAAAAGGGAATCATAACATGTATAGAACGGTCTCCTTCGTTGAAAAGCGCTCGTTGATACTCGTCACTTAAACGCGTAACTGTCAAAAGACAGACTACTATCATGAAGACAGACAAAAACTGCTAATAAACAGACAAAAGAACTGCCACCAAGCAAACAAAAGAACTGTCATAAAAACAAATTTGAATAAGAATCCGACAAAGTAGAAGAAAAACAAGAAACAAACTTGAAAAACGAAATATTCATCAGAAAAAAAATTTATTTATGTACAGAACCAGCAGAACAATCAAAGGTCGTTACTGATAAAAAAACGATAAAGAAAAAAAATAAAATAAAAATTGAAATTGAAATCGTTTCAAAGAAAATAGAGAAGTAGGGATATCTAAATCTAATTTTTTTAGTGTAAGCTTGTCATTGGAATTTTACCTACAAAACATGATCTGTTAAGCCCATCGTCCCCATTCTTTTTGTATTGTTCTGAATGAGGCTTTCGCATGATCAGAAGATCCGCATAATCTATGCAATAATTTGGAAGCTTTTACTTTTTACCAATAAATAAAACTTTTGTTTAAAGTTCGGATTTGGAGATGAATTCGAATCTTTTAAGATTTTCGTGTTTTTGGAGGCTACGCTTCTAGATAATTTTTTATGTTCGGTCCAAAAGCTTTGTAACGAAGAAATAATTGATATGTCAGGGACGAAATTAGAATTAGACAAAACAAAATATCAAATTCTCTAATTTTAAAGATAATAAGGGCATGGTAAGTATTTAGATCCAAAATTTGAGGGCAAGACTTAATTTCAAGCGCTCGAACTAATAGGGTTCAAAGATAGTGCGATGATGAAATTAGAATGTTCAAAAATTTGTAATTAATTTAAAATGAGGGTTATAGTTTGAAATGTGTGTTGCAATTAACGTATAATGTCCAAAAAAAATCTAAATCTAAAATTAATAATAGGAAAACCGATAATCAAATCGAATCAAATTATGTGAACAGTTAGTTAAAAAAAACAATCCGGCTGCTCATCTCCTTGTGTCCTAGTGGCAAAGGTAGATGTTTATCATTCTTTAGGATCCAGGTTCGAGCACCAAAAATGCATGTTGTGTGTGTGGTGTTTGAAAAGATTAAAAAAAGTTAAACAGATGCTACCCTTGCATCACACCGACATATTAAAAAAAACAATCCGGCTTGATTGATTTAAGCCATTAGTATTGATTTAGGGGCATTATGGAAGTCTAGAAACCTTTTCAAAGGGGCGGATCTAAAAATTAGTGGAGACCGTTCATTCACTCTCGAACGTCTCCGCCGTCGAGTAAAACACCACAATGTCACCTTCTTCCGGTAACTTAAAGCTAACCTTCTTCTTCAACTTCCCACTTTGGTTTCTCTCATATGAAGAGCCTAAAACATCACCCCCACAGCATAGATCCGAAGTGAAACCATCTTTTTTATGTTCCCTAGAAGGCGATCGGTGAACCCTTTTTGAGAGGTTTTTGAAGACATAGAGTTCACCTTCGAGGAGAGAATCTGAGTTCGAGCCTGTAGGACCGGGAGAAGCTAATAGCCAGTCCCCTAGGGTCATCTTCCTCGGTTTCTTTTTCTTCTTCGTCTTCGTCTTCCTCTTTTTCATGCACTCGAGTTTCATGGATTCAATGATGGATGATGATCTTTGACTTGATCGGCCAACACTTGAGCTCAATGACTTGACTTCTCCCTTTGAATTGGAGTGCTTGCTTACTTTTACACCCATGACATTTAGCATGAATGATTAGTATTTGAATGACATTATAAAGAGCAAAAGGGGATGGGAAAATGGAGAACTTAGTTAGAAATGTCATGGTTAAATTGTATAGAAGGTCCATGCACTATGCATTTTTTTGGGACAAATTTAGTCCTTCGATTATAATTCGATCATTCGATTATAACAATGGATGAAATGAAAAAAATCCCTACTGCCGGTGTATCGAATAATTGTTCTAAAAAAATACGAAAATGACACTTTGGGTATCAATGGAATAAGAGGATTGATGGGTGTGTGATATCCAATTTTTGTCTAATGTGGGTGGAGAGTTGATTGGAACATCAAGAACCATATGCATCTTAGAAAGTTGTTGAATGACCAGTCCATATGGAGCGTTTACATAGACGTGGAAGTGTGTTTGTTTTCTTGGGCATGGCACCATCCTGGTGTTCGGCTGCAAATATATGTATGACGTAGGGGACTTTTGGATTTTGGGTTTCGGAGATGCCAATTGGCCTTTACTTCAGTTGGAAAAAAAAGAATTTGATTATCAGATAAAAACAACTTTCAATCCCTGAATGTATCAACTCTTCTCATTTTGGTCCATGAACTTGTGTGCTCATATTAACCCTGAATTTGGTAACGTTTCCTATTTCCATAGGAAAAATTTTGAATTCAAGAACCGATGTGAATCAAAAAAAAAATTAGTGACCAAATTGAAAATTTTATCAGATTAAGGGTTACTTTTATCTTTTTACTGACAGAACTTTGGGGTGGCCTGCAACTGCTAGAGTACAAACGTTTCGTGAAGTAGCTCTCGTGTGCTAGAGATTGATCCTTTTAAACGGAAAAAAATTATGGTCATGTTTGGTAAAGAGAGGTTTGGACAAAAATTAGAGGTTTGAAGCATAATTAGAGGTTTGACAAGTCATATTCGCTAATATTGTTGTTTGGTGAATAGCGGATTGAAAGAGCAGATTGTAGTGAAACCGCTAATTTTAAAAAAACTCATAATATGAGCTTTTTGAGATTAGAGGTTTGATATTAGAGTTGTAAAGACTCTTTTACCTTTACTAGTTACCAAAAATCTCAAAATAACCTAAATTAAATATTTTCTCATCCTATTTATAAGCTAATCTTATATATTTATTTCTTTTTATTATCACATATTTATACGTGTATTTTAATTTATTAATTAATTAAATTATATTAATATAATTATATAAATAATAAATTAATATATAAATCATTCGAATATGTTTAAAAAAATTATATTAAAAATAATTTTATAATCTAATTAATATTAATTAGATACAAAATATTGATAACTAATAAACTATTCAAACAAGTATTGAATATAATCATGTCCTTATATGTCATTTTGCTTGTTTAAATAATCTAACAGCTATCAGCTATCAGTTAATTTTACCAAACACTTTTATACAATCAGCTAATACAATCTGCTAGTCAAATCAGCTAATGCAATAAGCTATCAACTATCAGCTAATGCAATCCGCTATCAGCTATCCGCTAATTACCAAACATGGCCATAATGTCTTTTTTCGATGTTTTTATTTATGCTCCAACATTAAAAGTTTAAATTTAATGTTTAAAATTAAGGCTTAAAATTAGAATTCAAAATTGTGATTTAAGAGGTAGAATTTAACTTGTTAGTGTTTGACATAATTAAGGACACCAAAAACATGTATTATTTAGGGAAAACTACACCAGTGACCACCGAAGATGTTGGGGATACCTATTTGAACTACCGAATTAAAAAAAAAACGTCAATCACACCACCGAACTTATAAAATCAACCTATTTTGATCACCGTCGTTAAAAACCTAACGGTGGAGTAACGGAACTGCCACGTGGCAGTTGATGGGTATATTTAAAAATTACACATTTGGTCCTTGTTATTTACATATTCTTTCAATTTAGTCCTAATTTTCAATTAATAAAATAATAAATTATTTAATTAAGTGGTGACACGTGTCAAGACCTTATTGGAGGATTTTAATTATTTATATTTAATTTTATTAATTTGTTTTTCCCCTCCAATCAGGTGGTGACACGTGTCACCGCCAATTTAGAGGAGAAAAACAATTTTTAAATCACATGGGTGCTAGGGGACTCGAACCTAGGTCTCCTAGGTGTAAAGGTAGTAACTCTGCCACTGCACCAAGCACATCATTGTGCTATAATTCTCCAGATTTAATATATATCTCTTATTAGTTTCTACATTTATACACCAAAAGCTCAAACCCTAAACACTAATTTCACATATATAAATCCTAAACCCTAAACTCTAACCCTAAATATTTCAAATTAAACCTCAAAGCCTAAAATTTTCAAATTAATTTCACGCTAAATATTTTAAATTAAACCCTAAACTCAAACCCTGAAAATTTCAAATTAATTCCATGTTAAATATTTCAAATTAAGCCTTAAACCCTAAACCCTAAATATTTCAAATTAAACACCAAACCCTAACCTTAAACCCTAAATTTAAAATCAATTACATTATAAATATTTAGGGTTTAATTTGAAATATTTAGCGTGAAATTAATTTGAAATATTTAAGGTTTAGGGTTTAAATTAAAATAGTTAGCGTGCAATTAATTTGAAATTTTTAGGGTTTAAGGTTAAGGGTTTGGGGTTTAAGTTGAAATATTTAGCGTAAAAATAATTTGAAATATTTAGGGTTTAAGGCTTAATTTGAAATATTTAGCGTGAAATTAATTTGAAATTTTTAGGGTTTGGGGTTTAGGGTTTAGGATATTTAGCGTGGAATTAATTTAAAAATTTTAGGGTTTGAGGTTTAATTTGAAATATTTAAGGTTAAAGTTTAGGGTTTAGAATTTATATATGTGAAATTAGTGTTTAGGGTTTAAGCTTGTGGCTTATAAATGTAGAAACTAATAAGAGATATATATTATATGTAGAGAATTATAGCATAAAGATGTGCTTGGTGTAGTGGTAGAGATGCTGCCTTTACACTCGGAAGACCCAGGTTCGAGTCCCCCAGGCAAGCATGTGATTTGAAAATCCTCCAATTACTCCACCGTTAGGTTTTTAACGGCGGTGGTCAAAATAGGTTGATTTTATAAGTTTGGTGGTGTGATTGACGTTTTTTTTAGTTCGGTGGTTCAAATAGGTATCCCCAATATCTTCGGTGGTCACTGGTGTAGTTTTCCCTATTATTTAAAGGTCGAATAAAATAGCGTGTGATGAATCACCTTTAACTAGGGGTGGGAATTGTCGGGTACTCGGGATTCGGGTACCCGGTTCGTCCGGGTACCTCTTTAAACGGCCCGTGTCCCGGCCCATTATATCCGGGTACCCGTAAAATTCGGGTACCCGGGTAATTGGGTATCGGGTACCCGGTTCATATTTTTATTATTTTTTTATTATTTTAAAATTAAAAAAATCATATGTTAAACACAAAAATATTTTTAAAAAATTAAACTTAAAACTTAAAAGAATATAATACAAACATAGAAAAAATATAGGGATTTAAACTTAATTTTAGAGTGGAAATATTAAGAAACATAAAATAAAAATATAATTTTAAATATAAAAAATATATATTAAATTTTATCGGGTCGGGTACCCGGTAAGGGAAAACTCTCGGCCCGTGTCCCGGGAAATTTGCCGGGTCGGGTACCCGGGCCGGTCGGGTAATTTTTTTCCGGGAATTACCCGGTATTTTTGTTTCGGGTAGTCGGGTTTTCGGGTCGGGTATTTTCTCCCACCCCTACCTTTAACTATTAATTATTAAACATGTAAGGTTGAATAATGTATATAAGAAAATATATTTAGACCATAAATATGTAAAAGAGAAGAAATTATAATAAAAAGGAAAAATATGAGAAGTTCGGTAAGCAGATCAGTCGACGGAGATTAATCACGACAACCGGCCAGTTAACTTCTCAGCCGTTTGATTAAGCTACACAGCCGCTTTGGCAAGTCAAGATCAATGGCACTGATTCATCCACACCCTTCTCTTGGTACATGTGTTTGCATATCCATGTAAAATTTTAACTTACTTGTTCCACTTCCAACATCTGAGTTGCTGTATCAAAAAGACAATGCAAGAACTGCAATTTAGTTTTGTTAGTAGTATTCTTCTGGGTTTTCTTTGCTCCGAATGAGAGGAACGCCGTCTTCTCTCCAAACTATCCGGTCTTCGCATAACGCGGCTGTCACCTCCACGTATAATTTATGTTCCTATAAAAAAATCGAAAATCATAGTAAAGTTGATGTATCTCTTGATTATCCAATAGTAACTTGAGCTTGATAATAACCACAACTTGTTTTGATCACCATCTACTATCACTTTACAATTGTGAAAATCGTTTCGGTATGATGCTAAAGTGAAGTTAAATGTAAGAAAACATTTTGTTAAGAAAAAACCGACATAAATGCACCTCACCTCTTGCAAAACCCTAGCGGCCAACTCCTCGGCAGTGTCATTTGCGAGAACAGGGACAACTTTTTGTGCAAGTATCCGACCCGTATCGTACTGTTCGTCAACAAAGTGTATTGTTGGACCAGAGTATCTAAACCATCATAAACAATATCCAAGCTTTATCAGCTGATAAGGTTCAAAATGCCAGGAATAACATAATGCATGAAACTAAAGGCAAAAATATACCTTGCTCCAGAAGCAATAACTGCTTTATGCACTTTCATACCATAATAGCCTTTACCTCCAAAAGCCGGAAGAAGAGACGGATGGATGTTAAAAATTGACCTAGGATAGGCTCGAATCAACTCCAAGGGTATAAGTTTCAGATATCCAGCCAAAAGAATGAAATCGACCTCAAATCCCCTGAATCAGATAAAATGCCATACACGATTATTAATCATTTGCATAAGCAATAACAAAAAAAAAATGCTAAGAAGTCTCTCTAAAGTTTTAAGCACATATAAAGCTGCCTTTGGATACTATATGTAAATGCCAAATTAGAATAGAAACTAACCAAAAAAACTAGGTTGAAAGAAGAAAACAACCTAAGAACCTTTACAAGGTCATCAGAAGACAGGCCACCGGGTTCATCTTTTGTTTTGGGGAACAAAATTACCGGAATGCCTTTATCGCTAGCATATTGCGCACCTCCACAAGCTGCCATCACAAAATAAAAATAAAAAGAAAATATGTAATTCCCAAAGATGCAAGAATGGTGTTTTTTATATCTCAAGACTCAACATTTAAAATTGAAAGACACTAAAAAATGATAATCGAATTACTTCAAAGAATCTCTAATGATAAAAAGCAGATTCTATCAAGGGTAGCAACTCAAAACTTGTAAATTCAAATAACATTACTTAAATCTCATTTTAATTCAAAGTTTTTCTCAAGCAACAATATTCTGGGAAGTACCAAACAGAAATATAAAAAATTATAACTTTGACTCGCATTTTCTTTAAGAGAACAAAGTACCATGTTTATTAGTGACCAAAACCACAACATCTCCATTGACAGAGCCTTCAATGCAAGCTTGGTTAATTGACCTGAAATTCGAGCCTCCACCAGAGACAAAAACTGCTAGTCTTTTCCGCTTAACCCATGATTGTGAACCTTCCTTCTCAGAAACAGAATTACTTACTTTTTCTACACTGTTTGTACACTCTAATCTTCTTACAGACCTCATCCTTTCAGAAGCTGGGAAATGTTGGAGTTTAAAAGAGACCCGGTGTTTTGATTGAATGAAACAAGAGGGATATGCAAGCGAAGGTGATGAGGAAGATAACCGATTTTGAATTTTTTTGTATAATGGAGTTACTGAATTTGAGCAATACCCAGAAAACAAGCTTTGTGATTCCATTGAAATTAAAGATAGAAGCAATGAATTGGGGGGAAAAGCTTTGTATTCTCTTTTTCAATAGTGGATGTACCAAGACCCTAGAAGTTTGATATTACCAAATTATCAATAAATAAATAAATCTGGAAATATACTCAATTGATACTCCCTGCAAAAATAAAGAAAAGAAAAAGTTTCGGCGTTAAGCATTTACATGTAGAGGAAGATGATCAAGAACTATCATTCTAAAGCATTGCAAAAGGAGATGAAAGTACATTTGAAATACTTCCTTTCAACATTCAAAGCAGAAAACCTAAATTGCAAGAGCGTAAAACGATATTCGATCTATAAAGCAAAACTATATCATCTGAACTTTAATTAAATCCGGCACTACTTGAGAACCTTAATCATGTTCTAAAGATCTGCAATTTCTAAGCCACGTCACAGCATTCAATAATTCCTTGAGTATGCAAATGAATCCAACATTCATCGTGGAATTAACAGAACACTCAGATTCTCGTAAGATGATATATAAATATGTATGTTTCAAGACTCCAGATTACGAATCCTGCAGAAGTTTATAGAAGACCTGACCTGTGGCGGCGGCGGCGGCTGGGAGCTCCGGTGACGGCAAATGCGGAGACTGTAAGCAGGAAAGAAAGGGGAGCTGTCGAGAATGGTAAGCATAGAGAAAAGGGGCGCCGCTTTTTATTCGATAATGCGCGCCGATGAAAATGGAATAAATAAAGGGTAAACTACAATGGATGGTACTCAATTATGGGTAAGGTTATATTTGGATCACCTAATTATTAAAAGTTACATTTGGGTCACTGAGTTATGAGTAAGGTTACATTTTGGTCACTTAGTTATGGGTAAGGTTACATTTGGGTCATCCAATTATTAAAGGTTACATTTTGGTCACTCAATTATGAGTAAAGTTACGTTTGGGTCACCCTTCATATTTAAAAAGGTACATTAATTTAGTCATTTTTTTCTTCCAAATCACTTGTATACCCTTGTTAACATTAGAATACTTTATTTGAAATCTTTAATTAATCTAATACACAAATTGATATATTTTTTTTAAATATGAAGGGTGACCCAAATGTAACATTGCCCATAATTGAGTGATCCAAATGTAACTTTTAATAATTGGGTGATCCAAACGTAACCTTACCCATAATTGAGTGACTCAAATGTAATTTTTAATAATTGAGTGACCTAAATGTAACATTACCCATAATTGAGTGACCTTTATTGTAGTTTACCCATAAAGAAAAGTTTTCAATTAAGGTCTTAAAACGGTGAGTTTTAGACGCTGGGTTGTATTCTTAAAAAGATGGTGGCCCACTTCAGTTTTACCCATTGCAAAAATATTTAAATCGAATTGACATTATAACTGGCCTGTGGATGTTTCGTTTTATATTTAGGGTCCAAAAATTCCGATTAAACAGAATAATATGTCTCAGTTATCTTGTCAATAAATTTGTGTGTATATTTTTTAAAACTTAAAAATTTATAGTTTAGTTTATAATTTAGGGTACAGAGATTTAAGATTTGAGATTGAAGTTTAACATTTAAAGTATTAGATTAAAAGTTTTAGATTTAAATTTTAAAGATGATTGTGTAATTTTTTATAGAAATCGTGAATCAAATATCTCTATATTATATTATTTTTATAATATTATATATTTTATTATTATATCTATTATTATGTTATTTTGAATGAGTTATTTTTTATACAAAAATAAAATAATTCGTTTATTTTATATAAATCTTAAATTTTCAAACCTAAAAAGCTAAACTTGAATCTAAACCCTAAAATAATAGATTATGTATCAAAATATTTTTTTATTATACGAAAAAATGAAAAATTAGACAAATTATAACTTTTTTTTCTCTCTCGAATTTTGATAAACTTAGTTAACTCTTGATATGAAATACTTCTAAGTTTATCTTTTATTGTCGACCGTTTGTATATTTTATTTGAGTAACTTTTTACATATGTTATGTAAAAAAATTAACACTAATATACATATTTACTTTTTAAAAAATAAAATATAAATTTTAACCTTAAACTTTAAATATTAACCATAAATCCTAAATCATAATTTTTTTGAACTAAATCTCTAATCCATAAAAACGAGTTGTACAATATTTACTAGGGGTGGGCATTGTCGGGTACCTCATTCCTCAGTCCCTGTCCTGACCCATCACATCCGAGTACCCGTAAAATTTGGGTACCCGATTTATAATTTTTTTATTTTTTTAATTCTAAAATTTAAAAAAATAACATGTTAAACACAAAAATATTTTTTAAAAAAAATTAATTTTAAAACTTAAAAGTATATAATACAAACATAGAAAGAATTTAAGGATTTAAACTTAGTTTTAGAGTAAAAATATTAAAAACTTAAAATAAAAATATAATTTAAAATATAAAAAATATATATTAAGATTTATCGGGTCGGGTACTCAGTAAGGGAAAACTTCTGGCCCGTGTCCCAAAAAATTTACCAGGTCAGGTACCTGGCCTGGTCGAGTAATTTTTTTATAAGATTACCCGCTTAATTTGCTTCAAATCAACGGGTAATTGGGTCAGGTCAACCGGATCAGGTAACTATACCCACCCCTAATATCTACACATCTTGTGTAGCAAAATATAATTCATAATCGACTTTTAAAACCAACCAAGCAAAAAAATAGAGTTAACATTTGATGTCCAAATAATATAATTATTATTTTTTTGCACAAATATGTCTATTTAAACTCCATTATATAAAATATAATCTTAACCTTAAACACCAAAAGCCTAAAACTTAAACACTCAATTTTAACCTTAAATCATAAGTTCGAAACTCTAAAACCTAAACCCTACCGTATAAACTAAACTTCTAAACCCTAAATTAAACATAGTCATAAAATATTTTTCTCAGTTTCCACTGATTTTTAAAACCAAGCAAGCAAAATATTGAATCAATTCGTTAAAGTTGATCAGCTCACATCTAACAAATAGGAAGACAAGGATAACAAAGACGAAAAAAAAGAAACTTAACATTGGGGATTAAACCTTGTAGAGAAAGATAATATTCAAAATTGTAAAAAAAAAAAAAACATAGTGGAAAATAAAGTTTCAAGCAATATAAAATCTTATATTCAATTCGGGACAACCCCTTTTCCTCCCTGTCAATTTGTTTCATGGGAATAGAGGTGAAGTGAGGCAACAAAAGCATTATTGGAATTTATAGGGCTTCAGTTGTTCAGTTCAGTGTTTGTTGATGGCTCTACAGGTCAGAATTAAAATCAACACAACATGCTTGAATAGTTCAAAGCCATAGAGCCAACTTTCGGAAGATTTCGTCATCATTCTGTTGCAACAGCGGGCTTTGCCTCGCCCTCTGGAAAGTAATCATGTCTGAAATATCGACAAGAAACATATAAAACAGTGGCATGTGCCTCTTTGCTTGCTATACCAATAGATCCAACATATGCTGCAAATGTTCAAATAAGGGAAGGGAAACAGATATCATCGGTTGACTTACTTTATTTTTCGCGATAGTTGGTAGATCCCTGTTCCAGCCATAGCAATGTTTACACTAAACAGATTCCAGTTTTTCTGCATTTTAAAACCGAGGAATGGCCGAGAATCAAAAGCAACCCAAACTTATACAGTTTAAAAGTGTTGAAAGAACACAGAAGTTCCTATATGTACACATTTATAGGTAATCTGATCAATCATCGAACTTACCGGAGTGATTACAGTGCTATAGCGCGACCAGATAACCCCGGTAGCAGTAACCGCTGGGTAGCAGAAAACAACATTCGATAAATATAAGGAAGCAGCTATTTTAGAGTAAAATAAGAGATGGCAAGACACATGCAACACACAAATTTAGATCTATTAGAAATCGTAAGACACCCGTATACCTATTTGCTGAGGGTAGGAGAGTTTCTCCGGTGGTTTCGCGAAGTCGGCAATATTGGCTATGCTAATGCCCCATTTAAAAGTCGGTGCCCAAAAATGAACTGAAATGAAACAAGCCATTAGCTTTTGATGTATGCTTCAAGAATAAAAAACCGGAATCATTAAAATACCTTGTAAGTAGAAACCAATAAACCACTTTGGCAGATTTTACATGTCATTATATCAGCTACAAAACATCTTTCTGCAGATTGTACATGTCACTATATCATCTAACATGATATCTATTTATATTTATGGGATTATCAGAAGCTCGTACCACCTCACTTCCCTCCATCAATCTATAAACTAATGTAGCAAATCATAGTTGCAACCTATGTTGCTCTAACTCTCGCGAAGTGCATGTGTCCGACAATCATGTCAGGTTGACATATATGGGAATATGACCTCCAAGAATCCTCCCAATACATAGAAGAAATTACAAAAATCTAACCATATCCGTGTTGGATTCGTACCCGTATCCGATACTCACACTCCAATCCGAGTGACATGGGTTGCAACCTCGAAAAATATGCAATAAATTCAATCCGATTCTCGTATACAAATGCCATGGATTCATGGGATACTTTCGCTCTAATCATATATTTTAAGGGTAAACTACAACAGAGGTCAGTCAATTATGGGTAAGGTTACATTTAGGTCACTCAATTATTATAAGTTACATTTGGGTCACTCAATTATGGATAGGGTTACATTTAGATCACTCAATTATGAGTAAAGTTACGTTTAGGTCACCCTTTTAGATCACTCAATTATGGATATACACGTGATTTCGAAGAAAAAATGACTAAATTGATCTAAATGTAACCTTCCAACTGTAACCTTACCCATGAGTGACCCAAATGTAACCTTAAACTTGGTTTGGTATTCAGAGGAAACCAATCAATCCACACATTCAAATTTTAAAAACTTCAACCATTTGCACCAAATCTCGATTCTGGAAACTGCCTCAATTCCTACCGAACAAATCATTTCCTCTACAAATCAACGATTCCAATTTCTTCACCCATGAAAGTTTTAAGATTTATCAAGCTATACGTTTCACACTTCTAGAACACATTAACGAGAAACCCAAAGTACCAAACAAATCTTAGGCTCAAAAGCATGGATCTTGCCGGCGAAAAAAGATTCATGGAAAAAGAAATTGAGATTTCGCTAATACTAATCGATTAAGGATCTATCAATACGAACAATTGGAATCTAATCACCGGGTTAAAAGAAGGAGCGAGTCAACTCACTGGTTTTGGGTCCGGCTGGGTGGTTCCATAGAGCTTGTAGCTTAGAGGCCGCCATGGATTCAGCTCCTTTCTCCCACTTTACCGAATGTTTTTGGTTTTGGTCTAACAAAATGAAAGGAATTTTGGTTCTGGTTCTGTGTATTATATTAGCTTGAGCTGAAGAAACTATCCAATCATGTCTCGCCACGTAATCAAAGTCAAGTTTTGACTTTTCAAACGGCTGCTCTTATTTAACAATAGTCAAACGGTGCGTATTGTATGACGGTATTAGTTTTTGAGGGGATCAAAGTATACATAAGGTCCTTTTACTATGCGTTTTTGTGTATTTAGTCCTTATTTTATAATTTGATATTTTTAATCTCTCTATTTTTCAAAATCTGTATTTTCAGTCACGAAATTAACCCTTTTTTTCATAAAGGGAAATCGTTCATGGTTTCCGTCCATAAAATTGCTTAAGCATGCGAGGACGGTCTGGTGGTTAGAGTACGTTCACCTGCTCCACTCCCTTCCTCTTAAGTCCCGAGTTCAAGACCTTTCAAGAGCGTTGCCTTCACCTAAATTTTCTCTCTCCCCTCTAAGTAGAAGTAGAATAAGTTTAAAAAAATTGCTTGGTGTACCCTGTAGTCGAAAACTAACAATCTCTTTAACCCTAGTTACAATCTCATTTATATTTTTATACACCTCCCTCAAAAGATTTAAATAGGGAGTTATGTACAGTTTGGAAATTTCAGTGTAAAATAATTTATACGAATATGTAATTAGTAGCAGCAACTGTTACTTCTTAGATAATAAAATATAAAATTTATCAAAAAATGTTAAATAATTTAACGTAATTTATATTTCTTAAACATAATATGATATTTTTTACAAATTTAAAACCAAAACAAGAATATATATATATAACATTTGTCTGATTATAGAAAATATAAAGACGGTATAGCACATATCATACGCTTAAATGTAAAATCACATCAAATATGAATTGGATAATAATTGTTATCTAATTTATTAATATACTAATATAAATTAGATAGTGTAGATATTTTTATAAGGTGAATCTTTATTTCAATTTATTATAATCACAGTTTAAAAATTCAAACTTTCAACTTCACTTAAAAGACCAAACGATGGTGTGAAAAACTGAAAATGCACTTTTTAGGACTAAAAATGTCAAACTATAATAAGAGGACAAAATCATAACAATATGTATACTGCAGAACCTACTGTACAATTTGACGTTTTAGTTTTTCGGTTTCATTTTGTTTTCCTAATATCCTGAGATTTTGGGGTTTGCTGATTTGAAGAAGAAGCAAGAAATCTCAATGGATTCGCCCACTCAAAACACCTCCTTGCAGCGACTTCAAAATGTGGAGAAGGTAACTGAATAGCTTTCAATTTCTTCAAGTAAAGTTATGTTTTTTTTCGAATAGGCAATTCTGAGAGAATCTAGCTTTTCCGGGTTTTGTTTGGATACAGAGAATAGTTAGGGTTTTGGAGCTAGCGGGGGGTGTCATGGATGAACTCGCGAATCCAACGGGTCCCAGGAAAGAGTTTATCAACAATCATTGCCGTGAATTCATGAAGATGATCAAGGTTCCTGCTTTATTCTGCTGTTTTATTGTTCTTCAGCTTGAATTTCCTGATAAGATTTGAATTGTTAGTTTTAAACTTTGGGTTGAATTATCATTGAGTTAAAGGTGGAAATTTTTCAATAATTCACACATTTCTGTTTTTATGTAAAAAAACAGGATATCCAAATGACATTGAGGGATGAAATCAAGAGTGCCTGCGAGTATCGCCCGTTTGAGAAGTGTGATTATAGTTCGAGAATAGCGAATGAGATCTGTTGCAAGAAACTCGAATACGTGCTCTCGCAGTTGGATGCGATGAAACAAACCATTGATGAATACCAAGCTACCATTTAAAAGATGCAATGCTAGGAGATAACAGACTTCTTACTAGCCAGAGAAGATCACTAGATAGACAAGGAGGTTGCTTTTCTTTAGTACCATCAATGCTTACTTGGGAATTGTCTTAATGAACGGCATGGCAAAGCTGAATACCTGTCGTGTATACTATGCCCTTACGGTTTAACAAAACTCGTTAATTTTCGTCTCTTATATCCTTCATTGAATATTGCTTAGACATTTTTGTATGTTTGGTTTTTTTTTATTGTAGAATGAAAGTTTCACTATTCTTTTAGCTTACCTCAATTCAAACCTTATTATGTTATTTGAAGACCGTCGGGAGCTTGTGCTAGAGTTTCATTTTCTTAAAAACCATTTTGTTGATGACTATATTTCAGCTTATGGCTTCACTATAGATTGAAGTGGAACTTAAAAGTCATTATGCTTAGATTCTTCATGGGTACAATCCGTCCATACTGTACTGTGTTAACCGAGTGAGTAAGTGAGTGTAACTTGGTGCCGACATAAATAAGGTTCGATTCTGAGTTCTTATAGCTCTATTGTTTCTTGATTTCAAGTTCCGGTCATACCTGCACCTTCTGCATCTTCAAAACAAGCAAAGATAACTATCTTTGGTCGGTTTCAAGAAGTTGAATGCTGGTTAATGAGCCTTGCATTTGTGCCATATAGCCTCGTTCAGAGTCATAGCCTTTACCGCACTATAGTACAGAAAATAGTCATAATTGAGCATAATGCAAGTTCATTTCAATATTTCATTTCATTTATCAAGGTTTCGGTTACAGATGGTGGTGCTGCAGGACTGCAGAGGGCTAAATATCACCATTGCGTAAGAAAGCCAAGGAAAAAAGTTGATGTTCTTCTCTTCTTACGAAAGGTTGGACTGGGAAACCTTCCACCTAAAAATTTAGAGGCAAGACTTTTCAGAACAAGTTTGAAGAAGAAGGGTCCGTGTCTGCAACTGTAAGCTTCATTATATACATTTATGACTTACCGGTTCTGCTTACTTGACTTAGTTTTTGTGTTTTTTGAATGAAATGGTATGTAGGGGTCTGTTTTTTCTAGTTAGAGTTTCAGAGTAAATGTATGGCCTATAGCTGGTTGATAGTTTTAAGTTGTGCACAGGGATGGAACTACATGGAGTTTGGGAGGGGCTCCCCCCCCCAATTTTGGTACAATGGCAATTTAAGTCCCTAAAAGTTAAAATAGTAGTCAAGTTAAGCTTTGCCTCTCAAATTTTGGGTTTATATACTTAATAAGTCCCTCTTTTTTGAAGTTAGACAATTTAGTCCCTTTCATGGTTTGATCCTAGTTCCTAGGGGTGGGCAAAAAACCCGATTACCCGGTCCTGGTACCGGACCCGGTGGATTTTTACCCGGAATTGGTTTCGGTGGGACTAGGACTGGATTCAAAATTTAGGTCTCGATTGCAACCGGGACCAAGACTGGATCCTGTTTTTTTGGACCCGATACCCGGTGGGTACCCAATAGGACCGGGACCAGTACCCGGTACTGGTATAGTACCGAATGACGTTGAAGAGGTTGAAAACAACTGAAGGCGCTCCTTTATTTCTCTTTATGTATGAATATTATGAGTATGACTCGTTTTAAGACTTCAACCTTCAAGCCTACAATATTCTGACTTTGTTATTTAATATTATTATTGATGATTAAAAAAAATTTCCCTTGCTGCTCAAATTTTATTAATAATAGACTAATTGACCGGATACCCGGTATTGGTACCGGTTCCCACTAGTACCGGGACCGGTTCTTGAAATCTTGGACCCGGTCTAACCGGGATTGGTTCTAATTTTCAGGAATCGATGGTTACCGAGACCAATTCTAGACAAATTGGCCGGGTACCCGATCTTGCCCACCCCTACTAGTTCCATCCTTGTGCATACACTTCCAGTGTATAACTGCTTCATGATCTTTCATTATTATTGTGGACATATCAACAGATATTACTGCCTTTGATTCATGCTGTTGGCTGCAGTTAATGCTGGATAATTAATTGATATCTTTATTCAGATAGAAGATTTGCAGATATAATATCTCAAACATTTTTTTCCTGATATCTGCTGAGATTCATTATTTTTGAATCTTGTACTGTGGCCCCCAAGGATATTCTTGTATCATATGGCTAATTAGTTTAATTGTGACCGGTATTTTTCTTATTATTAATTAAGATATGGTGCCTAGTCTAAATCAAAAACAACTTTGAACTTTCAGACCTTTAGCTTAGGGTATCTCTCAAGCTTTGTATAATGGTTGGTGTTAAAAGATTCTCAGATTCTGGGTTTAATTCACTCTGGAAACAAGTACAGTTTCAGTACATAGAAATCATGGTCATGGTTCCAGGAGGAAGGCCGCCTATAGGCCAAATTATGATTTGGGGCTATACTTAAATTTAAATCCTACTTTTTTTTGGCATAATTTGATATTTAGTTAGTTGTAATAATCTTGAACATTCTTAGATGTGATCTCGTGGTAGTATTTGTATAGTTTTTAACTTTTAATAAAGTTCAAGTACACTTAAAACAAAGTTGCTCGAACTATTTACTGAAAAACAATTTTCTTTTTTTTTTCACTAGGACCATTCCTTGGGTTTTAGCTAGTTGCAATATTCTTATTTTAAATCAAATAATCTAAAAATACTTTTCAAAAACACTTTCTTACTTTCATTTTCCAAAAATAATGTCATTCTGGCTCGTACGGTGATAATTGTGTAAATCGGCTAATAATATAAAAGGATCAAATTATATTACATTGACGTATCAAATGTTTTACCTTATCAAATGCGAATTAAAAGTTGGGTGATCTTATCAAATATTTTAAAAGTAAGGTGACCAAAATGAATGTACCCTAAAAGTTCGGTGACCATTTATGTAGTTTACCAAAAAAATAAAACCTATCAAAACCGGTCCACTTACGGTTTGCTTGCTTCCCCTAAAGCTGCCATGGCCAATTCCGGTTTTCCACCAACCATGTTTGATTATATATAATACATTGACGTATAAGGAGGGACAGTACAGTGAGACAAACAAGGACAGGGACATGTCGAAGCAGTGGGTCCCATCACACCAGTAAAACCAACTACCCCACTGCCAACCCCTAAACGACGACGAATCATGACAGTTTGATACGATGCCAAACTGTCAGAACTCAGAACTCTTGATCGTTGTACACCCGCGCCGCACTCGAACACCCCCTCACCTTAGCTTCCCCTAAACTACGTCACCAACCCCGATGTTCTCTCCGATAATAAAATAATAATAATAATAACAAGGTATAATTGCAATTATAGTCCTTCTATTATACTAAGAGTTTGTAATTTAACTTTTATATTTAACATAATTTGCATTAATAAACTATAGAGATTTTTTTTTCGTTATTCAATCACGCAATACGGTTGTATGAAAATATAGTCAATCGTTTTTGACACGTAATGAATTTTTATATCAATTGAAATGTTTAAGGTTGTCTAGATTGAATCCATGTGACCACTTTGATGACAGAAACGAATAGTGTTATCAATTTGGATATATTCGTAAATAAAAATATTAAAATAGAGGAATTGACATCAACTAAATCAGTGGTGGGATGAAATATTTATTGTCACCAAATCTCGAGTTTAAATTTTGCAATTTGCACTACTCTTATATTAAAAATGATTTTTTTGCCACTAAATTTTGGAAGTTTAGAAAATAGTCATCAAACTTTTGATTATCATTAATTTTCAAATACTACAAAATGATCATTCAAATTTATCAAACTATTATGAAATAGTCATTAATCTTGTTAAAATTTATCATTAATAAGGATCATTTTGTAATTAAATCAAAAGTTCGATGACAAATTTTATAACTTCTAAACTTTCAATGACCAAAAAAATAAGTTTCACATAATTTAATGAAGGGTAAACTACATGGATGACCACCTAATTATGGGTTTGGAAATGACCACTATACTTCTAATTTTGGTAAATATACCACTAAACTATTTAATTGGTTCTCATTAAGCCACCAACCGTGAATTAACGGAGAGAATGACGTGGTCGTTAAATAAGCTGGTATAATTACACATTTGATCTTATTATTTACACAATCTATCAATTTGATCCTAATTTTAATTTCATAAAATAAATTTTGACTTAGCCTAGTGGTAAACATGCGTGCTCCTCACCAGGAGAACCTGTGTTTGAATCTGCCCAAAGCTGTATCTTTGTTTTCATTTTTATTTCTCCAATCAGGTGACATGTGTCATCACTTGATTGGAGGAGAAAATTAAATATATTAAATTAAAATAAAATAAATAAAGTCCTCCAATCACGTAGTGACATGTGTCACAATCTAATTTAATAAATAATTTATTTTATTAAATTAAAATTAGGACCAAATTAATAGATTGTGTAAATAACGTGGTGACACGGCAACGCCATTCTCTTCGTTAATTTTTAACGGTTGGTGGCCTTATTAGAACCAATTAAATAATTTAGTAATATATTTACTAAAATTAAAAGCATAGTGATCATTTAGACACCAAACCTATAATTAAGTGGCCATCCATGTAGTTTACCCTTTAAAGAACTACCCTACTTAAATACCTCATCAGCTATTCAAAGTCTAAAAAACTGTCTGTTGGAACAAAAATCCTTTCTCTCTGTTTCTCTCTAACATTCTCCGGCCGATCATAAAAATTTGAAACTATGAAGAAACTCTACCGTAGAGGCACCGTTCATCCATCACCGTCGATCACCGCCGATCGTATGTCTTTCCTTCCGGCCACCATCTTAACCCTTGCGGCTGCACTTTCCCCGGAGGACAAACAAGTCTTGGCCTATCTCATCTCCTGCTCCAACAACGATTTCGGCAACATGTCAAGCCACCGTAAGAACAACACCCCAAAAATACAAGCTAAAAGAAGCTCCGGCCCCGGCAGCGGCCACGACCATCCCCCGCTTTTCACCTGCGATTGTTTCCGGTGCTATATGAGTTACTGGGTCAAGTGGGACTCGTCGCCGAACCGGCAGCTGATACACGAGATTATCGATGCTTTTGAAGACGAGGTGGCTCGGAGCAAGAAGACGAAGACTAAGAAAGAAAGGAAGAGGAAAGGCGGTTCTGCTGGTACCATGTCTGGTGGTTCGAAGGAACCCGAGGAAGATTCTGGTGAGTTGAACACGGTTGAGCCGAGCGGCGGTGGAGGCGGCGGTTGTGGCGGTGGGGATGATGGTGGTGAAGGGGATGAGAAAGGGTCGGTACGGCGGTTGGTGAACTTCATCGGAGAAAGGATATGGAACGTTTGGGGGCAATGAATGTAGACGAGAATCGAGGGAAAGAGGTGAAGTCTTAAGGCTTTTCCAGTCTTCGAGGGAAACCAAATGAAATTTCTTTATCTTTTTTTTTGTCTAATTAATTTTCTCTTTTTATGTACATTACCCCTTTTTTCATAATGTACAAAATGGGTGTTTTTAATCTTAAAATCATCATCTTTTTTTGTTATTTGATGCAAATATATTGACCAAGATTTTCTTGTTGCCCACAATGAATCTAGTTTAACTCATAGTAATGAAAAATCAATTTGAATTTTGCAATGTATAATTAAGGGTTCGTTTAGTTTTAGAAAATATAAAAATTAAAAAACGGTTTTTAGAAAATAAAAACAGAAATAAGTTGAAATTTGAAAATATAAAAAAATATATTTTCATTTTTTTCATTCAAATGTTTTAGGAAATTGAAAAATATGAAAACAAAAGTTTTTTAATTTTAACTTTATTTTAATCAGGGTTTAAATTCTACTCATATTTTATTTATTTATTATTGTACTAATATTTTTTTTAACTATATTTTATTTTAATTATTTAATAATTATTTTTCATTTCTATTTTAAAAAGTTAAATACCAAACATATTTTTACTATTTTTATTTTTAAAAACAAATTTTTATTCTTATTAAACAAACATGTTTTGTAACTTTTCAAAAATAAAAAATAAAAAAAATATTTTTTAAAAAACATAAATAAAAAATATTTTTTAAAATCAAATGAACCCTAAAGTTTTAGATTTGTATTTTTCTACCAAAATTAATGGTAAAAAGGTTGTCTTTTATTCTGATTAATTTAATTACAAATCGAATAGTAAAAAATTTGATGCTTTTAAATAATAATATTTTTATTAAATAAAATTATGGATGAAAAAAATATTGGTAAGAACCATAAGATTAGTAGTTTATTCTCGTTTAAGGGTTCAACTTTAGATTAAGTTGTCTCATATTTGACTTAAAAATAATTTTAAGTTTAATGAACTTAGTATGACTATTAGATATACGAAATTGTTGGATAAAATAATATTTATCATGTAGGGAAAAGAGGGAAAATAAATACTCATTAATTGATCGAGTGATTAAAAATATTTATACTATTTTATTCTATATAAATTTAAATTTCGATATTTATTTCAAAAATATAATATATCTATATTTAATTGGAAAAGTGGTAGAGTCCAAACCCCCTTTTAGAGTTGTTCCCCATGCCCATATTATTCTTCCCATAAATGTGATGAATCAATGTCCACTTCTGCTCCCCTTACTTTCTTGTCATCTTCGTTGCATGCACTTCCAATTTCGGACCCCGTGAATAAGATATGAAATGGAATATTATGATTTAATAACCGATTAAAGGTGTAAAAAGTTTTTGAATTTTAAAAAAATAAAGTATTGAATTTATTTAATTTATTAATTCGAGAGCTTAACTAGATCTAATAAAGTTAAAGGACTTTATTATTTTTTTGCAAAAATTTAATGCTTCTTACACTCTTAATCCTTTAATAAATTAGATTAAAAAAATCCAATGCATATATTTAGGGATGGCAAATAACCTTGAATTTGGCGGGTTCTGACCCGATCTGATATGGTATGGTCAGATTTAAAAAATTGTTTTAAGGTTAGATCGGGATTAAATTTAGGGTGAAAATTCTTTGACCTGGTTTATTTATAAATATATTTATTATATATTATAGATTATATTTTTATTATTTTTTCAGGCGACTCAGATTTAATCGAGTTTTTTATTAAATTCCGTGGTCGGTCAGAGTCGAATTATACTTTTCTTTACATCGGGTTGTGTTGGGCTGAGGATAGAAAATACATTAAACTCAGGGTCGAATCGGTTCGAAACTTTAAATTTTGCGGGTTGAGTTCGAGGCAGCCAAAACGACGCTCCGTTGCCATTCTTACATATGTTGTGCAGTGTTCAAACTACGTAATCTTTTTAATTTTATTTTAAGGGTTAGTGATTTATTTATGATTTAAGAGTTAAGGGTTTGATTGGTGGATTTAAAATTTGAAATTAAGTATTTATATTTTAATTTTTTTAAATAGTTAATATGAAGATTTACCTTGGCCGATATATATATAATGATAGATTCCAGTTATACAGTGTAAAATTTAAAAAGTTTTAATATAACATACCAGAGAGATAAATTTATTATTCTAAAAAATTAATAAACAATTGAAAAAAAAAATCTATAACCGCTATAATAATTAACTATTTAAAAAATTAAAAATTCACAATTTTCAACTGTTAAATTACACTTAATAACCGCTATAAAATTTAACCTACCATAAAACCCCTTTGTATCAGGCGACCGCCTTTGCCCTGCGTTGGGTACGGAGCCCTTAAAAAGGGAAAAGAAGGGACAATTGGCTCAAGTCTCGGTGCCACTGACCCCATTCCCGACTCCAAACTCATGCTATACCACAGCCCACAGCCATGACCAGAACCTGCCCTTGTATTCTATTTATATATATTCCTATCTTATCTTTTTGTTTCATCCATGTCTTCTCTGCAGTCTCACAGGCCCCTGCCCCTGTGCCCTGAACTATGATTTTAGTTTGAAACTTTGGTTAAATTCGATAAAATCGTAAGCTAAGGTGATTATAAGTAGTATATGTTTTGAATATATTTTCAAACAATCACTATGTTGCAGATGTTGGTGTTCGAACCCGTAACCTCTAGAAACAACAACTGTTCTTTTAACCATTTAGGTAAGTTGATTCGTGAAAATTTAGTTTTTAATCTTTAATTTTTTCACATTAAAATATCATTATATGTGGTTCATACATTGTATAAGGATTAACAATAAAATTTGATCTAAAATCTTTTATATTTTACAAATAAATCACATCCAACTATGAGTAAATTTTTATACATATATTGTGTAAAATAGTTTTACACAAATATTTATATTTTTTTATATACAATTAAAATCTAAAATTATAACTCATAAATTTCAAACTATCCAAATTGAACCATAAATTTTAAATTTTAATCTTAAACTCTAAATTATAAACCATACTAACTATATTTCTAAATTATAACCCTAAATTCTAACAATAAACTCTACAAGCTAACCCCTAAATCTTACAAACTAAGCATTTGAACTCTAAACCATATCATTAACATTTAAAACACAAAGAATTGCATTGTCTAAACAATTATCAAATAAATTTTCCTTTTTAATTATTGGTTATGAATTTTTAGGATTGAATACTATTATCCTATAAATTATGTGTTTGAATTTTTTATATATAAAGTTATTTTACAATTGTGAATTTATACCAACGAGTTGGTCAAAGTGATAAGCAGCTTGGTATCGCTTAAGCAAGGTCTCGGGTTCGAGTCGTTGTATATGTAAAAAGAAATCTTCGCTAGGAGACTTACACACCAAAATCATGTCACATGTGTGCGACACGGGTCGGTTCGAATTAATCAGGACGAACCCCTAAAAACTAAAAGGACAACAAAAAAAACAATTGTGAATTTATATTCACATTATCAAAACGGTCCTTCATGATATTTTTTAAAATTAATTGCATAAAATAAAATGTTATAATCAGTAAGAAATGGTCATGGAAGGACCGGTTCAACGTAAATTTAGTCCCTTTTTTTTATCAAAGTAAATTTAGTCCCCTTAGCATTGCCTTATTAGAGAGATGTCAATTCAACACTTCTGTAAGTCAGCTTATGAAACCGAGTTCTTAGACTTTTCAAGATGGAAAACTCGAGAAACACACCCTGGTTGCCGGTTGGACCGGGTCAACTAGTCAAAAAGCTTTAATACCTTTCGAGCCATTTCATAGGAAGTGGAGGTAAGAGCGGGCCGGTCCACATAAACCAGGTTATAAAATGACCCCAAACATTTCAATGTCGGTGTTTGAACCGTTCATCCCTCACTTATATCGGTTCATTGCACGGTTCAAAATTGATTTTTATGAGACGATTGAAATTTTAAAAGAAACTTAAATTATTTTCGTATAAATTAGGCTTAATACACCCTCCCCTAAACTTTACATGTTTTCCCAACTTGCCTCTTAAAGTTCATGTTGAACACTTTTTCCCTCTAACGTTTTCTCTGTTACCCATATTGCCCCATACCGTTAAAAAAATCTATTTTGACCAATCAGAACGTGCCACACTATTTTTTATTTGTTTTTAAAATTAATATAAAATAAAAAAAATAAAATAAATAAAATAAATATATTAAAATACTCAAAATACCCTCATCTTTTGGGGGCAATATGGGTAACAGAGAAAACATTAAGAAAAAAGTTAGTCAAAATAAACTTTAGGGGACAAGTTAAAAAACAAGTAAAGTTTAGGGAGAGAAAGGTGTATTAAGCCTATAAATTATTTTAAGTTTGGATCATTTGAATTTATTGATCAGATTTTCAAATCAAATCATTTCGATTTCTTATTTGAATTGCTTTAGGTTTGGATTAATTTTAATTTGAATATTTTTATTTAAATACCTTTGAGTTTAAATTATAAATATTTAAATTAATTTCAAGAATCAAATTGGATTTCATCGAATTTATATTTAATTTATTTTTTAGATTCGGATAAATAAGTTTTAGAGCTTGGTCTCATGCCTAAATCCGTGGGCATGTATCTCGCCTCGCATCAATCATAATAATTATTAATTAGGTTTGATAGTAGTAGTCTTCTTTTGACTTGCATTTTGAATATTACACGTGAAAGAAGGGTTAAAAAAACGTGTGAAACACATGAAATTAAATAATCAATATAATATTTAATAAGTTCAGTTTAAGTGGTAATCAGCTTGATATAATATTGCTTAAACAAGTCATGAGTTTAAGTTATTGTGTATACAGAAAATCCCCGCTAAGAAACTTACCCACCAAAATCAGATATGTGGCGTAGATTGACCTAGACTTGTCAGGGTAGAGCCTTGGGGAATCAAGAGGGCAACCAAAAATATAATTAACATAATAAATTTTTTAAATGAGATCCAACTATCGAATCTTAATGTTGTAAATATAAAAAATTGAATTAGAATAATCGTTTCACGGTATATTTTTTTATAATACTTTATTCAGATTAATCTGTCTAAAAATCAAACATGTGTTATTATTAAAAAAATCAAATATAAAACGATAAGCTTCCACAACTTTAACTTTACTAATGGCATGCGCCTGATATTCACAATATTTTTTTGTCTAAATTTTTTTGGTATTAGATGGTTATACAATCAAGATTAATTCAGAGTTGAATTGGATTGAACTCTTAAACGTCGGAGTTTTTTTATCTATATAATTTTCTAAAATCTTAAACATTGGAATTTGGAAAGACTTGGTGAAGCACAATTTCTCTTAATAACCTGCTATAATTATAACAAATCCAAATATAAAATGGGGAGAAATTATATTATGAGTTATTCCTATCACGTCATGAAGGTTGTAAATGAGACAGGCAGATCACGAGTTATTTGAGCTCGATTCTGTAAAATCTCGGTTAATACTTGATTCGATTGGTTCAAGCTTGAACTCGACTCAGGTTCTTAACGAGCCGAGCCGAGCTACTTAATACCCGACTTGAAAAGCTCGTGAGTTACTCGAAAATATAATAAACTATTTTTTAATTTTTAAAATTAAAGTGAACTAAAATATAAGTTGGGTGTTTTTAGTTGTTATGTTATGTTAGTTTAATTTTTAGTTTAACTTTCTTTATATTTTTATGTGTACTTTTTCCCTCCTACTAGCATTATGAATTTTTAATGAGTCACATGAAAAATATTTCTTTTGTATGATTTTATCTACAATAAAATCATGTAATTTGATCGATAACAACAATATTATTATCAATATTACTATTATTATTATGAAGAGGGGTGTAAATGAAATGAGACCGATCGCGAGCTCGACTCGGTCAAAGCTCAATCAATACTCGACTCAATTGAATTCGACTCGAGCTCGAGTTCGACTTGAATTCTTAACGAGCCAAGTCGAGCTTAGCATACTCAAGCTCGAACTCGACTCGGATTTTTAACGAGTCGAGTCGAGTTCAGCACTACTCGAGCTCGACTCGGCTCATTTACACCCCTAAGTCGTCATCTATGGAACCAACCAATAAAATGTATTAATTTTATTATTATTTTTATCTCATTTTTTTACCAAGTAAATCTTCACTCATATTTACTGTAAATCAAATTTAAAAACATTTTTTACCAAGTAAAATTTCACTTGGTAAAATAATAAGATAAAAAAATTAACAAAATATATGCGTTTTATTGATTGGTTCTATGAATGATGTGGTGAGAAAGACTCGTGATATAATTTCTCCTGAGTGTGATTCATGCTTATGATTGCAATTTTATGATGAAAGTTAACTCAAGATACATACAATTAGTGGGTGAAGATCTTCCTCATAACATGTAAGATGAGTTGGATTCAGGCTTCAACATTCAATATCACTTTTGTTATATATAATTGTATTACATAAATTTATAATAATATATAATATTGTCGTATAAACATTACGAATATATTAAGTTCTTAGTGCTTGGAACAAAAAATAATTTTAATAAAATAAAAATATTAAATATTAATTTCAAAATAGAATAACTATTTTTTTAAAAGAAAATTGGTCAGGTCGAAAATGGATTGAGGTTAAACATTTATAAATATGATTGGGTTTAAGCAAAATTTTAGGTCCATATTTCGGGCTGGGTCGGGCTTGTGCAAGGATTAAATATGTTAATCCAAATCATAATTTTGGTCCAACCCAGCCCATAAATACATTTAATCATTTGATGATTAAGTTTATGTAATAATAAATGAATTAATATCTTATACACAGGCGGTTGAAACTAAAAGTTTCCACAAGCGCCTTAATTTTAGGGTATAGGGAGTTAGTTTAGGGTATATGGTTTAGGAGTTTAGGTGTGGGGGTTTAGAATTTAGGGATAGTTGTTTAAATTTAAGGTTTATGGTTATAATTTAGTTTTAGGGTAATATGATGAGGATTTAGGTTTTAAGTTATAAACCCTAAATTATAACCATAAACCTTAAATTAAAACAACTATCCCTAAATTCTAACCTCATACACCTAAACCCATATACCCTAAAACTAAGACGGCTTGTGAAAACTTTCAGTTTCTACCGCCTGTGTATAAAATATTTATCCATAATAAATTGGGTAAAAATTTGGGTAATACATGTTAATCCAGTTATACAAGAGAATCAACACGGAAATCCAACCGTACCCATCCCTAAAAAGTCGGGTTAGAACTGAGACGATAAAAAAATCTAACCCGTCCCGACCGTACCCATCCCTAATTGAACGTTTTCTATCCACGGGTTATCATACAATTATCATGTCAATATTGTTAAAAGTTTAACCATTTAATTAATATTTTCATTAAAAGCCAATCCGTCTCATTTTAAAAGGTTAGTGTTAAAATTTAATTGATAATTAAAAATTAAATTTATAAACCCTAAATTTATTAACAAAATTTAGGATTAAGGGTTTGATCCGAATATAATGAGATGACATTATTTGATTTGTCAACCACTTTATCAAATATAATACAAATGGTTCACACACGCCTGAATTTGGAATTTTATTCACCTGACTCAATGTAATAAGCACACAGCAAATCACTTCACCACTCACTCACTTTCGCTTGAAAATATGCATCAAAATAAGCAACAACATACCTGCAAAATAACAAAGTTAATTGTTAGCGTCGTCAAAATTCTTTTATTTAGTTTATTGGTGCAATATTTTAAAGAAAAATATTAATTTGGAAGTTGTGTCACCAATTTAACATCAAAACTTTAGGGTTAATGACCGGACTTGAAATTTTGAATTTAAAGAAATAGAAGGGCTAAATTTTAAATGTATAAAGAGTATAGGGAATTGTTCAAAAAGTGTAAGTAGGGATGGCAATGAATCAGATATTATAAAGTTTAAATCCGATTAGCAATTGAACCTCCAGATCAATTGAAGTCTAAATACGCTAAGTTTGAGTCTGATCTGAGTAAAATATCCAGAATTCAAATCTAAGTATGAAAATATGGAATCAAGTTAACTTTTTTTCTTTTTTTAAAGTAAGAGCTCAAACTAATTTTTTTTAATGAAAAAAGAAGAGATTAACAAGATTGTAGCTTGCCTTAATCTTTAAACTTCAGTTCCATTCATAAAGAATATTAGAAATGATAGCAATATTTGAAGAAGATAGAGCGACATGCTTGCTTACTATATAAAAAATATTTTATACAGATGCGTTTTTCAAAAGTTTCCACAAGCGCCTTAGTTTTAGGGTATAAAGAGTTAATTTAGGGTATATGGTTTAGGGGTTTAAGTGTAAGGGTTAGAATTTAGGGGTAGTTGTTTCAATTTAAGGTTTGAGTTATAATTTAGGGTTTATAGGTTAAAACCTAATTCCTCACCATATTACTCTAAAAACTAAACCCTAACCTATAAACCCTAAATTATAACCCTAAACCTTAAATTGAAACAACTATCTCTAAATTCTAAACTCCTACACCTAAACCCTAAACCCTAAATTAACTATTTATACCCTAAAACTAAGGCGCTTATAGAAACTTTCAGTTTCTACCGCCTGTGTATAAGATATTAATCCAAAAAAATAGGTTTTAGGGCAAAATCGGCTTAACAATCAAAATATTGAGGTACATATGTTTCAGACTCGAATATGAATCTAAGTACGATCAAATTTTTCCTTTGAATCGAATCAGATTCGAACTAAATTTTCATCCCTAATTGCAAGAGTAATTGTACCTTAGACTTTGAGCCCCATGAAGGAGTTGGACATTTTCTGTGATGACAATCCGAGTAATTCATGGTTTTAACTTCTGGAGCCACGGTTTCAAAATTAGAAGCTTGGGGTGCATGCTTCTCCTCTTTCACTTTGTTAAATATCACTGTAAACCCTTCCCCCGATGTGGGATCTGTTTCATCCCATTCCCCGAATTTCGGAACTGATGTCGTTCTATGATGCTGCTCACCACAAAGTTTGTCCATTCAAACACATAAATTTTCAGACAGCAAGTGGTTAACTGATTATATGTTAATGTCGGGATACTTACTTTGTATTCATAGCTACCTGATCCCTCGGGTGGACCGTTCTTTGGATACGAGCTTGTACGTCGATGATGATTCGAATGCATACGCGTACGAACCGATCCCGAGCTGTTTTCGCTGCTGGATTCCGGCCCCATGTTCCTTTGCCTTCTTGCACTACTCGTACGGTGTTTATCCGGAGTCTCCCCAGGATCAATCGGGTTCATTATTTTGCCGACATTCGGAATACGTTCATCGGACTTACCTTTTCGAGCATTTTCGAAGTACGTCGATGTATACGGTGAATCGTCGTTGTCCCGGTCACCGAACTTCGGAACATGCGAACACTGTTAACAAGCATGGGAATTCAAATATGAAACAACAACAAACATAAATAATCAAATGAATTAAGCCATTTTCAGACCATGATCTTTCATATGAACTCACCAGCTTTTCTTCGGACATGTGTTCTTGTTCCTTTAGAAAGGACATGTCTTTGCCCCAATGGTTGGTGTTTTTTTAAAGGATAAATATGATCTGAAATTATCATAATAACAATATAGTTTAGGGTTTAACTCGCTGGATCTGCAATAAATAAAAGTAAACATCTTCAACTGTACAAGCTCAAGATTGTAACTAGCAACTGTTTCAACCATAAATCTTTACAACTTACGGACAAGATGAGAAGAACATGGATTCAATAAAATCTTGAAAGTTAACTTATTTATAGTGTAGAGTTACATATAGGGATGGACATTTTACCCGAACCAGTCGGGTTCCGACCCGACTCGGCCCGACCGGGTTGGATTTTTTCATAGAAAATTCAGGTTTGGGTCGGGTCGGGTTTTTTTAAAGGGTACAATCGGATCAGGTTTAGGTTTAGGGAGAAAATCTGACTTGACTCAGGATTAATAGTGTAATTTTCCCTTAAATTTTTTAGGGTTATTCACAATAATGCTCACTCTTTATATTTTTTTTACAATGAGGTCATTAAAATTACTTTTTTACAATTAGATCCCTAAGATTTATTTTTTTTACAATTAGGTCTCTAATTTTTTTTATAATTAAGTCCCTAAAATTTATTATTTTTTAGGGTAAACTATCTGTTTGACCAACAATCTATTGGGAAAGTTTTAAAATGACCACCATAGAAAAAAACGCGCCATTTTAGTACCCAAACTATTAAAATGGGATCAATTTGGCCACCTGCCGTTAAGAGGCTAACGGAAGGTGACGTGGCAGTTAAAAAATTAAAGGTATAATTACACATTTCGTCCTTACTATTTACACATTCTTTCAATTTAGTCCTAATTTTAATCTAATAAAATAAATTAATTAGGTGGTGACACATGTCAACACCTTATTGGAGGAATTTAATTTTATATTTTAATTTAATAAATTTATTTTCATCCCCCAATCAGGGGGTGACACGTGTCACCTGATTGGAGGATGAAAATAAATGGAACTTTTGCACCCAGCGTGAATCGAACTTGGGTGGCTGGGTAACCTAAGGCAAGACACAACATGGCAAAGCCACTGGGCTAAAGCTATTTTTGTGATATAAAGTGCAAATAATTAATATAGTGTTTCCGTGAGAGCTACTGCACCTGTGCATCATCTTTTCTACTCTATGATTTATATAACTTTTCCCCTCAATTTCAGCACTGTATAGATAAGGGATCAATTTGAAGACGATGAAGAGAAAAAGAAACAGGGATGATGAGATTATAATGAAATGGCAATGACAGGGGAGTAGAAGCCAAAAAGTAATAAATGAGACACAAGTGCAATAATATAGTGTTTGAACGAAAACCTGTAAGAAAGACAGGGGAGGGAAGACCGAGAAGAGGTGTTGTCTGGTAGCTTTATAAGCTAATAAAATAGCGAAAATGACAGTCAGCAGTGGTGTTTCTTTCCTCGGGCTTGCCTTGGTTAACCGTCTCCTGCTCCATGGATACTCTGTTCGAATCCTAGTCGACAACCACGGTAACGATATCTTTGTCCAAAAAAAAACCTTGTCTGATTTAAGGCCCTTGTCAAATGTTTCATATTTCCAGAAAGGTTATTAATCTGGGTCTTTGGGTTTGATGCAAAAAATAATGCAGAAGATGTAGAGAAGCTGAGGGAGATGCAGGTTTCAGGGGAGATGATGGCGGCTTGTAACAACAAAATATCGGTGGTAATGGCTAAGCCAACCCAAATTTGTTCCATTTATGAATTATATTAATTATTTGCACTTTGTATCACAAAAAATGGCTTTAGCCCAGTGGCTTTGCCATGTTGTGTCTTGCCTAGGTTATCAGCCACCCAAGTTCGATTCACGCTGGGTGCAAAAGTTCCATTTATTTTCATCCTCCAATCAGGTGACACGTGTCACCACCTGATTGGGGGATGAAAAAATTTATTAAATTAAAATATAAATAATTAAATTCCTCCAATAAGGTGTTGACATGTGTCACCACCTAATTAATTTATTTTATTAGATTAAAATTAGGACTAAATTGAAAGAATGTGTAAATAGTAAGGACGAAATGTGTAATTATACCTTTAATTTTTTAACTGTCACGTCACCTTCCGTTAGCCTCTTAACGGCAGGTGGCCAAATTGATCCCATTTTAATAGTTTGGGTACTAAAATGACGCGTTTTTTCTATGGTGGTCATTTTAAAACTTTTCCAATAGATTGGTGGTCAAACAGATAGTTTACCCTATTTTTTAATAGCTTGGGTCTGGTTTGAGTATATAGTTTTTGGGTCGGGTCGGGTTTTTTCCAAGTATGAGGTCGGGTCGGGTTTTTTTTAAGGGTACAGTCAGATCGGGTTCGAGTTTAGGGAGAAAATCCGACTCGACTCAAGATTAATAATGTAATTTCCCCCTAAATTTTTTAGGGTTATTCACAATAATGTTTACTCTTTATATATATTTTTACAATGAGGTCATTAAAATTACCTTTTTACAATTAGAGCCCTAAGATTTAATTTTTTATAATTAGGTCCCTAAAATTTATTTTTTACAATTAAGTCCTTAAAATTTATTGTTTTTTAATAGCTCGGGGTCTGGTTTGAGTATATAATTTTCGGGTCAGGTCGGATTTTTTTTCAAGTATGAGGTCGGGTTGGGTCCGGATTTGAAGTATATATTTTCGGGTCGGGTTTGGGTGGGCCAAAAACCCGACCCGTACCCATCTCTAGTTAAATATGCTACGATCCATATTTTAAATTGGTCTCTAAATTTTATAAACATTCAAAATATGCCATCATAATATCAATTTCGTAAAAAAAAATCGCTAGCCTAGCAATTAGCTTGGACGTTAAGTGACGGCTCAAGTATGACATTTAACATTAAAAAACGTAGATTGATATAATATTAATATTAGAAGGATTTAATTATAATATTTTAAAATTCGGAGACGATACAAAATTTTGTAATAGTTAGGAACATTTGGTGTGATTAATTCTATAATCTCTCTTCATCCTAATTATGAATGACATCCCTCTATTTTATGAAAATTAAGAAATTAATTTATTTTCTTTTGCGTGTATTTTGGGTGTTCAGGTCCATATTAATCTCATTATTAAATTGTAAACTTAAAAACCAACCGATTAATTGTTTATACGTGAAACAGACCTAGTTAAAACCCCTCTAATCTTTACTGTTTATATGTAAATTTTTTTTTTGAATCTAACTGTTTAATTTTATATATTTACTAACAATTGGGTTAGGTTTTTCTTTTTAAATTTTTTATAAAACAAGTGAATATTTTCTTGGTTATCCTCCTGGTTCTCCAGAACTTTGCTTTGATTAATCCGGACTGATTCACATCGCACGTCTAGCTTTAGCGCGTGAGTCTCTCATCGAGAATTATCTACATATACAAGAATTCATATGCGAGACCTACTTAAGTGATACCAAACTGATTATCACTTAAACCAACCCGTTGATTGTGAATAAAATTTTTACAAATTAAGATAGATCGAATAAAATTTCCGGGTTTTTTTTATGAAGTTAGATTTACACCCACACCTAGAAGAGGCTAAGCTTTAATGGATGTTGATAGAGTTAGTTGTTTCTGGTAAGCATTTATTAAACAAGCATGAGATAAAGAAGTAATGAAAATACAATAATTTTTTAACCAGGAAGATAAATTATACACAACTAAACATCATTAATCAGACACTGCTTCTTCATCGATTTTTCTAACACAGTTTCGCCACCTATTTGCTTCTCATGTGTTCCACTTATTGTACAACTATTTATGTTTGAAATTTCTATTTCATACGTTTTCAAATATATATATATATAAAAGATTATATAAATAATTGGTTAGTTTAGTTGGATGAGACATTATATTATTTAAACAATGTTAAAAGTTCAATTTATGATCTTATAAATGGAACAATTAGTAAATTTTTATAATACTCGATTCAAACTAATCAGCTAATGGAGTGAATATCAATTTTTAGATGTTAGGGATGAAACTACTCTTCTATTGGGAAGAGTTATACTTTGCAGATGTAGTTTTGGACATGTACTTGTGCACAGTAAAAGCGACCACACAAGCTCAAGAAAATGATAATTCAAATTGAGTTAAATTAGATGCGTGTAAGAGGAAAACAAAAGATTAATTATAAAATAGTGATAAATCATACATTAAAAACAAAAATTATGTTATATTTCATGGATTTTAAGTTCTCTTAGACTAGTTTTTTATTCAAAAGTTAGTCTACTATGTACACAACAAGCATTTAACTTTTTAATAAATTAAAAATTTTCATTTTGATAAAATAACATAACTACTTGAATCTTTGAACCGTCATGCTAATTATAAGTCATAACCTTAAATTTTAAATTTTAAACAATAAACTTAAATTCTAAAAATACACTTTATTAATGATTTCTTAAATTTTAACTTTAAACTCTAATATTAATCATTAACCTTAAATTCTAAATTCAACTTTTTTTTAGTGTAGATCATAAAAATAGGCACCTAAATAATCACAAGTCATAAGTTTTCTGTTAAGTTGTTTTTGCCTTTTTGATGTGGTTCCACGTGGATTTTCCTTTTGGGACCGACAGGTCCACGCGCTTTCACATTTGTAATGAGGCGGGTCGGTACGTGTTTCTTTCTTCAACCTTATTTTTTATAGCAAAACACATTCATGCTTTCAATATATATGGAAATCGTAAAACGATTAATAAAAATGAAAATGAAGAAAAATGATTATTTATATTTCTTAAGAAAAAATATATTTATATGGTCAAAATAAAGTAGTGTGGCGGCAGCAAAGCCGAGTCAGAAAATTTTTATTACGGAGATAAAGTTTTAAAGCTAAAGGGGTGTTTTTGCCTTTGAGTTTGAATCAAAAATCAATTCAACTCCTCGTCGGAAAACACATCCAATTAGGTCTTTTAGTTTGTAAATTACATCAAATTAATCTTTTGATCAACGTTGACCGTTATAGTGTTGACGTGACAGTTAACAGTGCTAACGTGGTGGCAGTGGCGAAACTTAAAGTAAGAGTTTGTGGGGGCCAAAACAAATATTTTAAAAAGTTTAAGGGTAACATTTTGAATTTTACTCCTGGGACTTATGAGCAATAATCCAAATGATTTAAGCAAGGTTGGGACCATATGGAATGCTGTTCGTATGAGTGCATCAAAAGTGGAGTGGCATCGGTTGGTTTGGTTTGGATCCCATGTGCCTAAGCATGCCTTGCGGATGTGGATGATAATATTGAATAGACTACCAACTATTGATAGGCTGATGCGAATGAGAATTGAAGCTGAAGGAGTGTGTGTTCTTTGTAATGCTGAAAGTGAAACTAGAGATCACCTATTTGCTTGATGTGCTTTCTCCAAACAGATTTGGAATTCCATCTTAAGACGTTGTGGTCTGCAACGAGAGATCCTTGACTGGGATGCTGAACTGAGTTGGTTGTGCACAAGGCTCAAGGGTAAATCGCTTCTGGTGTTCATTATAAAGGTTGCTTGGCAGTCCTATACATATCATGTTTGGGAGGAAAGAAATTACAGGAGATTTAGAGGTGTACAGAGGGATGTAAATGGAGTGCTTGATAGGGTAGTTGATACTGTACGAATCATTATACGTATAAAGATTATATTGTTTGATGATGTAAATAGGACTTTATGTGCTTTTTGGGGAATTCTCTAAAGGGATGGATGCCCAAGAAGTACGTATAGCTGTATATGTTGCAGGTTGAGGTTTTCTCTACCTGGCTCTTGGATAAATAAAATCGAACCATTTATCAAAAAAAAACATTTTGAATTTTCCAAATTTTGGGCGGCCATGGCCCCTCTATTCTCATGGAGGCTCTGCACTGCATGGCGGTCCACGATGCATAGGTGGCAATACACGTGGGATGATGACGTAGCAGAGAAGCTGAATTGATTTTTTTTAAACTGAATTTGAGGGCATACTTAATAATTTTGGCCAAGTTCAAGGACATAATTGATTTTAGTTGAAAGTCTAATAATTTATTTAATATTTAAGTTTAAAATATTAGAATTTAGAAAATTATTAAAATTAGATAAATATTTTTTTAATTTCAAGTTAACTTAACGAATAAAATTTTGTTTAAATGTCTAGTTAATTTAATCGATTTATCCGCTAATTGTCAAACATAACTTTAATAAACTCTTATACTTTATACTTTATATATTTAATTTTTTACATAGACCAAATTATAATTAAACTTGAATTTATTAAATATTTAAAATTAGCGAGGGAGTCTAAACCCCTTCCCCTCAAAGAGATTTGTCCTTACCAGAGATGGACTCAGGGGGTTGGCAGGACAGTCGCCCCTTAAAAATTTGAAAATTCTATACAACTTAAAAACTTTTTTAAGTATTTTTTATTGAAAATCTATTTTCGTTCTCTTAAATTTTTTATAAGTTCGCCTTTTAAAAAAATTATAAGTTCACCTCCCTAACTTAAAGTCATGCGTTCGTCCCTGGTCACTACTATCATCATGGACATGGTACGTGACTTTTGTCCCTACTTATTGATCATCCAATAAATGATATTATTGGTGAGACTCAAATATTCTTATCAAACTATTAAGGAATAATTAAACAATTAACCAACTTATGTCGGGGAATTTAATAGTTTGATCAAGGTGTGAAGGTGACAGAAAACGTACCAATATACTTGTGATTGGCTTCAAGTTTGAATTGTGATCCTTATTGAGTTTTGGCTTTTGTGGCTGTCATTATTTGCCGCTAATGCAGGGGAGTTAATTGTATTACACGATAAATTATTAGATGATCCGGCTCACCATATTATTTATGATCTCAGTCAATAAAGTCTTTCACTTCGAAATAACTATCTAATAACTACGAAAAATTATTAGATGAACTCGGCTCACCACGCCATACATGATCTCAGCCAATAAGGTTCATCCATCTCATTTTTTCCAAGATAAATCTTCATCTCCTTCCTACGTGTAAAGAAAAAATGGGCGGTTATTTAGAAGTTAAAATGAGATGGATGAATTTTATTGGCCGAGACTACATATGAGGTTGTGAGTCGGGTCCATCTAATAATTTCTCCAATAACTACCTACTCTTTGTTAACATATAGGAAAAATGTGAAGATTCACCTCGAACAAAATTGATAAACCTTATTGACTGAGACCACGGATAATGTGGTAAGTCAAGCCATCTAATAATTTTTAGTATTACACATATCCAGATTATGAGTTATATTCTGAATTAATTTTTAAATTTTTGAACATTTTAATTTTATTTTTTAAAAGTGTTTAATTTTATTTTCAAATTATAACCTTTGTTCAAAATTGATCCTTAAAGTTTTAAACATTTTAAATTAGTCTTAAAACTATGACTCCCATTTTAAATTGATCATTAAACTTTTAAACGCTTTAATTTCACACTCATATTATTAATATATTTTAATCATAAAATTTTGATAAAATTGTTAGCTATCATGTACACATTGATGTGTATTGTGTAATAATATGATATGACATGAACGATAATTTGATGATGAAATTGAGACATTTAAAAATTTTGAGATCGATTTAGAATGGGAGATATAATTTAAGGATAAAACTAAAACATTCAAAAAAAATTTAAGACTAATTTAAAATAAAGATTATAGTAAAAGACATGTGCAAGTAACGCTAAAAATGGTTAGTTTTGTCAATTAAATCAATGTTGTAATGCTAAAAGACACTTCAATTTCGGACGATCTCTTTTCTTCTCTTCATCCAAAATAAATAAATAAAATTATTTGAATTTAAAATCGTTGACATAAATCGAGTATAGAACAAATTACTATGAACGGGTAAAATGTTGAAACTTTCAAACAAAAATTTGGTTAAAAAAATCAGTTGAGTTAATTAAAAGAATTATATTTTGATACATAAGCTGTGTAAAATAATTTTACATACTTCTTTTATAAAATTTAAAATATAAATCTTAAATTCTAGCACTTAATTGGTACCAAGGGCAACCGTTCTTTGTTTTTTATTTTTCTTACTCCAATCAGGGTGATACGTGTCACCACCTGATTAAAGGGGGAAATTAATTAATTTAGTTAAATAAAAATAATTAAAATCCCCAAATAAGGTGGTGACACGTGTCACCATCTTATTGAATAATTAATTTATTTAATTAGATTAAAATTAGGACTAAATTGATGTATTGTATAAATATAGAGGACCAAATGTGTAATTATACCAATTTTTTAACAGATCTGCCAACTTTTTTTCATTTTTTTAACGGCGTTTGGCTAAAATAGAACCATTTAAATAATTGTGGGTGCATTTGCGACAAAAAGTAATATAATGGTCATTTTGACACTAAATCCATAATTCAGTGGTAATTTGTGTAGTTTACCCTAAAGAAAAAAGCCCGCCAACGTGTTCCCTTCTCACCCTTACAAAATCTTTTGCTCAAACAAACACCATCTCTTCCTTTGCAATCTGCATCATTAACACATTAACCATTTTCCTTTCCTTTCTTTTCTTTTCTTTTCCTTTCCTTTCTTTCGTACGGACGCTTAGAAGCTCCCCAACTAAACCAGCAAAGCAAAAGCTAATCGATATATGCATTCTTCGATCCACAACCGCTTATAAATTCAACTAAGCGTTGAAAAAGAGAACTGTTAAAGGAAAGCATGGGAGAGAGGTCAATGGGCGGAGCACTTGTCCCCACCGCCACTAAATCCGAGCAGCCACCGCCGTCGCCGGTGAGCACCGCGACTTTGCCGCCGCCACCACCACCGCCGCCGATTCATCATTTTCCTTCTCAGAATCCGGTGCAGCAGGCCTCGGCGGAGGAAGAGGATGCCGAAGTTGATATGGACAAGGATATGCTGTGTCCTATTTGCATGCAGATAATCAAAGATGCTTTCCTGACGGCTTGTGGTCATAGCTTTTGTTATATGTGCATTTTGACTCATCTTCGGAATAAGAGCGATTGTCCTTGTTGTTCTCGTTATCTCACTAATAACCGTATCTTCCCTAATTTTCTGCTGAATAAGGTTTGTTTTCCTTTTTCAACCTTGCGTGTATTTATTTGAATGATCAGTATTTAGGATGATCCTTTATTTAATTCTTGAGAACGAGAACTTTTAGGTTTGAATATTTTTAATGAAAAGGACATTCAAGCTTAATCAAAGTGTAGCAGTATATTAGTGATCTCAAGTTGAAGCTCCGGCTTCATTAAGCCTAGTCCTGTAGAAATGGAAACTCGAGTTTCATGACAGATTTAAAAAAAAACTTAGGTATATATTGTTAATTGATTAAACTGAGATGAATATGGGTAAAGAGACCGTGGATTGTGGAAATTCTATTTACTTGTTTGTATTCTTGTTTCTTGCTTAGTGCATAAATTTTTCAGTAATGATGCTTGTCTAAATTCCTAATATAGAAGTAGGGAAGATCAACATGACAAGTAACTTGGAACTTCTTTGTCACGTTCCATTCAAACAGCCTATTGTGATATTTAGTTTTGTTTGCTGTTCATTCATGCAACTGGCATTGCACATTAGTTTATATGTTTTTCACCAACAAGTTGTTGGATGATGTGGTAACGGCCTCAGAATACAAGTTCGAACCCTGGAAAACACATTTGATGAGAGGGCTTTGCCTTAAATGCTCTCTCGGCCTGACAAAGAATAGTCTCAAGTCCAATGTGGCTTGGGGATACCCTTGGTTTACACCAAAAGAAAATGTATATGCTTTTCCTGGGTTTTTACTTATTTACCTGTGTTGCTATCCTTATGTGTATAGACTTCCAATCTTTTTTATTGACACAGTCCTTTGACTCCTGTAGTTACTGAAGAAAACCCATTCTCGCCAATTAGCTAGGACAGCATCTCCAGTAGAACAACTTCGTCAAGCAATACAGCAGGTCAGTAGTACTATATTAGGGCATTATTTTCCACAAACACTGATTATGATAGTAGCATTTTGTACTTAAGTTGTATGTGGAATCTAATCAGTTTGATGATGTGGTTATGTGTTTGTTTGAGTACTTCGAATTCATATGTTCAATCACTAAGGAACTTTATTGAATTTCTGATGAATTTTCTTTATCATTAGTCAATCTAATTATAGATGCATTCTTGTCACCTTGCATGCTATGATGAGTGGTTGATATTATTTAACAGAATGGCTCTCCTTGTGATCCTTAGACAGGGTTGTGAGGTGTCAGCCAAGGAGATAGATGGCTTGTTGTCTCTACTTGTCGATAAAAAGAGAAAGATGGAGCAAGAAGAAGCAGAGACAAATATGAAGATTCTACTTGATTTCTTGCACAGCCTAAGGAAGCAAAAGCTTGAAGAGCTTAAGGAGGTCCGTAAACTTGATTTATATGTTCTTGGAATCATAATGTTTTCCCTGTATGTATAATGTATGGATAGAATTCTCTAGTTCATAAACAATCCATTAAAAGTTAAAAAAAATTTGATCATACACAATCTATTAGTTTGATTGCATTAACTGGAATTACTCAGAGAACTTGAACCACAGAGCGCATAGAAATCAGTGGCTCGGAGCGCATAAATTATCATTTAGACAACCTACGGATAAAGCCCAGTGAGAGTGGTACTTTGCTTTCAGAACCGTTTTGTATAGTTGTCCTTACTCTATTTTTTACTTAGGTCCATGCTCCTTGGATGCATCTAGTTGAGCACCTTCACTCCTTTCATTTTCTTTTGATTGTTCTAAATTAGTCTTTTTGGTTGTTTTAGCTTTCTTAGTTTGGGTGGTAGGAGGGTTAAGGCTACTTTTGTTTTATATTTTCACTGATGCTCTTATGTGTTTTCCCTTTTTCTTTAATGAAGATTCAAACTGATCTCCAATATATTAAGGAGGACATAAGCGCTGTAGAGAAACGTTGCACAGAATTGTATAGGGCAAAAGAGAGATGCTCTGTGAAACTAAGAATGCTTGTTGATGATTCATTTACGGCGAAAGCGTCACCTTCATTGATTGATAAACATAAAAATGGCAATACATCTAGTGCTAGCAACTTAGAAGGCTGGATGGGTTCAGCCATTTCAGAGAACAAGTTTGACGCAAAAGCTCGAGCGAGTTCACTGGGATTCAGAAGTAGTGATGCCTATGGTGGGTCAGATTCAGCACGTGATACTAATTCAGGGGTGGGTGTAGCAAGAAAGAGGCGGGTCCATGCACAGGTTAGGTTCCTTGCTTATTTTCCTTTCCTGTTTTGTGGTGCAATACTGTACTTATTGGTGATTAAAACATGAGCTGGTCTGAATTTCTTTGTCCAAAAATGATAACCCCGTTTACTAAGAGTCTTCTGGTGGAAATGCATGCACGTTAGACTTAATTGTTCCACTGTATTGCATGTCTATAATTGGTCCCGTAAAGCACCGGTGTTCTGGTATTCTGTTGACCAGCTACACTTAGTAGCACTCTGTTCAAAAGATATATGGAACAATTGAGACCTCCCACTTTTGTTGGAGTTACATAACTATATATCCTGTTCAGATAAATTGACATTTCTTGGATGAATATTTTATTATTACCTGTTGCCACAGTTTAATGACCTACAAGAGAGTTACTTGCAAAAGCGGCGGCATTGGATCAAACATCTTCATAAACAGGAAGATAAAGACCAAGACGCAACTAATAGAGATGGTTATAATCCTGGCCTTGAGGATTTTCAGTCGGTGCTCTCTTCTTTTACAAGATACAGGTCCATATCTTTCTTGTTAATGATCTTACTTCAGAAAATTTTATTTTTGAGGGAAAATTTATGGATCTCACATTGTGAACGTCATCTCCTTTTGTGTAATATTTATTGTTTTTCTGCTTTGAATACTTATCTTTTATTTATTTTTTGTTCAAATTAGTCGATTGAGGGTCATTGCTGAGCTTAGGCACGGTGATATTTTCAACTCTGCTAACATTGTTTCAAGGTGAGTTCAAAATGTATCATTCTATGTGTTTCATTTGAGAATCATTAACCTGTTGCCTTTTGTAGTTTCAAACAATTTGGTCCCTTTGTTATGTTTTCTTACACCTCTTTCCTTCAAAAAAATTGTTTGACTAATATTGAGGTAACTTGTTTTATAATTTCTTGGACTTTAAGATCTGATTTGATTGGATAATAGGATTAAACTTATCCAAACATTTTATGTTTTGTGAACAAAAAAAAATGCAATGATCATTTTGAGCTTCATTTCATAAAATTTCTTTGTTCAACTTGATGGAATTTCTAACCAGTAGAATTAATTTGCAGTATTGAATTTGATCGTGATGATGAGCTGTTTGCTACTGCTGGAGTGTCAAGGCGCATCAAAGTTTTTGAGTTTTCCTCGGTAAGAATTGGATGAAATATTTTAGGCTTGGTTATCGGAATTCATGATTTCTGAATTTTCTATAATGGTGGAAGCATTCATATAAAGGGAATTCATTGCCATCTAATCTTGTAGGTAATTTTTAGAGCTTTCATTAAAGGGATCACATTATACATCCCTGAACACTATTATAATGCCATTCTTTTATACTGCTGATGTATGTATTAGTGTCATTGGATGGTGATTGTCTTTGCTTCATTGGTGAAAACTTGCCTTTTGATTTTCTGCAGGTTGTGAATGAACCAGCAGATGTTCATTGTCCTATTGTTGAAATGTCAACCCGGTCCAAACTAAGTTGCTTGAGTTGGAATAAGTACACTAGAGACCATATTGCTAGCTGTGATTATGATGGGATAGTAACTGTCTGGGACGTAACGACTCGACAGGTATGAAGGATAGCTCTTCCCTTTTATGGCTCAACATATAATTCTCATGCAGATTGCTCTGCACAAGTTTATTGATTGTAGTTCAGGCTCTAGTCATCTGCAGTTCCTTAATCTTAAATAAAGTGGTTGTCAACTTTGCAGAGTTTGATGGAATATGAGGAACATGAAAAGCGAGCTTGGAGTGTTGACTTTTGTCGCACTGAACCTTCAATGCTTGTATCTGGTAGTGATGACTGCAAGGTAAAATAACTTTTCCATAAACCTTAATGTATTTTATGTTCTCAATATAGATTACAAGATTCTGAGATGTGCATCCCTGCAGAAACTGCTTCCGGCATGATAAGTACCTGCTACTGTTTCGTAGAATAGCTATGTAGTTCAGCAATTGACTTTATGATTATTAGGGTAGTCACTCAGCAGACTGTTCATCCACTAGACCAAGCTTGTATTCGATTTTGCAATCAAGATTGTGTAACTTCATTTGTATTTGCCAGGTCAAAGTTTGGTGCACGAAACAAGAAGCCAGTGTTCTCAACATCGATATGAAAGCAAACATTTGTTCTGTCAAGTACAATCCTGGATCCAGCGTTCATGTGGCAGTATGTCTTGGTTAAATATATTTCCATTAACAGAAATACTTAACATAAGTTTCAGACAAAATCACGAACAAAGAAGGGTTTAGCTAAGTTCGAGGTTTTTGAATTCTTGCAGGTCGGTTCCGCTGATCATCACATTCACTATTATGACTTGAGAAATATCAGCCAACCCCTGTATGTATTTGGTGGGCACAAGAAAGCTGTTTCATATGTGAAATTTTTGTCCAACAATGAATTGGCTTCTGCATCTACCGACAGCACTCTGCGCTTATGGGATGTAAAAGAAAATTTACCGGTAAGTATACCATCACATATCTGAAGTCCGTAGTCTTTAAATTGCTAGCAAGGCTATCTTATAATTATAATTCCAAATAAGTTACATGGCTAAGCATAGAAATTAGTCATATCTTTGCTGAAATTAGAAGAAAGGATTAGGCAAGAATTGGTTACCAAAAGCTTCTCTTTTTTCTTTTGCTTTTGTTCTTATTGCGGCAGCTGCGCACGTTTAGAGGTCACACCAATGAGAAGAATTTCGTGGGTCTTACCGTGAATAACGAGTACATTGCCTGTGGCAGCGAAACGAATGAAGTATTTGTTTATCACAAGGTTTGTTATTACTTTAAACATATGGGGGAATATGGTGTTTTATTTTGGCATCAAACCAATTTATAATCCAAGTTACATTTACTCTTGCAGGCTATCTCGAAACCTGCAGCTTGGCATAGATTTGGTTCAGACACGGGTGATGCCGATGAGGATGTCGGATCTCACTTCATCAGTGCGGTATGTTGGAAGAACGATAGCCCGACGGTGCTGACGGCAAACAGTCAAGGAACAATTAAGGTGCTTGTACTTGCAGCCTGAATGGTAACTTTCATAACCTATGATCAAAGCATTTTGAAACATTGCATCTTTCCCTGTCTGTTGTGAAAATAGCTTGAACATTTGATCAAGGGGAAATGGGTTGATAGGTTCATTGTGGATTATTGATTATTATTGTCATTATTATTTATATCTGTTGGAGTTTTAATTGGCCTGTTTTGGATTACACCTCGTGAGAATGTTGCATCAAAAGAATGTGTGAATTTGATTTTGTTATTTTTAATTCAATTATTATTATTATTTTTATGAATTATAAGGTTTGTAGTTTCTTAACTGATTATTATTATTATTATCTAATGGTCTAGATGCATTTTATAATAACGGTTGACTATGAAGCACGGAGCTTCAGTCTAATGTCGTACCATATATCTTATACGCCTTTTTATCGGAGACATAAAATACAGCTTGGATTTCTACAAATATTTTTTTCCTTAATTTTTCATCTTTTTACTATATTTTTTTCCAACTTCCTTACTTTAACATGATTCGATTATAAGTATATAAGTACGTGGGAAATCATACTCACATTTTTTACAAATTTTTATTTTTACATTTTAAAATTTATTTTATATTTATCGTACTTTTATTGTAATTGTAATTTTAACAATTTCGTACCCCATAATTTTATAATTTCCATTCCCTGACCTCATTTTCATATCTATATTAGTAAAACATAGACTATTAATAAGGGCAGATCTTGACAACAAAATTTGAGGGACTATTTAAATTTTTTTGGAAATCATAATTTCAAACTTTTTGAGAAAATGAGGTCTAATTAAAAGTTTACAAAATTCGAGAATCATTTACAACATTTAAAATTAATACAAATAGAATTAAATAAATTTAAAATATAAAAAATGGCCTATGGGCCCTGGGTACAGTCTGCCCCTGATTGACGACTTTTTAGTTTTTACTAAAGCTATGCATATTAATGCAAACCCTATGAATTATATGATGGGGATTAACTTATTATTTGTAAAGTAAAAGGCAAGAAACTTGTTCCCTTTATATCAATCTCTCTTCCCCAGTGGGTGTTGTCATGACCCATCACCATTTGGTCTGCCCAGATCAATTTATATCTAGGCTTGTACGATCAATTGAGGCAATCCCCGACTCGTTTACGTCAGATTCAAAACAAAATATTGATTCTCAAAAGGGCACAAAACATGCCGGTGCCAAAGTTTGATATTCAAAGAGATAGCCAAGATTATAATATAAACCCAGAAAATGGGAGGTGTTAAAAGTAAGAAAAAGTGTGGACGAGCAACAATCAGACCGTCAACGGAGAAAGAATGACGACTGAAACGATATCTCGGCCTTTGATTTTGATATACCTCAGTGTTCTTCTATGAAGAGACAAACTGCCTCCTCATTGTTTTAACCGAACAGAGGCTTATTTCCTTTAAAAAAACCCTAAAAAGAAACGATAAAATCAGGAGAAAGAGCAAAAAGGAACATTGAATTCAATAGGGAGGTGAAGAACAAGAAATTGCAAAGCAGAGCTGCGTTAAGCGTTCAATTTATAGGGTTTTATGAAGAGCAGGAGCCCTAAACGTCTCCTGCTTCCCTGCTTTTCGTGGGCTTCGGACATGGGCCCTACTGTTTGAATGAGTAATATAGCATTATGGGCTTTCAGTCTTTCATTCCATTCTAGGTTATTTTACCCAAATGTTCTATTTTTTTCAAAATTATTTGCGGATCTGACCCTTAAAAAAACATTAATTCTCAATGTAACACCTATTGCAGTAACTCGTCTGACTGGCAGGAAGAGTTTTATTTGAAAAATAAAATTTCATGGAACTTTTCATACCAGTACGTACGGACGTAAACGAGCTGAGTCGAGCTCGAGTAGTGCTAACGAGCCTGAAAAATCTGAGCTCGACTCCGCTCGTTTAGAACTCGAGTCGAGTTCGAGCTTGATTCGAGCTCAATCGAGTCAAGTGTTGACCGATCTTTGACTGCATTGGACACGAGTAACTCTCCATCTGTTACGTCTCATTTAAAGTCATATGAAGAAAAAACTTTGATACACAAGTTGTGTAAATTCAAGCTTGAGAATTTTAGGGTTTAAGGGTTTAGGGTTTATAGGTTTATATTGTTGGGTTTAGGGTTTAGGGTTTAATACTTATATTTAGGGTTTTAAGTTTAAGAATTTAGATTTTAAATTATAAAAAATTAGTATATTATATTTTCGAGTAGCTCGTGAGCTTTTCGATTCGGGTATCAAGTAGCTCGGCTCGGCTCGTCAAGAACTCAAGCCAAGTTCGAGCTCGAGTCGAGTCCAATCGAGTCAAGCTTTAACCGAATTTTAACTGAGTTGAGCTCGATTAACTCACGGTCTGTCTCATCTCATTTACATCCCTACCAGTACGACAAAAAATCATGAAATTTGTCAATTTTTTACTTTTTAAATGAAACTCATCCTGCCAGCCCGACAAGTTACTGCAAGCAGATATTAATATATTTTTAGGTGTCAAGTTTGTTAATAATATAAAAAAAAGTATTTTGGGGTAAAAACTTCCATTCTCTAATAAACTTTTTTTTTAGATTAAATTGTTATTATGTCAATTTTTAATAAATAACATCACATTTGTAAATCAACAAAATAAACCAACTAATAAACTTTTTATAATTAGGGATCATTGTATTACTTCTTAAAGTTGAGTGACCTAACTAAAAGCTTACTAATAGTCGGAAGCCTATCTACAGAATTTACACTTTTTCTTGGGGAAATTTTTCTTAACAATTCATGCTTAGAAGGAGAGGACGAGAAATTTACTTCCAATTTTTATTAAACCCACAACTATAAAAAAAGAGAGCGCCAATTAGTGGCGAATTTAGAAATTATTTTTAGGGTGTGCACAAGTTAAAATATTTTTAGAGTGATCACAAGTTATAAAATTTTTAAAATTTTAGGGTAGGCACAAGTTAAAAATTTAAAGATTAATTCATAAAAATTAAAACCAAATGTGTGAACTTTTAAAAGTTCAGGGCGGCCCTATGCCCACCTAAGCTTCGACATAGATCCGCCACCGGTGCCAACCGATAAACTTTTTCTTGGGGCAATATTTGATCGTTCAATCTGAAGTTGAAATCAAAGAACGAATATTCTCTAATATTTCAATCAGTATTTACCATTAATATTTACAAGGAATCAATGAAGCTATAACCTGAAACTTTCTTAATACCTGCTTCTACCATTGCTTTCCTCAAGTCAGCTGCAAGATCCCATCTCTCCTTATCAGCATTCATGGTAGATAATGCTACATACAGACCACAATGTCGTGGCTGCAACTCAAGCAACCTTCTCCCAACTTCATTTCCAAGTTCAAAGGCACCATGAATCTTACAAGCTCCTAAAACCGCACCCAACACCGATGCGTCGGGTCGAAATGGCATAGCGTTTACGAACTCGGTTGCTTGAGTTAAAAGCCCTGCTCTGCCTAAAAGATCTACCATACACCCATAGTGTTCCATTATTGGCACAATGCCATATCGACACTGCATTGATTGGAAGAGTTCCGATATACCATACACCCAATATACCACGACACGGTGGTTCATCGTATTTTTTTTTTTGAGAGGTAATAAGGGCGGTTCATCCTATTTTCATTTCTGTTTTTATTATTTCCAGTGCTAATCAGCCAGTTTTGCAGTCATTTTCACCAACATTCACTGAAAAACCAATCATTTTTTCAAGAACCCAAATCCCCTTAGCAAACTGTTTGCTCCTTAGAAAACCATTAATAACACTTGTCCAAGACACCACATCCTTCTCAATCATGCAGTTCAAGAGGAAAAGCGCAGAACCTATCTCCCCATTTCTCCCCAAAGCATCGAGCATCGCATTACACGCGACAATGCACGGGTCAAGCATTTCTTCAAACACTTTACACGCATTGGATAGGCTACCGAGTTTAGCATACAAACCGAGCAACGATGTTTGCACGAAAGAATCAGCCAATACCCCACGGTTTATTGCTTGAGAATGCAGGGGTGAGCAAGTGAGTGTGGCTAAGCAGAGAGACGTGGAGGCGGCTTTGAAAAGGGAAGCGAAAGTGTGGGCATTGGGGAGTAGGGCTGTAAACGAATCGAACGAACACGAACTTGGGTGTGTTCATGTTCGTTCGTTTAACTTTAACCGAACAAATGAACGAACACGAACATAAACGAACACAAAATTTTTTGTTCGTGTTCGTTCATTAAGGAATGTAACTTGTTCGTGTTCGTTCATTTAAATGGTAAACGAACATAAACGAACATGAACGGACATATATAATTTGTTAAATATTTAATATTTTTGGTTAGTTCGATTTATTCAGTTAAATCGATTTTTAAACTGAATTAATCGATAATTAAAATTTGAAAAAACTCTTAATTATTAGTCGAAACCTAAAATTATCTAATAAATTAACCAATTTTGTTTTGGTTCGGTCAGTAAGTTCGGTTTAACCGAATAATGAACACCCCTAGACATATGTGAATAAATTTAAATGAACATAAACGAACATAAATGAATGAACATAAACGAACGAACATAAATGAACGAGCATAAACGAACAGATTATCGGACGTTCACGAACATAAATGAATGAACAAGTCTTTTGTTCGTGTTCGTTCATTTAATTAGACGAACAAAAAATCTTGTTCATGTTCGTTCGTTTAATAAATAAACGAACATAAACGAACTTCCCGCCGAACGGTTCGCTGAATGTTCGGTTCGTTTACAGCCCTATTGGGGAGTGTTCGATGACCGAGCATGAGGGTGAAGAGTGTAAGGGAACGATGTGGGATTATGTATACATGGTACTCGAACACGGTTATTTGAATGAAACACATAATCATTTATTACTGAAACTACTCTACGGGTTTAACTTCATATTTAATTGAGTAAGAAAAAATGTATATAGATTTCACGGGTAGTGATAGAGGGATGAGTACGATAATTAGACTCGTCGTAAATGGTAACAAATATAGATATAAGTTCTAAATCTAAAATTAAGAACGACGCAGAATTTTTTGTTAGGGAATAAACTCATAAAATTTTATGGGGGCAAACAATAGTTTTTGAATGAAGAATACATAGAAAATTTATAATTTTTTTAAAATTATATATGAATTTTAAAAATTTCTCCAGCCCCTTCGGTAACGTCTCCTATATGCAATGGCAATGCGGTGTGTAGGGATGGGCACGACACCCGGACCCGATGGGTTTCGACCCGACCCGGCCTGATCGGGTTGGGTATTTTTATGGAAAAAAATTGGGTTCGAGTCGGATTTTTGTGTATGGTGAGGTCGGGTCGGGTTCGGGTTTTAGGGTGAAAAAATCCGACCCGACCCGACTCGGGACTAATAGTGTAATTTTCCCCTAATTTTTTAGGGACATTTGTAATAATACCCCCTCTTTATATTTTTTTTATAATTAGGTCCTTAAAATTATTTTTTATTTACATTTTAGTCCTTAAAATTATTACTTTTTATAATTATGCCTCTTAAAATTAATTTTTTACAAGTAGGTCCCTAAAACTAATTTTTTTCTATAAGTCAGGTCGGGGTCGGGTTTAGAATATTTATTTTCGGGTCAGGTCGGGTCGGATTTTTTAAAAAACTGGATCGGGTCGGGGTGACTGGTGAGTTTTAGGATAATTAATTTCGAATCGGGTTCGAGTGGGCCAAAAACCCGACCCGTGCACATCCCTAGCGGTGTGTATCACGATGCATGTGTTTTAAAGCTTGGCTTGCAATTTTTTAAACTTTATAATATGCTCACGAATTCTTCAACTTTTCCTTTTCATGTTTTCAGCTTTATCAACTAGTTAAGCAAAGTACCGATGCTATGCCATTGCCATGCACGTATATTTTGCAGCAACGGTTCATCAAGTTATATCAAGCTATAAAATCCTCCCATGGGAGTCGCCATTTTCCACGCCATCTCAAAGTTTTAGCCATGGAGGAAAAATTAATTATCTCCGAATCCGAGTCGAACAATTTCAATGCAATGAAAGAGGTTTATGCCAAGCTTTCGGCAAATGACGCTCCGGGGTTGAGAAAAATTTACCAGAAAAACCCCGGAGCGTTGTTCGATCGAGTCACTGTGTGTAGGGATACTGTATTTCACGTTGCAGCCTACAAAGGGAGTGAAGAAATGTTGGAAATGCTGGTGAAACTTGTGCCATCCACTAGGAAACGTGAGCTGCTGAGGATGAAGAACATGTATGGCAACACCATTCTCCATGAAGTGGTGACCACTGCCAACATCAAAGCAGCTGATCTGTTGATCAGAGAGCTGTTGTTCTCCGACGGGCCGTCGGACCACGAAAACGATGTACGCGAAAGGGATACGATACTGGCCGATCGGAACAAGCTAGGCGAGACGCCGTTGTTCAGAGCTGCCGAATACGGGAACAAAATGATGGTGATGTACATGGCTAGAGAGATTGAACGTGTGGGGAATCTTCATGAGCATTACACAAGAGATGATGGAGTCTCCATTCTTCATATTGCAGTCATTGGCCAACACTTCGGTATGTCTAATTATGTCAAAAATAGAGTATAATGATTAATTCTCAAGTTTCAACATAGTAGAGGGGCTAAAAGCAAATTAGACCTTTAAAATATGAGCTAACATTTCTATGTTTTAGATTGTGGCGTTTTCAAGTAAACGCGGCTAAAGAAACACATATTGCGTCGTTTTCAGCATAAACGCCAGTAAAAATATGAGTCTATTTGCGGCGTTTTACTTAAAAACGCCCCCATTTATCATTTTTAGCGGCGGTTGTTTTACAAACGCCGCAAGAATTGTTCTTTTGTGTCGTTTATACTATAAACGTCGCAATATGTATAAATATAGTGACGTTTATTTTAAAAACGCCGCGAAAAGCGCCGTTATTTATCAAACTTGGTGCAGTGACTTTGGTATGTCTAATTATGTCAAATTAGAGAATAATGATTAAATCTCAAGTTTCAACATAGTAGAGGGGCTAAAAGAAAATTATACCTTTAAAATACTAGCTAACAATTTCTATGTTTTGCATTTCAGACACTGCAATTTGGTTTGTGGAAAGGGATCCACAGCTTGCAACATACAAAGACAAGGATGGGAAGACGAGTCTTCATCTTCTGGCTAGCATGGCCACTGCTTTTAGAAGTAGTTCTTCCGCCCTCGGAATATTCGAGTCATTCGTCTATAATAGTACGTTATTTAATTCATATGTTTTCGATGAATCAGATCATATCGTATCATTAAAAAAATTCAAAATTAATAAATAAATATAGATTACTTTTTTTATAATTATTGAGTTTAATGGCATTATTTATTTTAAGGGGTTCCGGAGAAACCATGTTCTGACGATGAAAGCGATAAGTTTCCAATAATTCTGCAGAACAAAGATTTGGAGCTGAATGAGCCAAGTAAAGCTCGCCATCAATCAGGCCACTCCAAAGGTAACTTTTTGTATTAATTACAGATTGATCCATCATATTTACTGTCTTTAAATTATGGTTCGAATTTTAAATTAATCTCTAAATTTGGACCTATAAAATACTAAATATATATCATATTCTTTTGTTTGCTTAGACACCATATTTTAACCTGAATCTAATTTTAGGACAAATTGAAACATAGGGAGGGGATAAAAATAATGTGACCTTTTTCGGTGCTCCTACTTATGCCCCAACACTAAAAAACACTATAAAATTAAATTCTAAACCCTATACCCTTAAATTTTAAATCTTAGACCTTACACCCTATACCCTAAAAATACACCCTACCCTAAACCCCAAAACTTAATTTTGAGCGTGAGGCATAAGTAGAGACACCGAAAAGGGGCAGAAGATTTCCATCCCATAGGGAGTAATATTAAAAATATATAGGGTAAAATATACCGATAGTCCTTAATTATGGTTTGATAATAAATATGTCATTTTTCTTCTAAAAAATATAAATATGTCACTCAATTAAAATATTATTACAAAAAGGTCACTATATCGATAAAATTGAAATGAACGCCTATTGTGATATGGTATAATAACATTTATAGTCCCAAAATTTATACAATCTATTAATTCTGTAAACATAATCATCCATATTTAAAAATCTCATCATTTTAGTTTTTTTATGATATTGTCAAAACAAACAAATCTATCGGATTAAAATAGTAGTCGGATAATTGCACAATGTCATAAAGCATTAAAAAGATGTCAAATTGTTATTATAACAAAAAAGTAAAATAACACTTATGGGAGAAGAAACGAATATAAAGCAAATAGCAATTAAGGAGAAGACATAGACATAGACTAAAATGATGAAACTTTAACTATATGAAGGGTTAAATTTATTGAATTTTTTGATTAAAATTAAATGTGGATAAACTCACACACACTTGCAGACTATGCTACTCTAACTCGATAATCTAAGAGAAACAATGAAATTATTTGTCACTAAAACCACTCAAAGAGACAACTAAACTAATAAAGACTTGATATGATTCACACTTTTAAAACTTGGTCTAAAATTTGAAAATCAAATTAAAAATAAGACCATAATTTAGGAATATTTTATGAATTTTTACTGTAATCATTTCCATTAATTTATAGCTTAGTTTGAATTTTTACTGTAATCGTTTCCACTATGTAACAGGTTTCAAGCTGTACTGCCGTTTCTGGAGGCGCCTTGCTGCAGGTTAGAAATCGACCGTCCATATATTTTATTAAAGCTTCGATTATACTTTACATTTCGCTAAAAACACATTTTATTTTCGTTGGTACAACGTATAGAAAACGTGAAATCGAACATGTTTAATTGTTCGATATCTTTTTATTTATGGAGGGAGTGAATTGTGCCAAAAATTATACGTTCAAAAAAATTTCACCCAAATATACATTGTTTATATTTTTGTAGGATGGGAAATGATTAATCGGGTGTGGAACCAAAAGAAAATGCATTCATCGGCTGTTACACTGGCGAAGCTTTTGGTTCGAACCGATTTGTCTTGGTTCCAGTGTCACGAACCGGAAGAGGACGATATGATTTGCTTGGAAAGAAAGGAAGGTGGAGAAGAAGAGGCGAAGAAGAGTGCAACTATCGAAAAATGCAATAATGATCCCGATACGCCGATGTTCATCGCGGCCAGCGCGGGGATCGTCGAGATTGTGGAGGAGATACTCAAGGAGTACCCTCAAGCAGTTGAGCACATAAATAAAATGGGACAGAACATATTGCATGTCGTCACTTTACATCGTACTACCGAAGTGTATGATCTGATCATTAACGATTGTGACGAAGAGAAAAACAAGTTGGCTCGAGGGATCGATAACGATGGCTGCACCATATTGCACCATGCTGCTGTGACCGAACATTATCAGGGTGGAACAAGACGTACCCCTGCTCTCGAATTGCAACAGGAGTTGAAATGGCTCGAGGTAATTGATCCGTCTCTTAATCATTTCGAATTTCAACATCGGCAATCGACAATAGATATTATCATTCAGGGGCGGAACATCATGGGGTCTACGGGGATGTAGCCCCCGCCAACTTGCTAATTTCTTTAGAAAAAAGGGTAAAATTAGTGTTGTAATCCTTCAATTTTTATAAAATTTTATTTTAGCCCCCCTTAAAACTTTTAGTCTCATTTTAGTCCCCTTCTTTACAAATTTCTAGTTCCGCTCCTGAATTTATCATGTTGCAGGATGTGAGAGCTCATGTTCCGTTGCATTTCAAGCTGCACCGCAACAAGGACAACAAGACGGCCGATGCGTTGTTCAACGACATGCACTCGGAGCAACTTAAAACGGCACAAGAGTGGGTGAAGAACACCTCTCAATCATGCTCTACGGTAGCCGTTCTCGTCGCCACCGTCGTCTTTGCGGCCGCATACGCGTCCCCGGGAGGCTTCAAGTCAGGTAACTAATACAAATTTTTCATCATTCTTCACTTACATAAACACTAAGAAGCAAAGATTTGGACCGTGCTTCCGGTGCAGACGGGAAGCCGGTCCTCCTCAGCGAACCGCTCTACTCGTTCTTTACCGTCATGGACGTGGCAGGGCTCGCGAGCTCCTTGACCTCGGTGGTGCTCTTCCTGTCAATCCTCACTTCTTCGCTCGAATTCGAAGATTTCCATTATCGAATCCCTCGGAATCTCTCATTGGGATTCACTTTTCTCTTCTTCTCTGTGACTACAACAATGCTTACTTTCACGGCCACAATTTTCCTGCTTGCTGAATTCAAAACAACATGGACCCAAAATTTAACATATGCGGCAGCGTTACTCCCCATCAGCATATTCGCCTTGTTTCAATTCCCTTTGTATTACGAGATCTCCATCGTAGCTGCAAAGAGAACCGTTGATTTCCTGAGGAGGAATATGCCTGGCAATTGGTAGTTTCTTAAGCAATAATTTTATCTTTATTCATTAATACCATGTGTAGAACTTAGTTCTATTGGATGTTTGATAGATATTAAATAATACTATGAGTTTGATGTTTGATAAATAACAATAACACCATTGGTTTGAATTTTTTTATAAGTGTTCAGTAGAAAAGCAGATAATATTTATTCGAGGAGACATGAGTTCAAATAATTTTGTTTATAAGGTGTATGCGTATTATCAAAAAATTAAAAATACGTCTGAACAGATATTACCTTGTAATCACATTTAGACCATTAAAAAATATATCAATAATCATTGCACAACTTAAAAACTTAACATTTATACATGACATCAATAACCATCGGGCTGGTCTGAGTGGTTAGCAGCTTGGTATCGCTTAAGTAAGACTCGAGTTTAAGGTATTGTGTATGCAGAAAATCTCCGCTAGAAGACTCAACCACCAAAACTAAGTGTGCAACACATATTATTTCGAATTAGTTAAGCCGAAGCCCTAAAAACCACAAAGGTAACCAAAAGAATCCACACACCATACAAAGTTCTTATTTATTTTGTCATTATTCGTATAACTATTAATCTTCATATTAGAGTACAACAAATTTAACGGTTCCATTTGGGTCAAAATAAAAATTTTAAAATTGGAAAATTACAGGGACTATAATACTAAATTAAAGCAAGGGTTAAATTTATAATTTACACATAACATAGGGACTAAGGGAAGATTATGACCATTATGAATAAGAACGTTGGTGGAATATGAGAATATGCTTTCCAAAATACATCACACTCAACGTGTGAGTGGAATTCAAAATAAATTAAATTTAGTAATATAATAATAATAATAATAATAATTTTAAATAAACAACCTTTTTTTTTATCATTTTAGAGAAAAAGTCAAATTTAAAATATAAAAATAAATTTTAAACAATAGATTTTTAAGTAATTAGTTATTTATTAAAAATAGATATTTAGGTACATTAACAATAAAAAAATAACTCGACAAATTATTATTCCATTAATGAATATTCTAAAAATAAATAAATAAGATATCAAATAAAATTTACAAAATTAAAAATTATACTTTTTACTCTTTCATAGAATATTTTATTTATTAAAACTTAAAACTTTAAATACCTATTATTTTGGTTTATTTGAGATTTAAACTTATGTTTTAACTAAATTTATTAGTTGTTATTGAATTATTATTTTTATAGTACAGATTTAATTGGACTGATATCTATTTTATTGATAACTAATTTAAATCAAATCATGGAGATTTATTATCAAACGGATTATTTCAAATTGATTTTTATTCGTTGTCGTTTCGTACGTAAAGTTCCAAATGGGCGAAACAAATGCCGTTTAAAGAGGCGGAGTTTCCCAAGCGATAATATATAAACTAACTTAAAATGACGTTATTACCCTTTATATTTGACTTAAAAATGACTCGGGACAAAACTGATCGATTCACCTACGCTGCGAATCGTGACTCGCCACTGAAAGAGCAGCGAGTTAGGTGTAACCACCGAATCAAATCAGTAAAAAAGAGATGTCTCCTTCTTTGGTCACCAACGGCGATGTCGCCGCCGTTAAAACATCTCCGGTTGCCGGACGTGTCGCATCCGTTTACAGTGAGGTCCAAACGAATCGTATCGACCACGCACTTCCTCTGCCTTCTGTTCTCAGAAACCCGTTCAAAATCGTCGATGGTCCCCCTAGCTCCGCCGCCGGCAACCCTGGTTATTCCAGCTTCTCTCTTCACTTCTTATTCACCTTTTTCATTTTCGCTCCGTTTTGTTTATATAATATATATATATATATAATGTACGTATGTATGTATATTATATCTGCATAATCATGCAAGTAAGCAGTAGTCATTGGCTCATTTCACTGAACTGGAATGCCGCTCTTTTTTAAATTAAAATATAACAGATTTGTTTTTTTGGCAGATGAGATCGCAAAGCTGTTTCCAAATCTGTTCGGGCAACCCTCGGCAATGCTAGTGCCAAACGGAGTTGACAGTGTTGGATCTGATCAGAGGCTGAAGATCGGCGTCGTTTTGTCAGGAGGACAGGCACCTGAAGGTCACAATGTGATTTCTGGAATTTTCGGTTTGTATTCTTTTTCTCAATTACATTAACATTGCATGTTAGTTTAGAATTATGATACTTGTGCAGTTGTGCTAATGGAAGTAAAATAACTTACATGTATATATTTGGAATGACAGATTACTTGCAGGAGCGCGCTAAAGGTAGCGTTTTGTATGGTTTTAGGGGAGGTCCTGCCGGGATCATGAAGTGCAAATACATAGAATTGACTGCTGATTATATTTACCCTTACAGAAATCAGGTATCATTTGCTTGTTTTTACAGAAATGTTAATGTTAAGAAGCAAAAGCAAGTAGGGAAAGAAACTAGTAACTAAATGAAGCCTTAAGATCGTGTGGAATATTACCAGTGCATGCTTAAATATTCATAGTGTTTGGTAGTAACTACTGCTGTTGGGGATTTTGATTGTTCTGGAATTTCTATATTATTATCTTGTAAACTGTTGGTGCGAGTATATAATAACATAGCTTTAGCTTAATGTAACTTTTGCTGATAAGAAAATTTAAACAGTGTAAAAGAACATGGCATGGAAATGTGTCATGCTATCTACAATACAGGTTCATGTTATTACCGATATTAGCAAGTCTATGTTTTCATTTGTCTCGTGCTGATTTATTTTAGCTCTGCATCTATATATTAGAACATATGATCTGATCCTTAAAGCAGAGGTCCTAACTATTGCATTTCCTTATTTATTCTAACCAGGGTGGCTTTGATATGATATGTAGTGGGAGAGACAAGATTGAAACTCCTGAACAGGTAAAATTATTTCTGTAATTCATTCTAGTTAGAGTTTTTATCAACTAATGGTGGCTAAATTATGTTGGTATGATTTTCAGTTTAAGCAAGCTGAAGAAACAGCCGTGAAGCTTGATTTGGATGGGCTTGTTGTTATTGGTGGGGATGACTCAAACACAAATGCTTGCCTCCTTGCTGAAAATTTCAGGTACGGTTAGAGAATTTTTGTTGTTGTTGACATATAATATGCTGCTGTATAGTTTACCTTATTACTTCACAATTTGTCAATTAGGGGTAAAAAATTGAAAACTCGAGTGATTGGATGCCCCAAAACCATCGATGGTGATTTGAAATGCAAAGAGGTTCCAACAAGTTTTGGGTTTGATACTGCTTGCAAGGTAAGGCTATATTTGCATTCACATTTTATAAATCTAATTATAGTTCCTTTTATTGATCATTTTTGCAAGTAGTTCTTAGACACCCTTTTGCTCTATATGCCACTGCAGTTATATATGTATTCATGTTTGCTTATCTTCTCATAGATATATGCTGAAATGATTGGGAACGTAATGATAGACGCACGATCAACTGGAAAATATTATCACTGTAAGTGCTTAAAGCTTTCAAATTACATGAACCTTTTGAAAAGGTTCATACATATGTGCGTGTGTGATTGACTACTTTTTTTAATCAATGTGTTTATTTATACCAGTATTGCATATGTGTGCATACCTTTCAAAATAGGTTTGCATAGAAACGACTTCTGTCTCCTGCTCTCCTGTGATTATTTATGTTGGTAAGGGGTAACACTGTTCAATTCACCTGTCTCTGTAGTTGTACGGCTCATGGGGCGTGCAGCTTCGCACATAACTTTGGAGTGTGCCTTGCAGACTCATCCGAACATTACTATTATTGGAGAAGAGGTATTTTATAAACTATCCTTATCTCTGTGACAGTTTTTGTTGTTTGTGTGACTGATAAGTTTGAAGGTCTACATTTTGATTGTTTTAGGACATTTTCTTTGTATGCTATCAAGTATGATATCTGTTTGTGTTTTGAGTTTTAGGTTTTTAATGATTACTTGAAGATAACATGGTTGATAAGAGTTTTTACGGGTTATATTACTCTTATTGGTTACATTCTTGGATGTGGGTATGAGGGTATGATTATGTCAGAATCATATGCATATCTGTCATCACCGCCAAGTCCAAGTAACAGGTTCTGAAGATACTTGATAAAAGCTCTCTGTACAAATTCGAAGTTTGATCAGAGTATATTTTGTTGCAGGTTGCTGCCAAGAAGCTGACTCTAAAAAACGTAACAGACTATATGGTTGATGTCATTTGCAAACGGGCTGAACTTGGTTACAACTATGGTGTTATTCTCATTCCTGAAGGTCTCATTGACTTCATTCCTGAGGTACTGTTGGTCATCAGCTGGTCTATATTTATCAGATAGTTTATTTCCTTCTCATAATGATTTGTATTCAGGAAATGTAATTCTTTTCTATTTGCAAACATCTGCATTTGTGCTACTTGATTGACATGCATGTTTTTTGTGTGCTTCCAGGTCCAGCAGCTTATTGCTGAACTAAATGAAATTCTGGCACATGATATTGTTGATGAAGATGGTCAATGGAAAAAGAAACTTACTGATCAGTCTCTAAAGCTTTTTGAGTTCTTACCTCAAGCAATTCAAGAACAATTGATGCTTGAAAGGGATCCACATGGAAATGTTCAGGTATTTACTTTGTAATGATGTTCCTCTTCTTATATTTGTTTGCTCAAGTATTTCATAGCTTCCAAATTCACAATGTTTATTTCTGTCTTTTTAATACCACTAGGTCGCGAAAATAGAAACAGAGAAAATGCTCATTCAAATGGTTGAAACAGAATTAGAGAAGAGGAAGCAGGAAGGTTCTTATAAAGCCAATTTTAAAGGACAGTCACACTTCTTTGGGTACTAATCACTATCTGTTAAGAAATATTTGTTTTTGTAGGTTTAAACCTTTGTGTTAAATGACTTGACCCATAAAGTGTATATCTTATTGGATCAATAAGTTGGTTCATGTTGGTGACATTTTCCCTTATCTTGTTTATAATTTGCAGTTATGAAGGAAGATGTGGTTTGCCAACTAACTTTGATGCCTCATACTGCTATGCTTTGGGCTATGGTGCCGGAGCTCTCCTCCACAGTGGAAAAACCGGACTGATATCATCGGTTTGTTTTAATCCCTTTCTCTGCCTTCCTGCCACCATCCAACCCTTTTCTTTTTTTGGTTGATATTGATAATCAATTGGCCATTTAAATTTAATGCACTAATTGTTTTTGTTTTTTCATTTTGTAATGTCAACAGGTAGGAAATTTGTGTGCCCCAGTTCAAGAATGGACTGTTGGAGGAACTGCTCTTACATCAATGATGGATGTGGAGAGGAGACATGGTATAGTTACTCTTCAGCCTATAACCTCAATCAACTTGTCCGATAGAACTTCCATTTCTTATTTCCTTTTTTATTTTATCCTGGTGAAGAACACTTTTAGAATGCACTTGACCTTGTATCATGCATTTAGGTCATGTTTTGTAGGTTTACATTTTGTTCTGTTAATTTTAGTAGAGAGGCTTTTCATGCACAAGACTTAATTCAGAACTAAAACCTACACCATATTATAGTGGGATTAATATCCTATACACAGGCTGTAGTTTCCACAAGCGCCTTAGTTTTAGGGTATATGAAGTTAGTTTAGGGTTTAGGTGCAAGGATTTAGAATTTAGGGATAGTTGTTTCAATTTAAGGTTTAGGGTTATAATTTAGGGTTTATAGGTTAATGTTTATAGGTTAGGGTTTAGTTTTTAGGGTAATATGGTGAGGATTTAGGTTTTAACCTATAAACCCTAAACCTTAAATTGAAACAACTATCCCTAAATTCTAACCCCTACACCTAAACCCTAAACCCTAAACTAACTCTATATACCCTAAAACTAAGGCACTTGTGTAAACTTTCAGTTTCCACCGCCTGTGTATAGAATATTTATCCTATTACAGTGATGCAACTTTATAAGCTTTTCTCTACTAAAATTAAACAACAGTCTTTAGAAATTATCTTGACCTTCTCATATGCACGTTTCTTTCTGTATTTTCTTCTCGAATTCCGCCACTAGATTGACATTGCAATGTTTTGCAGGTAAATTCAAGCCTGTTATCAAGAAGGCAATGGTAGAATTGGACGGTAAGATTCAGCACATTTCTTATTTTGCCAATGGTGTTTTACTATACGCTATTCACGATCATGATGCCACAAGCTATTTGTTATGATGATTATGCAGGTGCACCTTTTAAGAAATTTGCTTCCATGCGGGAGCAGTGGGCCCTTAAGAACTGCTACATTAGTCCTGGTTGGTGTCGAATTTTGTATACGTCCCCATTGTCTTAAAATCTGGTTATAATTCGTCTTTAACTTTGTCCTTGCTGTATTTTGGTACCAGGTCCTATTCAATTTGCCGGGCCATCTTCCGACGCGGTTAACCACACTCTGCTCCTTGAACTTGGTGCTCAAGCTTAGAGGTATTGGTTAGAATAACTGCTTTAATAGAAAGCTCACATGCCTAGAGACAGCAATAGTCAAACCTGGTAGTTTTTTTCCACTTGGGAAGGTCTTGTTTCTTTTGTTCGAGTTTTGAAATTTATATTTTTCGAGGTTTTTGGACCATAAATTAGCGTAAGTACGAAGTTTACGGCTCCGAGGACCAATTACATCATGGACTTGTTCTTAGTGTTGAGTTTTAAGTGTTTGAGTTAGCCATTTAGTAATGGTGAGATTGATGCATTTGGCCTCTAATCTCTGAACTATTGTTCTTGAATATGATTAAAAATGAGTAAATTTTTTTGTACATGTGTAAAAAAACATAAACATGCATGTTTACTCTCCAGTTTTATTAACACAATAGAGGTATAAGATGTTTCTATTGTGTTAATAAAAAGAAGTTCAAATCGAAGTAAAATTAACTGAATTGAGGTTTAGGGGCTAAAATGCAAATAATTCATAAGTTAGATTTTAAGTTAAAATCCAGTTTCAAGTTTGTTTTAGACTCAATAATTCTAATTAAACTTAATGGTAAATTCTTATTGAAATCAAATTTGAAATAGAGTGTTAATTGCAAGAATAAGTAGTTTATTGGCCATTTTGAAAATATTCATAAAATACAGGGGACAATTTTTCAAAAAGTGAAATTAAACATTCCTTTAATAAATGAATATAATCATTAATATATAGACCAAATTTTAAGTTAATCCGAGCTAAAACGAGTCTTTAATTGCAATTATAAAATTAGTGACTATAGCGTAAAGTTTGCAATTATAAGGTATTAGATTAAATTAGAAAATAAAAATAAGTAGAGGTCAATTATAAATTAAATAAATTTTGAGAGATTAAATTGAACAAAAAAATCATAGTAAAAATTAGGGGTGAGCGTTCCGTCGAATTGAATAAAAAATTTCGAGTTATTTTAACAGGAAGTTTAAATCACATTGTGAGAATTCCGGTATCAATTAGGCCGGTTTCGATTGTTTAATCGATACTAAAAAAAACAAGGGAAGATACTAAACATGACAGCAAAACGAAGGAAAGTTATGTACTAGGAATGAAATAAAGAAATTATATTTTTCTTATTGTAAAGATGCAAAACGTGAATGTGCATCAGAATGTCCAATAATACAACTATGTATTTGCATGTCTGAGATAATTACAGAACATTTTCTTTTCCATTTCTTGATTTTGATTCTCTTATGGATCTTTCTCGCTTTAAGTTGTCTGCTCTTTTTGTCATCTCGAACCTTAGCATGCTTGCGTGCATGACCGCAAGGCGTCGGTTTCAAGCTTCCGGTTCCAACCCGACACTCAAAACGACATGTCGATAATCTCATGATCTGGAGTTTTATATCCAAAGCCCGAGTCATCGCTCGACCGCCTTTTGACTATGCTTGCCCTTTGCACTAACCTCACTAAAGCTTGCACAACCTCGGACATGGGGGGCCGAAACTCCGGTTCAGGCTGCATAGAAGAAAATTTCATACTTTTAACCTACAAAACCACTCAGGTTAACTTAAGCATTTGTAGATAGCATTACCTGAACGCATAGAGCAATGATATCGGCAAAGCGTGACAGAGATTTCGCAGGGTACATGCCATTGAGTGCAGGATCTACCATTTTTGCCAGGGCATCGATATCGTGTAGTTGTGGCGTGGCCCATCTGACGAGCGATTGCTCGGATCTCACCCTTGAGCTAAAACATGCAGAATAAAGTCTTACAACATAACAAAAATTTACTTGGGACAGATAGACAAAGCATGTAACAATGCCAACATCTAGAGATCATAATCTATTGGCTGGAAACCGGAAATGGGTTTTACCTGTCGAGTGGTTTCCGACCAGTCAGTAGCTCCAACATCACCACTCCAAAACTGTATACATCACTCTTTACAGTATATACTCCGGACAACGCAAACTCGGGAGCACTATAACCGAATGAACCAACCATCTGTGTTGAAACCTGCACAGTATTCACAGACAGCATGAGCAACTTTCTTCAAATGATCATTTTTTTGGTCAAAGGAAAATTTTTACCGGACGTTCGGTATTTGGTGTAAGAGCAGCCAAACCACAGTCTGACAAGTGAGGATTGAGCTCTTCGTCAAGTAAGATGTTTGCGGACTTGAAATTTCTATGTACAACCGACGGCAAGCAGACTTCGTGCAAGTACCTGACAACAACAGCTTCATCAGAAAGGAACATATGCAACCAAGCAGACAAATACTAGCAACACGTATGAGATTGACTCGAGAAAATCATACACATATAACATACTCTAAAGCCCGGGCAGTGCCAAGTGCCACTCTGACACGTGCATTCCAGCTTAAATTCTTACTACCCTCGTCCGAGAAGTGCAGGATATCATGAAGACTATTGGTTCCTATATATTCATAAACCAGAAGACGTTGTCCATGCTCCGCGCAGAATCCAGCCAATGTAACGATATTAGGATGCCTCAAGCGGGACATACTGGAAACGGCTTCCAGAAAATTGTCTTCCTCTTGTAATGATAATGCCGCATTGTCGATTTTTTTAATAGCCATTGTCTACATCAAACAAGATTAAAGGAGTAAGTTATCATTCCGAAAAATCTTGCATTATTTCACTATGTTATCTGGCATGGGTTTATTTGCTTTAGAGAAGTTCAATATTAAACATTTATTATAGTTACCTTTCCGTTTGGAAACTCTGCCTTGTAAACACGACCGAGGGAGCCTTCACCGATAAGATGTTCTTGACTAAAACTATTAGTTGATGTTTGTAACGAAGCGACCGTATACGATGTAGCAGTGATGGGAGACTTCATTCTGTTTAAAGACCCGTTTTTGGACACCCTCTCGACTGCTATTGGTTCTGCTGGTAGGGGTTTCAAATCTACGACGGCAGCAACATTTTTCACCCTCTGCTCGTGCATCGTAGTGTGTACTGCAAAAAACGAGCTGCCTATTGATTACTCGAGTCTACTAATTAGAAATAAATTCACTCCTAACGAGTGTA